>VWZF01006658.1:12951-70945 GCA_013396755.1 Sclerurus mexicanus | reverse complement strand
GGGCCCGGCCGCAGCCCCGGGGCGCTCTGAAGTGCGGGGTCGGGGCGGCGGGGCCGGGGCCGGATGTGTCCGCGGCCATTGGGACGCGGTGCCCCTGCCCGGCCGCCGCCGGTGCGCTGCAGCACTGACTCATCGGCTCTGGCCCTGGGGGTTTTTAAAAGCTTTTTTTTTTTTCCCCCCCCTCCAAAGGACTTCTCCGAAGTCAAATTGTAATTTGCAGCATCGTGATAGAGCAGAACTGATTTCTTGTAGTCCTTAGCAAGAAGAGGAAAGGCTTTAAAGCATAAACGTCTTCTCTGTGTCTTCAGGAGAAAGTAGTTTTGTCGTGGCTTAGTGTAGGCTATACATTTCAGTGGTTTCATTCAGCGCGCTGGTGTTCAATCCCATATTTGCCTTCTGTATTTATTAATTGATAAGTCAGTTTCCTTGAAAGCTGCCTCTATTAAGCCTATTTGACATGAGTGCAGGAGTTCAGGATGAAACCAGCTCATGTCGTGAAGCACTTCAGAGCACATTTCAGCTTTAACCTGTGCTTGCGGGGTCTGACTTGTGTGTGTGTGTATGTGGGAAGGCACTGCAGTATGACCATATAATTTTGATGTGAAGTTGACAATTTCACATGGATTTCTTGTAAGGTTTTATATGATGTAGACTCTGCAGTTTAAGAACTTAGCACTAACATCCAGGGACCTATTTTAATTTAATGATGCCTTATAGTTTGGCTAACCATTTATACCTTTTAAGAAAAAAATACAGTTCCCATTTGGGACTTGTGTGTATTTTTCACAGAAGGTGTGTTTTATGTCAGGGAAACCTGAAGGGTATTTTTAAAATGTTGAGTTATCATGGGACTGTTGTAATAAGAACTGTTTTCAAGACCAATGTCCTGTTTATATGTATTCTCAGCAATTCAGAGGGATTTTGGCTTGTTTCTAGGGCAAGGTAAAAATGCTTGATATGGTATGGTTGTTTAGATAAGAGGTGGTTCTGTACTTACAGAAGGATTAGCAGGAAATCATAAATGTTTTGGGGAAAGGAAATAATATATGAATTTTAGTCATTGCCTTGGCTTTTTATAACTCTTAGCACCACCTTTGTCTCTATCAAGTAATGAAATTACAATGTCTGTATCTTCTAATATGATTCTGTCCAATTTCCTGGCTTCCAAGGAAAATAAAAAATTGGTATTGGAACATGTTTAAAATAAGTGAGTCTCATGGTATTAGCGAGTGGAATTGGGCTTGACATTAGAGGTTCAGGAAGGTCACTTTACGTTGCATCGGTCCTGAAACACTGTGTCCATCCTTGATAGTCCCACAGCAGCAGTGACAGGGCAGCTGTGGAATTTTTTTTCCTTTTCACATGAACAGTTTTGCTTACTTTTAAGTACCTGTATTTGGGCAAATCAGTGTATTGAATGTGTATACAAGTTAGAACACTTTTAAGTGCTCTCTGATACTTATGTTAGAATTTTCTAAGAACGTTAACAAATCTTAGAAAATACTGAACACCGAGTGCTTCTCTTTTCAGTATTTTAGTGAGAATGTCTAGTCTGAATTTATTGTAAGTGCAGTTGAAAGTACATACAACTTTAATAATGGTTGTCCTTCAGAAATATTCTGTAAATGCTCATGTAGAGTATCTCAGTAATTCTTTATGCTGTGTTCCTAATAAACAGATGTTAGAATACTACTTTGTCAGGCTGTATCAAGAATTTAAAACATCTCTCTGCCTTCAATTTAATATTAATTGATTTGGTTTAGCTAAAAGAGGCCAATTTATATGTGAATAACAGTGTATTACACATTAAAGTTGTGTGTGCAGCAGTTGCCCAAATACTTATTAAGAGACAAAACTGAAAGACATAATTTAAATAATGTATTATTTGGAGGCTATATATTCTGCTTTCAAATACAGGTAGATGTACTTTCCTGTAAGGATCTACTGCTGATTAGAAGATACCGTGCTTGCTCCAAAGTCCCCCTATCAGTCTCTTCGGTATTACAGTTACTTTCCTTTTAAATAGTGTCTCTGTTTCTGTGTATGCTGGAAGATCTGCATGAGCTTCAGAATGAAGCTGAGAAGGAAAATGGACTGCTGTTAAGTTATAGATGTAAATATTACCTTTTTTTCTTTAATCTCTCAAGCATTCTGCTTATGAGGTAGTAGAGCAAATATTTTCCCTGAAAGTAGTGAAGAGTGTAAGCTATCTTTTTATATCACTGTAAGAAGAAGAGGAAGTTGTTTTACTGGGAATTGCAGGTTCAGCATAAAGCACTTCAGTTCTCTTACCCCATGTATATTCTATACTGACAATATATTGATTTTCTTTATAAAAAGATCCAAACAGTGAGTTCAATGATAACTGTAGTGTGATTCTTGTAGCTTGAGGGAAATCCATATAGGCAAAATGCACCTCCTTAACAAAGTGCTTTTAAAACATTCAAACCCCTTAAGTGGTGCTAGTGTCTGAATTTGGTATAGGTGACTTTTTACATCCCCAAGTACAGGATTAGTTTATAATGTCTTAACCATGTTTTCATAAAAATGGAAAGCAAGAAATGGTGCAGTTCATGTCCTCTGCATGCAGTAACCATGTATGATGTGACTTGTGTGAAAATTAAATCTTTGAAAATGTATGTGCTAGACAGTTCAGCTACAGGACAACCTTTGTAGATATTTATACCGTATTTTTCTGCAATTACCTTTTGACACCTGCTGGAGACACCAAAGACACCCTTTAAAACTTAAATTTTGTCTACATGTACAAGTGTATTTGTAAAACCTCATCACTTTCAGGTCTGCTCCTCAACTGGTAGCACCTTTGATGACTTTCAAGGAAGGACATGAATGCTTTTAACAGAGCACTGAGAGTGGTAGTCGGAACAGAGGGAGGGCACGTACAGTGAAAGCACAGTGTGGCCAAGGTTCAACTTGCTGGGGTTTTTTTTGTGTCTTACTGAAATGATAACTTTCTCTGTTCATGTTGTCAGAATATAGCTAAGGTAAAAAAAATATAGGTTATTATTGATCTTGGTTATTCTTAGCAAAGGTAAAATATAATTTTGTATTTTATCCAAGCTTCTATAGCTGGTTATTTGTAACTGTTTAAATAAGCAAGCAAATTTTCTGCTCCCAGTTTGAGCTGGATACTATTGTGAGAGAAGATTCACTTACTCCCTCTTCTGTGCTCTGTAGCTTGAGAGCACTTTTGGAAGAGGGTCACCCTCTACCATGTCTGATTTTTATCACTCTTAGTTATTGCAAGTGGTAGGGTTCTGCTTAAATGGTCTGATCTGGTATGGCAGTTTCTTTGTTCCTGTGCAAAGTAAATAGATTGTAACTAACTAATCTGGAGCTTTCTGTCTCATTGGATTTAGTGATACCAAAAGTTCAGTCTCCCCTGTCACTCAGTGGAGTCTAAGTACTGCTCAGTGGAATACCTGTGTGTAGACATGTGCAATTGTACCTTACCCAAAGGTCAAACATGTAGAGCACAAGATTTGAAGTTCAGTTTTTTTTCCTTCAGTATGATGGATTTGAACTTCACAAAATCTTTTAGTGTACTAACATGTTTGTTGTCTTTTGAAGTTGTAGTAAAGGTAATGGTGCAGCTGTGCAAAGATTTATGCAGGGGAGCATGAGACAGGAGTGGAAACAAGCATCTGGGGGTGGAGTGACTGTGGGAATGCTTCTGTTGGCTTTCACTGGCTTCCAGTATTGGTGAAACTTGGCTTAAGCTTGTTTAAAACATAAATTATACGTTGCCATGTAGCTGTTCTTTAAGCAAACTTGTAAAGCTAGTTTTCAGCAGCAGTGGTGATAAGAGGAGGGATCTGGTTTGGGTTCTGAGTTTCTAATGCTAATCTCAGTGTTCTCAGAGGATACCCCGCAGGGACCCAGGGGTCGTCTTAATTTACTTTTTATCTGCTGCGCTCTCACTTAAAACTCTAGAATTACAGTTCATTCTTTTGCTTAAGGCAAAAGTGGACAGAAAGCCTTTAAAAGGGCTTCATTGCTTGTCTCTGTGTGACTAGGAGAATGTGGTTAAGTGGAAAGTTGCTTTCTCTTACTTCCCTCCCTTTTTATCTTTACCCAGAGGCTGAGTATGTTGCCTGCAGGATGCTTCCGCTTTCCTGTCTCACCACTGTAGAAATGGAGAATCTGTGTCGGTGGTGAATAGTCCTGATTATTTTTTCCTGTATGTTTGGCGTTTTGGAGGGGTTTTGGTGTGTTTTAGGTTTGTTTGTTTCGGGGTTTTTTCCTGTTCTTGACCTGTGGGTTATGCTTTGTTGGTTCAGGGTTTTTTTTGTCTGGTTGGTTTGGGTTTTGGAGTTTTTGTTTGCTTTGTTTTGTTGGGGTTGGTTGTTTGTTTTTGTTGAGGTACTTTTGTAAGATCAGTTTTGTTGGATCTTGGCTGAAAAATGTCCAGAAAAAACAGTAGCTCTATTTACTTGCTAATAAAGAATAATTTGAAGTGGTGAATTGTTTACCTTCTGTCTGGAAACTAATGAAATAATTTTCAAATTGTCTTAATAAAAGCTTGTAGACATATCACTCCTCTGAGTTGAAGGTGTTTGCAAAAAGTGGCTGTTTTTTCTCTTTCTTTAGTCTTAAGAGTACCATTTAATGTTCCTGTTACTGAGATTAAATTGGAATTTGAGTCAGTCTCCATGTATTTCTTTTATGGTCCTCAAGTGTAAACTATTCAAGTCATTCATGGAAATATAACATAATACTGTTTGTTCTCATCTCTCTTGTCCCAGTATTCTAATTTGTAGTGGAATGACTGCTAGTATGCTTATTGTGCCGGACGACTTCAATTCTTCCCTAGTATTTCCCATCAATAGATTTCACACTGCTGTTGGTACTGCAGATCCTTGTAACTTATACAGGGTCACTGTGGAAGGTAGGAGTAGAGTACTGGAAAATGAGTTGTCTGCTTGACCTCACTGACATCTGACCACGTCTGACATCTTGTTTTCTGAGCTCTTTTCCATCCTCTTCTTGAGCCTCCAGTCATCCTGCTTTTGAGCAAATTGAAATGAGTTCTTGCTCAGCTGTCAGTAATGGCGATCAGGTCCTTTTGGGAGCTGGTAGTTCACCCTCAAAGGTGGGCAAATATACATTTCATTTCACTTTTATTTCTCTGAAATAACCCTCTTACACCTTGGGGATTTTTTTCTATGCCCTGTATAACCATCATGCTTGTATCTCCAGGACTGCCCCTTTCAGATGCTGAAAGAGCTTGGTGTAAATATTCAAAAAGCTGAAGGAAAAAAAGACCCTAATTTGTGATGCTAACAAACTGAGAAACTGTTTTGTTTTGTTTTTTAATACAAATTGTTTCTGTTACCTGCAGATAAAACTCTTGCAGAATTTTACTTTAATAATTCCTTGTATTCTTTAAAAGGGAACCTTCAAAGCTCAGTGGATGAGGGCTCCCCTTTGCCTTCAGGTAATATTTAGGTGTTCTGCATCTAGAGATGTATACAAAAATGCCAGTACCTGTCAAAGATGTGGGGAAATTTGCAGTGACATCCAGTTTGCAGTTCATGTACAGTTTATTGAGCTTGTCAGATTAATGCAGTCTAGCAGGCAAATGTTTGTTTACTGTCATGGTTAAAACAATATTCCAATTATGACAGTACCTTAATTTCTGGTTGCTGAATATGTACTTTGAAAATTCTTGTGTAGTCAGGGACAGTTTCTCAGTTTTTCACTATTCTTTTTTTAATCTTCTTTCATGGCTTTAGACTGTGGAGTTGCCAGGTCTGATTCCAGTATTCCTTTCAATGTTTTTCTCTTCTTGAAAGTTTTACCACCACATATGTAGTCAGTGTCTTAAATGTGCCCATAAATAAATAAATATCTGAAACATTTGTTTTTTCACTAAAGTAAATGCCTGTATAGGAACCTAGGCTAAGATTAAAGACTTGTTTGCTTAATGTAGAGAAAATACTGCAGTTACGATTAGAATGGAAGCTTGCTGAGACAGTGTTAATGTGATCTTAGAAACTTGGAAAGGATCTTCCATATCAAGGGTCTGTATTGCATATTAATTTTTTTAGATTATTTGTATAACTAAAACATAGGGCTGGCTCCTGTAGTCGTGTAAAGTTCTTATGCAGTTCAGACTTGAAATGGAAATATGAACAGCTGGTTTTAAGTTATCTGGAGCTGGATGGAATTTCTCTTAAACTTATGCATATTAATATAGTTATTTTCTAAAAGTTAATTCAGTAGTGCGTGTCTGTAGGTCCAGAAAATGAGCTCTTCTGTAAATAGACATTAATTCTGTAAATATTAATTTGTTGGGGTTTTTTAACTGTAAGTTCTGCATTGATTTGTAATGAACAGTTTATTACAGTAAGTCTCCTGATCTCTGCAGGCAAATCGGATGCCCTGGCCTGTAGAAAGTGCCAGGGCTCTGGGATTTCTATTAGGTTTTCCATGGTGGGTGTGGAAACTATTTTATAATGCCCATTGAATTCAGCCAGGCTCTTCAGTGTCTGCCTTGCAGGGTGGCTCCTGGTTTCTGGCAAGGTCACAGTAACCAGGATAACTGACTTTCTCTTTGAACCTCTATGGTTAGGTTAGGTCAAGGATCTCGTGCACTGGTACGTTCTGCTCCATGCAGCTTTGTTCACACCTTCTTCAAACATATTGCTAAAATTATCTGGGAATTGCAGTTTCTCCCCTGGACAAGAATTTACTCAGCACTGCATGTTTCTTATTCTTCCCAGAGGCTCTTGGGAGAAAGAGCAGGGGTACATGGGGGAGAGGTCTTAAAGACATACAGTTTGTTCTCTGATTTGCTTTAAGCCAGTGTTACAGGAAGAAGGAGGAGAAGAAGGTCCCACCTCACCTCCCCCCCAGCCTTGTGGACAACAAGGCATGAAATGAACCTCTGGCACAGAGCAATGCAGGTGGTCTTCAGGCTTGTAATTTTAGAAGTGCATTGTGCCAGACTGATACAGAAAAGATTGAATGACTTATCTGTTTGGTTCCTCTCACTGTTGACACACAGACTGACACTGAGTGTCTTTTTTTGTGGGAAGAAGGCACATAATAAAAAAAATATTTTTGATTAAGATGTCTCCCATGTATTCAAGGTTGTAAGGTGCTATCATGTCAGGATGTGTTCAGTATTGTAAACCAACATACAGCGGTATGCTCAGTAAGCTGAGTGAGGATAGATACTGATTGGCAAAGTGTTTGACTTGGGTGATTTGTTCCTGACCATTGCATTTGGCTTATGCTGTAGGCCAGCATCGTCTGTGCAAAATGGTTACTGTTGTCACTCATTGCTGCTGTATTGCTGGTAGTGAAGGATTCAATTCTGAAAAAGAAAGCTTTTTCCTTGTATAGATACTTCAAAGCTAGTTGGGTCCAAGTTGACTCTCTTAGGAACGGAAAACATAGGGAAAAGGATTAGAAAGCACCAAAATAGTAATATAAACAAGTGTGGAGTACTGCTTTGTACTTCAGATGCTTCATCATTTTATCCGAAAAGTGTTTCTGAGATTTATTTTTTTTTCCTTCACAAAAGGAGAGAAGTCAAGGTTTGCAGACTGACTCTTAAACTCTTCTACAAATCCTGCCTCTTTCCTCTTGTAGTGGAAGCTGGACTTCCCTTTCTGAAGAAAAGAAAACGTTGGTAGGGTTTGAGCTGGAAGTTGCCCTATGATAGATATGTCCATGAGAAAGGGCTTGATGGCATCTCATTCAAATATTTACTGTCTACCAAATACATCAGTGTCAGTAACTTTCCTTGGCTGTTGCTCTTTGGGATACTCTCTAGAATAACACAAATCTGTGTGAAAATTCTGGCATTTTTCAGAGAAGTGGTGTCTTTAACCAAGTCTTTCCCTTATTTCTCTAACTCATGATAGTAAACTTATAATACTCTTTACTGTTCATCTTTCTAAACTCATTTGAAGTACAATTTTACTTGATCTTTAGGTTATTTATATTGAAAATTTTGAAGTATAGATTTGCTCTTTATAAACATAAATGTACATATGGTAAGAGGAACTGTGCTACTGCATTGCCAATTTTGTCTTTTAAGCATGTTGTTAAGTTCCAGCATGTTCAGGTACAGTGGTAAACCATCTTGTCCTGGTAAATATGCTGAAGTATTTAATTCCCCTTACTATCTCAGCAGAAAATTAGTGTGCTCTACTGATTGCTTGTTCTGACCTGCTCTGAGCTGTATGTTTGTGGCAGTGTTTTACAGCTTTGCTCCTAGTGAGGATGCCCAGCAAAGCCAAGTGATGAAGGACAAATGCTTTGGCATTTTGAAATTAGCTATGTATGAATTGCATTCCTTTATTTTAAAATTGACTGCAAATGAGAATATAGGTCCAGTGCCAGGGCAAGCCACTTGCAGACCCTGGGAATCAAGACTGCAGGGGAGAGCACAGCCAGAACTTTTAGACTTTTGGCTTCCTTTCAGCCCACAGGATGGACTGCTGAGGAGGCTAGCAAGGGGAATTAGTAGGAAATCTGCCAACTTGTCTAACATGTAGACAAAGTTCCAGAAGAGCTTCATGAAAATAGGCCTTTCACTTTTTTCTTAATTGATAAATGATTTTTTTGGAAGTATTTCTTTCCAGGAAGCAGCTTAGCTGTGTGCATTAGTGTTTCCACTGTACTTAAAGTACTTGCATGTGCATAAGTAGTTGAGACCTAAATAGCTGCGATTCACAAAAATGCAGGTTTTAATCTTGTGAGTGAGCCCCCAGTAAAAACCACGTACAAAGATGCAGCCTTACAGGCTTTATTGATATTCTTTGTGAGCAAGTGTTCACTCCTTGTGTATCTATCCTATTTGTGGTATTGGTACTTTAGCCTGAAATAAAGTAAGGTTTATCACTAAGTAGATGAAACTAGTCTGGGTTTTGTTCAAAACATAAATCCCAATTCAGAGAAAAATCAGGACCCAAATTACCACTATGCCCACCTTGGAGTTACGTGTGAGTCTGTCAGGGCTCTGAGTGAGGTTTCACTGCTCATCAGCTCTGTGAAGCAGCTGGCAGCAGGATGGAGCTATTATAAAATCTGCTGTACTCACAGTGACTAGGTAAGTTCTGTGCATCTTATGGCCCTCAGCTACATAGAACTTTTTATGTGACTTGTAAAGTGAGTAAGCTGGACTGCTTCTGATGGATCAGGTCACAGGTGCCTCTAGAACTCAGAGGGGGAAAGGGGTGCAATATCAGGTAGCGTAGTGTGTGTTAGAAACTGCCTGACCTCCTGGCTCTAACAGAATCTCTACGTAGAAAATTGTGTTTCAATTTACGTTTGTTTAGCACACTGAAGTTGCTTCTGCCTGGGCCATGCTGATAGTGTTTTGGTGAATACTGATTTACTAAATGTCTAAAAATGGTGAATTTCTGTCACGATTAAAACCCTAACTCAGAGCATATGATGGTGAAAGTGGTCAAAAGTAAGAATATAATTGTTGTTTCTTTAAGGTATCTAGGAGCTTTAAACAGCTATATTTAAGGAGCCATAAGATTTTGAAAAAATACTCAGTTTGCTTCATCCAGCTTACTAGAAAATAATTCAGCTTGGTTCCAATAAAGTTTGCAAGGGGAAAGATTACTGAATAAATTTACCTTCTCTGCTTACCATTGGTACAAAACATACATCAACTTTCTCTGATTGTAGAGCCAAAAGTGCTACACATCTCCCTGATCTGCACAACTAATAAGTAGGTAAACCAGATGGGAACAAAGCCTAAACCAGATGGAGGACTACTTTATGCAACTGCAGCATTTTCATATGAAATGTTATCTGTGTGAAAGAGCTCAACTGGTTGTACTAGTTAGTACCAGCTGTGTTCTATCTCCTCTCTGTGGGGAGAACACAGCTTATGTTACAGGAGCTGATGCCTTAAGAAGGGCAGACTTTTTTCCATAAGTATTGTCAATCTCTGGGTGAGAAGACACCATTGCCTCCAGATTTCAGAATATGTTCTTAGTGCAGCAAACATGATGACAAATAAATTTATGACTTGGTGGAGGTACAAACTATATGGATTTAGCCCTAATAATGTTTTTTAAGGTATGGGGTTTTGCTTGAAACCACAAATAATTAGTGCGTAAGCTTAAATGCAGTCAAAAGTTTTTGTTGTAGTTATTATTGGGTAAGATTTTGACATTTTTAGTAAGTCTATCCAATCTTTCCTTGAGTTTCTTTATAATCACTTTTAGAAAATAAAAACCCCAACCATGTAGAACGTGCTCTTTTCCCCCTCTAAGTTTGTTTTAGAGAACGAACATCTCACTTTCTCTTCTGAAGGCCCCATGCGTGCTTCATTGCATTTCTGAGTCTTATTGTGGCAAGGTCTGCATTTTGATACCTGAAAGGAAATAGGAAATGAGACAATATGGGTCTAGCACTGTTACTCCCTTTCCATGTTCAAATAAATGGCATGTTTTTATTACTGGGAGGAGATAAAGCTGGCTCTCACGAGGGAAGTGGTTGCTGTAGCTGGTTCTTACCATGGTGAATTTTGATAAGGATTTGTTGTGTTACTGTATACTTGCAGTTGCTAAAATAACCTGTAATTACAGGATTTAAAATGCTTAACCCTTTCTGTTTAACTGCATTGGTCCTTCAGTAATTGTGAGTGGGCAGCCAGGGAATAAGAATTGAGAACTGTGCTATTCTGTATTCACACAGCAACTTGTTTCCGACTTTGTGTAAATGCATGACTGGCTGGGTAATGCTTAACCCAGACATACTAAGCAAGTAGATAGGACGGCTTTCTTCGGACAGTGTTGACCTTCCATGTTGACAGTGTTCAGCGTGATAGTTTGTGTCCTGTGTCTGAGTGTTCTTGGAGAATTTATTGTTACAAATATGGCTGAAGCTTGTTCCAACTAGACTTCAAAGGCATGTCTTGCTTTTGATATCTGCATGGACTTGGGGCTCTGTCAACCTTTGCGTGTCACAGTTTGCCTGACATTTTAATGTAGCAATTAATTCAATGAGTGACATCAGTCTTCAGTTTTCTAGTTCACAGATAGGTCACTCCAGTACCTAGTATAAGATTTACTTGTTGAGAAAAGTATTTCCATAAATGGTCCATTAGTAAGTCACAAGGTCATTATTTGTTTCACATGCAGACTTTCACCCAACTCTAGTTTCACTGGTGTGTCCTGGAAACTGGTTTTTATTTCTTGGCTTTTATATAAGCATTATGGTTTCATAGGGATTTGGAAAGCACTGACACATTTTTAAAGAAGGGAGACTGCTTTCCCTTTTTTGAGAGGCTGCTACTATCATAGAAGTTCTCCTGGTAAGAAGTAAAATGAGTCTGACATCTTCAGGGATCACAAATCTTGGCTTTGAATATTGTATTAAAATTGAATAAGTTATCTGTATATTAAAGAAAATGCTTTTTTGTTCTCTTTTTCTTAGATATTTTTCTTGTAAGGGTCTTTCAGAATAGTGTTCTTTTGGATGTAAAATGCACATATTGCAAATGTGTTTCATTGATGGTGGTCAAACTTGTAAGACTTCTGAACATGCATTGATTTGACATAAAATTCCTTTTGTAATCTCTTCTTATGTGGCAATGCCATTAAACTGGAACACCTTTAGAGCTGCAGGAGGTGTGGATTTTTTTCTCACTCTTTTTGTTACTTTAAAGCAAAACCTACACTGAATAGCAAATTAAAAAAATAAAATTGTATTATTAGTTCATAATAATCAAATTCTGGGATAGATTTCTTGCTATGTGCTGTAAACAAGTTGTTTTAACTAAAGTTGAAAGTCCATGTACAAGAGTCATAACACAGGGGGTAGTCACAAATGGACTAGTATAGCTGTCATGCTGCTCAGACTGCGGAGTAATAACCTGTTTAATTTGCTGCTGCTTTATTATTTCATATGCTGAATCACTGCTGATGAGTTTCTTGGTAGCATCTCAGGGAATTCAGATTCAGTTGTTGTTACTGACTTCTTTTGGGTGCAAGATATTTCCTCTGTAGGAAGAGGGATAACTTACATTTTCTTAAGTTGGTTCAGTGAAATCTTGGGCTCTTATTTCACATGTTTTTATGATTTTCATTAGTATCACTGCTTAAAGTTACAGGCCTAGTTTGTATGTCTCTTTTCGTTATATGTGTTGCTCAAAGATACAACACTGTGATTTAGGTTACTCCTGATTTTTGTATAGATACTGATTTTAAATCCTCAAATATATTGTGCAAGTATGGACAACTCAAAACATACTGAGATTTCATTTACGATTGTTTCAGCAAAAAACACTTGTGAAACTTTGAAGAAAGCTTTATAAAGGCAGATGTGACAATTTGATCTTTCCAAATAAGAATTAATGTTCTTGAATATAATTAGCTCTCTATTTTTATTTCAGTTAATTGTGAGTAAGACAGTTATGGCTGCTGGCAAGTAAATGATTAAGTCAGTTTAAAATTTGAAGATTGGTCCAATGAATTTAATACAAAGAACGAGCAACTAAAAATTTGATTCAGAAGGAATTTAGAAAAAAAATCCCACAAAGATAGATACTCTTTTGGGCTGTGCAATTTAGATTTTTACATTATGAAAACACTTTAACATAATTGTGTGTACAGAGAATTACAGAAATCAGTTCTGTATGAGTTGTGCTTCATCAAATCAAAAAAGGATTAAGTGAGCTGAGCCTCACCTGTACCTTAAACACATGCTGCTACTTGAATAGGCTCAGAATCCATACTGAAACTTCTAACTAGCAAATTCTTCCTTTTTTTTATTTAATATCCAGTTGGATTCTTATTCATTAAAGTCACATTTTTATGGTTATATATTACTGCTTTCTATATTGTTGTACTTATGTCTGAATGTTCATGAGAAAAGAAACCTCGCTCTCTCTACTCAAATTTCTTTTAAAATTCATAGTTCTGAATTTCTCTTGTTTGTATTTGATTTATATGTTTTCTGCAGAATGCATCTTTTGTTCTTTTTTTCTCCACTGTGCCCTCTTTAACTAGAATTTTTTATGTGGAAGATGAGGGTTGGATTTTAAATATAGCTGAAATATAGAATTAGTTATTTTGATATGGAGCCTAAATTTGGTAACAGCTTGGCATTTTTAAAAAAATGAAATTGCTCCCATGGATACTTTTCATATGAATTGGGAATTTATTTTTTTTTTAATGTGAAGGCAGGGAGGGGACCAATCCAGAAATGCAGTCACTTTCAGTCTTGCACTTTTTTCAGAAATGCAACACCCTTTTTTTTTTTAAAGCTGACAGTGGGGAAAAAAGGAACAGAGGAGTATTTTTATCAGCCAGTTTGCTCAAAGTGATGTGGTTTATTTTGACTTGTTAACGATTGAGTGCACAATGTTAAATGCCATTTGCATGATTACTTTCAAGTTGGAAGTAGTTAAGAATCTTCCAGGAATAATGCTGAAAATTTGCTTTTCTCAAAATGCGTGTCTTGCTTGAGGTGCTTTTTGTTAAGTGTCTTTGATAAGAGACTAGATGGCTTTCACCCACCAGTTTGTACTAGTAAGTTTTGGTGGTTCTTTTTTTTTAAGGCTGTCTTTTTAATGGACCAGAGTTTGTTGTTACATGAAGAAATTATAAGATGGATTTTGAACAGAAATAGAAGACTCAGTCATTGTTAGTTTAATCTTCCCTTAGAAGACTGAAATAAAAGGAACTGGGAAAGCTCTGGAAACCAAATTAAGATGTACTTGAAAGCACAGATTCATTTACTGCCTTTCTAATTTTAGGGCATCATGGTGGTCAAAACTACTGGAGATTTAATGAGAAATGGGTAATAAATTGCAGTAGAAACTTGCAGAAGGCATATATTTGTTAATTTCAGAAATTCCTGTTAACACTATGGTGCAGAAAGAGTATCTCAACTGGTGAATTAGTGCTGAGAAGAAACTGAAGAACTCTTCTAGGTTAGTTCCAAAGTGAAATGACAACATTTGCAAACCATCAGGCTATTGGACCTTTTGTAAGACAAGGTGATTTCTCAGTGAGCCTCCAAACTCATAGTATGTGTTGGTAGGGATTTGTGTCTGCCAGTGGGATGTGGAGAGGAAGAGTTGAGTCCTGGCTTTGCTGAAACTCTGTAGAGGATCAGCATTGTCATTTATGGCATTTTCTTCTGGGTTTGTCTTTGCTGGGGTTTCAGGTATTTTCCATTTGTTGTTCTTCACTGCACTAAGAAGTAGGGAGAAAATTAGGGAAAAAGTGTTTCTGTGATTAGGTTGTGTACTAGATTTTGGAAGGTGGGTTTCTCATTCTGGCTTCTTGAAAGCTCCGACACCCATGGAATGCTAATTTAAATGAAGTTGTTCTTGTGGGTGCAAAATTATATAGATGACTTTCAAACGTAATATTTTTAAAATAAAGTGCATATTCTTTCTTAATGACACCTATGTTTCAGTCTAATACTATTGTTTAAAACCTCTTAGCTTTATTAAATAATTTTAGTAGTGTTTGCTCCCAAGGAGGTTCTGAAAAGTGCTTACGTACTTAGATACCAACATTAATACAGCATAGGTCTAATATCTTTTGATCTGGTGGCAACTTAGCTGTATGTTTCACACTAGAAGCTGTGCTTTTAATGATCAAATGAACTTGTGAAGGGGTATACAGTGGAATATCATTATTTGCTCATAACTGTACTAACCGGTTGAATATATGAAATGAGAGGAAGGATTCAAAGATAACTGTTCCTCCCTGACACCACAGCCTCCACTCCCAGACACTGGTGGCACTTGTGCATTGTGTTTTAAATTAGACATAGGCATTTTTGCTTATTGTTCTCATACATTTGTATGCTGCTGCCCTTCATAAGGGAGGAAAACTATGGATATATCAACTTGCTTCCTAGATCGATCATAATTTTTGTTGGTAATACTTCAATTCATGGGCTAGATTTCATTATCTGCTTTATTCTTAGTAAGAACATTGCTTTTAAATTAATTCTGTTAGATAAATGTAAACAATTATCTTTGCTTATTTGGTCCTGGACTGAAGAGAATGATATATTGTCCTACAGATAAGAGATATCCATATCCTATGGATACATTAGTAGTTTAGTTTTCAATGCACTCTGGAATTGGTAAGTTGTTAAGTGGAACAGCCAGGTCCTAGCTACCTAGTAACATCTCCCAAATAAGATGACATTTTCTTTTCCACTTTCAGCTAAAGGTATGTGAATGACACAAGATTTCTTTTGCTGTAAGGAGAATAACTTTGTAAGATATATATTTGCATTTTGTGAACCACGAAATGACTCTCCCAAAAAAGACAGATTAGGTTTTTTTCTCCTAGATGAACCTTTAAAATTACTTCTATAAAAGTCTGAGATAAATTGCAGGTAACAAGTCCTGTGTACTTTTTGTAGCTTACCACATGCAGGTGAATCTTTAGCAAATGATGAGTTTGCTATGGATTTGATGTAAAGTCATGTGATAATGCAGAGAATGGTCCCAAGTGAGTGCTCTGCAGTGCAAAAAAACAAAGTCCTGATCTTCAGTGAAATCCTTCCTGTAGTGTTCTTAACAGCTTTTTGGTGGTAAATTGTTTATCACTTAAACAAGCCATCTAAGGAGAAGCTGAGTTGTGACAGATCGTATAGTAAAGTAAAATTCAGTTCTGTGCTGGTTGTATCTGTTAAGTTTATTTAACTATGATGTACTTTCAAGTTGACTGGTATGCTCTGCTATTCGTAACAGTTCACTGTAAAAGTCGGGTAGTACTTAATCACATCCTTTTATAATTGTTGAAACAAACTGCTGTATGTCTACTTTGTTCAGCCACTTTGGTTTTTGAATGTAATAACCTGTGAAAAAGGAATTGCTTTGTAAAGCATGCTCAGATACTGTAACAGTGCTTGAAAGTAACCTTTGTTTTCCAGATACCTGCCTCCCATGGACTGAGTTTCAGAGAGAATTTTGCGTGCTACAGTGGAAGGGAAGAGAAGGGCTTTTTCTTAGCCAGATAAGAGAAACTGAAAGCATGCGGTTAACTTCTGCAAAATGTTTTTTTCATTCCCTGGCTCTGCAAGAGGAGTCCTTATGAATCCTTCTTTAACTTCCATTAGTAATTTTCTTTGTTATAATGCTGTCTGTGTTATGACAAATATCACTTTAATGTCTGTATTGAATTTTCTGTTTCAGAGGGAGCATGAGAATGCATCTTTCTTGACTAATGTCTGGCCATGTTCTGTCTGAGCCTTGGTTCTTGGTGTCCTCAGAAACCCAAGGTGGTTTTTTTCTTTTGGTTATCTTTAATTGTGCTGCCAGCATCCCCTCATAGCTGAGGTACCATTTTCAGTGTGATAATGAAACACTAACATCAACTGGGTAGAGTCATCTGTTCCTGTCTGCCTGTGAGATGCTGAAAAACGTGACAGTCGTTTTGATAGTATTACAAAGCAGGAAATTACAGACTTCTTATGCTTTGTCAGAAACTTCAATGCCTAGGGCAGGAAGAGCTGCTGAGATTCCTAAGAACATGTTCCAAGATGCAAACACACAGTGTTTCTGTTTTAGCTTTACTGTTTGTCAGGAAACTAATTTAACTGACACTTTCTGTTTTCTTTTTTTGATAGTTTGTAGTAATTGATAATCATCTGATTTCTTTAGGTGTAGCTTAGAAGTAATTTTTTAGCAAGACATGGTGCAAACAGACCTTATTTTTAAGAATTCTTTGCTAGTATAATTACCCTAGGGAAAGCTTTCATGAAGTGGAACTTGCACTTGTTTCTCTCCTCTCCTGGGTGGTATATAAGTGATAACACTGACAGGTGTATTTGCTGAATGTCTGCTCACACAAACAGCTTCCTTTAGAGTTTTAACATGACCATAGTTGTACACTTTCTCCTTCTGTTGCCAAAAGGTCAAGTAGGCTGCTTGGGTTTTTCCATCTGCCAGTTTTGATTTGAGTGAAATTTACTCATTGAATAATTCATTGAATAATTTTTTTATTGTAGTTTAAATTTAGTTGTACATAGTGGCATTTCTGGTGTAACGTTTTCTGAACATTGAAACAGTGAGATTTTTTTGTGTTGTTTTTGTGTAATCATGCTGCCAGTGTGGTGTGTAATCAAGGAGATGCAATGCCTTCAACCTAGAGAAGTCAAAGACTTTTTCAAGATAAACTTATTCAAAGCAAAAATAAGGAAAGAACAAGCCTGTACTTGTGGACCAGTTTGTTTTCTCAATACTTCTGGAGGGTACCTGAGTACCCTTCTCTTTTTTGACCTATCTACAGGAGCAGATTTGATGATTACAATTCCTTTATAATTGCTTGAAAAGAAAGGGGAAGCTCAAAGTGTGTGTATGTCTTTATAGGAATGTTTTAAAGTTACTGTATTCCCTAGCCTACAGTTTTTCTTATTTATAAAAATGAGGGTTTATTCCTTGGCCTACCTTTGTATGCAAAGGTGGCCAAGATATTAGAATAAACAATGTGCATTTACCTCTAACATACGTCTAAAGATTTTCTGTACTGGAGCTAAGTTCAGCTATCACGCTGCCCTTTTGTTTTTTTTTAGTCTTGTGGTGTGCTGAGTAAACATAATCCTAAAATTTTCCTTGAGGTCAGCTCAACTTCTTTTAAACATCTTGGGTCATTTCACAACATGCTTTCAATTTCTAGGGCACAGTCTACATACAAACCAGCAGATGAAAGATTACAATAGATCAAAAATCAATTGAACAAATTCACGAGGAGGCATCCTCCTCTCATTCCTCCCTGAAGCCATGCATTTGCTGGTGAAGGTGGAGAAGAATCTAGTGGGAGGCGTTGCTCAGAGATTGTTTTGTGGTTTTACCACAGCACACACAGATAGTTGCAGTTTCACATAGGATACTGGGTAGATGGACTTGTGGTTTGGTCTTACAGAGATGCTCTTATGGGGAGATCCTGTGGAGTGACAGACTGTGCAGCTGGGAGCCTTGTGAATGCACAGGGTCTGCAGTTATTTGTAAGCTCTATTCTTATACTGATATTCTAGTCATACTGCCATGTTTCTGTTCTGTCCGGGAAGTGTAGCATTTTCTTCCTACCATAAATAGGAAACAAAGGAAGTTGTTAGTTTGGAGGACTAACCTCTAGATCAGAAAAGAGGAAAAAAAAAGGTAGTATTAATTGCTTTCAGAGTGATAAGCTTTCCAATACATCTTATCCCATGGCTGCAGGTCATAACACCTGCTGTCTTACTGTCTTGAAGGGGAGCAAACGCCAGAGTTTGGGGGTTGTTGTTTCTACTTTGGCAGCTTCATTTTAGTAAGACTTTCTTCATCTAATGAAACTGTAGTCTTCAATGTGGTAAATCCCATTGCTGCATTTGGGGAGATCTTCTCTACTGAAATAAACCTGTATTACAATGCATGTGTACTGTGAAAGAGGCTTGTTTGTCAGAAATGCCATCCTGTCCGTTTTTCTGGGAAACTGTTGGAGTACCACATTAATTAGTTTGGGGATCAAATCCAATTGAACAGTTTTCCATTTTCTCCTCTCCACCTTCAAGTTTCAGTATACGTGGTAGTGTTTTGTGTTTTTGTTCTGAAGTCAGATCCACATCAGTAGGGATAAATAGAAATGAGTAATCAAGGCAGGGAGTGGGAACTCAAACTGACATTGCATCTGGGCAGATGGAATATGGAACTGTTTCAACAGGTTACCTACCCAAGTTAGGATAGCTTCTGGCCCCTTCTTCCTCTGTAGTGGCATAAATAGCTGTTTATTCAGAGCTTAGGTATTTAAATTACCTAATGTGTTTCTAGGCTTGTTACCACTTTAGTTCTAATGTTTGTACTTGATCTAAAAGTATTCTAGCAGCAAGTTCAAGATCCTACTTGCATATAAATATTTTATGTACTCTTTGAAGTTTGATTATTATTGTTTGAATATTCAGTGTGTTTTCATGCTTAAAAGCATCTGCATCTGTAAATCTTGAGTGGTTTTGTCTGAGATTTAGACCCATTACCAAACTGAAAAACTTACAGTACTCACAGTATCTTGGCTTTTCTTTAATGGATATGGAATAGCAGAGAGGGAAGTGAGAAGAAATGAAATTTGAATGTCTTGCATAAGTTTATTTGCTTTCAGATGAATAGTCTGAAAAACCATATTAACTTTTATTGCTTTTTGTTCCTCCATTTTTTGAAAGCTGCTTGGTGAAGAAATAAAAAAGCTTGAAAATTTTACTTTTTCTGTGTTGTTCCCTGGAATAAACTCTTAGTACTCTCTCTGAACCTTCACTTTTACAAATGTTGTGTGTGACTTCAGTTTGATAGCATTCCCTGGGACTCAATTAATTTGTTATTTAAAAATTACATATAATGTTAAAATACCTTAATATCTCTGTCACATACTGCTTGTATATATAGAACTTTTTTGCAGCCTGCTGCAAGCTGCTTTATGGTGTAAAAAATGAAGTACTTGTGATTTTTCTGTTTTATTATCTAGTTCAACTCTGGCCTATAGAGCAGACTTCGTGTCCAGTTTCCCTCTGTTGTATGAGTACATGATTGAGTTTGAATATTCAGAATAAAATTGTCTGCTTTACTTGTTTGTGGGGGTTTTTTGAGATAAAATTTAACATTCCTATTTAGTTGATTTTGTGTTTTCTAATAAGCTAAGTACGGAAAACGTTGCATCTTGTTTTTATGAATGACAGATTATCAAAGATTAATTACACATTTTTTTCTAAATAGCCTAACATTAATGTTCCATAATATATGGAATTTTAGGAAGTTGAATTTATAAAGTTGACATCAGGAAGTAGTTATTTTGAACTGAGCTGCCTAGAAAACACAGCTTTCAGTTGTGGCTTCAGTTTGGAATCTTAGGACAGCTTTATTACCAACAGTATATCACATCCAACTGTGCCTCTTCCCTGAAAAGAGAAGCACAGCAGTCTTCATGAATCTAAATGCCTGTCAAACCCTGCTGTAACTACATTTTCTCACAAATACTTGAACTAAATTTAAGGATAGCAATTAACAGTGCATGGACTCCTAGTCCAGCTACGTGTTTGCACGTTCTGCCCAATGCTGAATTTTGTGTTACTGTGGTTGTACTGACAGTGTGAGGTAGTGAGTTGTAGGCAGATACAGTTAATGGGTAAAACACATCTGTGTTTTATGTTAATACTGAGACAGTATTTGTATTAAAGTTTCCTTGTAGGGAGGGATGTGTGGAGTATGTTTGCGGCAGCATCCAAAGTTCTTCTGTCGTACTTTCAAAACTTAACAGAACTGTAGAAATACTGTCCTGTACATGTATCAGGCTTTCTGCTTAATGTGGATCTTTAAAATGTTCAATGTGTTGGTGGCAAAAAAATGTAATATGAAATATGTTCATTTTACAATCCTTTCATAAATGAGACACTCATACCAGGGATTGGTACAGTTTACATGCTTTTCCCATATAGCTTTAACTTGCTCTGCAAGTTATTTTCTGTATTAAAATAAGAAGTTTCCAAGGACAGAGCTAATACATGTGAAACTGAAAATCAAAGCTCTGATACTTTTTTATAAAAACAAAAGCATTCTGGGATAATATGAATAAAGCATCTGCAATTCAGGACTGAAGTTTCTCTTAAGCTGTTTTAATTAAAATGCATAAATGTCTTAATTTCCACTGCTGTCTGAATCATACTAATTCCTAATAATGATTTTTTTTGTTAATAAGGTGGTGGTGGTAGTGACAACTAGGAAGCAGAGGAATAAAACCAAAATATTTGTAATCTGACTTTCCCTCATTTTAGATTGCTTAGTTCAAATGGATGGTAGCACTTGGGCCTATTGGGTTTTTTTAAGGAAGCATGCTGAGACGTGTAGAAAAATCATACTTGGGATAAGGACATGCTTTCAGTTGAGTATGTTTTTGGCAGTTGGCTTTGCTATTATTATTTTGGATTTATAAGTGAAAGTTTAATGATAATGTCAGCTTTCCAGAGAATTGCTCCATTAAACTTCAGACTTATTTTGTAGCGGGTGAACTGTGGACAGAAGATGGATGTTTGAGGATTGCTTTGATGAACTTACACGAGTAGGCCACAAAAGCCTAGTGTATAGTATTGCAGAACAAACACAATGTTTGTCTTTTGGGCTGTGTGGGAGAGCAGTTTAAAAATCTGAAAGCACACTTGTGTGTTAATAGTTGTTTTTTTTCTTTGAAGCTTCATGGAGCGCTACTATGTCAGCTGAAGCAATGCTGGAGGGTGCATGCTGCACAAATGGTTAATAACTACTCCTTTATACCTTTCAGGGTCCTTTAGTGTGGATGAATTTCATGGCAATTCTTAACCAAATTTTACTTGATTGCTAGTTTATGGCTTCAAGTCCTTCTTGCAGTTCAGCTCTGACTTTATTAATTGAAATGTTTGTATGGGCCCAGACATTCTTACTGGCAATCTGAAAGATGGTCTGAGTAGTTGTAGGTTTTGTGTGACTAAAGAAAAGTTGACACAGTAGTCTTAAATGGTAAATCTAAACCTATCATCTTGAATGCTGACAGTCAATTTCTGATGAAATAAGTTTAAATGGACAAATACTTATAAAGAAGGATATGACATCATGCACTTGTGAAGTAGTAAATATTTATTACACTTCTGATGACTGTCATATTAAACATTTAAACCAAGTCCCAAATAAAGCCAGACTTGAATTTTAAGTCCATCACTGTAGCTCTGCCTCTTAAATTCCATTTGTAAGGTAATCTAAAGTGAGAAAAATATCTTTGTCATTGAAAAATGTCTCCACTGCCAGAAGTATACAAATATCTATATTCCCATGCTCCAGATAATTATCTTACGTTTATACTTGTTATGCATCCTACTGAAAATACCTTTGGTGCTTGTCTGATAACCAGTGCTGTAGGTTTCTCAGTGAGAAAGTGAATGTGCTTGTTTGCAATCATACCTATTTTATAGCTGCTATTTCTAAGACAATAGTCATTTATTTTTTGGTTCTTGTGGGATAGGATAAGTGAACAAAGCTTTCTTACAAGTCACTTTAATTTGATACTTATCTGTGGTAATAAAGGAAGCTGCTTGTGTGCTGCTGTTAATACTTTTGAAAAAAGTGATTTATTTTTCAGTTTCAACTGCTTAATTTTTTGTAGTTGTTTTAACTCCTTTGTATGTCCACAAGACTTGTGTTCCATGATTGTCTGTGCTTACTCCTGTTTCTAAGTTCCATATTTTTTACAACATTTTTTCTCCTTCCCTGATTCTTTCATATCAACAAAAAAAAAATAGCAGTAAATTTAGATACTCATGTTCTGTTTAACAATAGTGACCCCATACAGTTACCTTGGGGAAGACATTTCAGAATGCAGTCATGAACATTAATTATTCTTACTCATTTATACTGCTGATTAGAGAGGACAGGAAAATATTAACTCTCCATTTCTGGAAAATTTTCCTCTATTCCTCTTCAAAAGGGTTTGTGTCAGCAGTAAGAAATTGTTCATTGTTCTGCCAATCATACATATGGTTGGCACAATCTAGAGTTTGTTACTCATTTTAAAATATTACTACTTATTTTCAGTGTACTTTGTGGTCTCAAAGTCCTGTATGAGGTTAGAGACAGATTTGTTCCAACTACCATGTAAGTACATATACCACAATGTTTGAATAATGCAGTAGTGAGAGATGGGTAAATGTCAGTAGATTTGGGGTTGTTCCACACTGTGGTTTATTTTGCCCTGTTGGTCGTATCTTATGATCTTTTTGTACTGCCTTAGATATAGAAAGACTTTCAGTGTCCCAAGTGGTGTGGTGGTATAATCTGTACAGTGATGGTATTTTAAGAATTTTTGCTAAACAGACACTCCATGCAATCCTGGTGGAAGGAAAGTATTTCTTATAGCTGGTAAGCATGGGAATACTAAAAAGTGCTATACTTCAATCAAAAATTGCTGTTTAGTTTCAAAAATAAGTGCAAGAAATTACAAGTAGCCAAAGCATTTTCTGGTGGGAGATAAGAGTTTAGAGAACTCCGGACAGTGGTCAAAGTGGGATGCAGAGCTCTAGTGTGTGGAACTGTAAGTACTGAACACTGGTTTTAGTGAGTAGAGATATGGCAGAGTTCTTGATGGCGTACAAAATCTGTGTCAGGTTGGGAGTAATCTGCTGGAAGTCAGTGTCCTAACTGGAATCTGAATATAATGAAGGCATCTTTAAAGAGACCAGGATATCTTTAAGACCTCATGTCAAATACTGTTGTTCTTTCATGAGCCTGGACATAATAGGACCACATACATCTCACTAGATAAAAATTTGTTAATTTTGCTACTTCATTTAAGGTTGTTTCACAGACAGGAGGAATGATACCAGCTGACCTAATAGTTCTTACTCTTACATCATCCCTCAAGTACTGTATTAATGCTTCATTCTTCTAATTTCTCTTGCACAGTATGTCTTGATGAAATCAGACTATTCCTTTTCATATACTAGGATCTTTAGCATAAGTGTAATATCTTACATATATAATTGCATCTTTCCAGATATGTGATGTTATTTTTGTCTTTTTTATGGCAGAGTGCCCATGCTTTGTGAAACTGTTATTTGCAGTTGCTTGTGCATAAGGGAATATATTGTGTCTGTGAGGGAATAGTTAATCTGAAACTTGAATGCAAAGGCTTTCTGATCAAATTTGCTTCACATGGAACACAGTATCCTTCCTCAAATCACTGGTGACAAGGTGAATCTCTTGTAAAGTGATGCTTCTCCTTTGTTATGCTTTAACACTGCTATGTGCATGTGTCTCAAATTTGTTGGTTTTTAAGAAAGTGCTGAAGATACCCATTTTTTGTTATCCAAAGCGATATGCTAACTGCATTTTCACTCTGATTTATGTGTATGTGATTTGTAATTAGTATCAAGAAGGACATTTCTAAAGACGTGTACATCACAAGAAATTAAAAACTTAAGTGCATTATTATTAGTGAGATATGAACGCAGCAAAGTTTTAGAATAAAATCTCAGGAGTACACTGAAGATGATAAGAAAAAATGATATATTTTTGTGAAGATGTATTTTTGGTATACTTGCTGTCTTGTGTTGGCATCCTTGCTTTATCGTCACAGACCTATTTGGTTATTATGGAAAAAATGTATTTATTGCTTAACTACATAGGGTGGGGTTTTTTTCATAATTTTTTTTTCAGATTGTCTCACTGAACACTCCCCTCTTCATCAGTTAAGATTCCTGCACTTATTTTTTTCTTTAATAAGTAGAGATTTTAAGGAAGACAAATGGAGTTACTGAAGCTATATTCATGTTTAGCCATATTTTTTAGCTTGCAGAAGTTTTGAATGCCTTTTCCTGTAATTTTTTTTTTTCAGTGCTAGCTTGTTGTTATCTCACAAAAATAAACATTTGTAATAGTAGCTGCCATTGTTAAAGTGGGTGTAGTTACTGTATGCTTGGCCTGTGGGTAGATTAGCTGACAGATACCACCGAAAGGTCTCCTTGTTGTGCAGGCAGATAGAGCTCTCTCAGTGCAGCACAGAGAGCTCTGCACCTGGAGAAGCACTGTATGTGTGAGCATTAAGGAGCTGAAGAGCCTGAGTCTGCATTTTCATGGTGGGAGGCAGTTCACCTTTGGCTTTCTGCTGCAAGAAAACATGCTGTTCAATATGGATTTACCACAAGTGGGTCAAGGGTTGCTATAGGGTTGTAGTTTTTCACACAGAAGTTACTCAGAATAGGATTGCAGTGAGTTTTTTACTTTATTTCTGCACCCATGGAAAACGTTTAATACCAGAGTCAGAAATATGTGTGGAAACGTTTAGTGCAGTTTGACTTCTGAGCCATATTCAGTGTCTGTGAATCTTCACAGGACAAAGAAGTTTTGAATGAGTCTCTGTCAGTGAGCAAGACAAATCTCCTTAGCAAGTTATGCCTGTTTAGCATAGCTTATTGTTCCTATGTTATAAGTTATCATTTTAATTATATGAATTCCCAGGGTAACTTGGGTTGATAAATATATGGACAAGAAATAGGAAAACAAAAGTAGAGCATAAACTTAAAAAAATTAGTGCCAAATAACAAGACCAGACACATAATTTAAAAATAAAACAAACAAACAAACTCAAAAAACCCCTCCAAAACAAAACTGAATTGGGATTATTAGGATACTAGAGTCCTGCTTCGTGTCTTCTAAATGCTTCTTCAGTACAACTAGTAGATGACAATAATTGGTTATAGTTGTCAGCCGTGTATGCTAAGAAACAAATACAGCCCTGAAGAGAAATAATGTTTACTGTGAGAGCAGGTCAGTCAAATCATTCTTCAGAAAAAGGCAAACCTGTTAAACATCTTTCTGCATCTCTGGTTTCCTGTAAGGCCAGGGATTTTTGGGTTTTACAGCTTTTTGAATTTAGCTTTAAATCTTTTAAAGACCTAATGGTTTTGAATGGAGTCATTTTAGTTCCCCATTTGCTTTACCTATAATTTACTGAGTAACCAGTCATTAAGACTTAAAATTTGCAGAATAGGTTACATTTCTTTGCTAGAAATAATGTACTTATAAGCCTTTAATTTTTAATTTGCTTTCTTTTGTCACTTATGATATTTTGCTGAGAGAAATTTAAAATTTTCTTTCCAGCAGAGATCTTGGAACATTTTCTATCTGCTGATAATTCTGCCATTTTGAACAGTGTCAAAATGTTCTACATTTCCTTTTTAACTGTTTCAGAAATCATTTAGTAGGTTGTAGCTTTTGAACTTCTGTGTAGCTCATCCTGTCCAAGTTAGTTGTTTGTATGCTGTTTCATTTCTACCATTCTAATTGGAGGTGGAGAACGTAGTATGCACATTTATCTGCTTACCCCTATTATCTGAAGCTGATTCAAAGCATAATTTTTTTATATGAAATACTTGATGTTCTTCCCTGTTGAGGACAGAGAAGTTAAATTGGCTAGAAACTCTTTATCCCATGTATTATGTGTGGAGGTCTTTTACTGTGCTCTGAAAGTCATCCAATATATAATAAGCAATTTAATCTTTAGGGCAGATACTTGAAACAGTATGAATGTTCTCATATAGCTGAGAAATGGACATATAAAAACAATCTCCAATGAGAACTTTGGGGTTGGACTTCTCTTTTGGGTTTTATCCTACTTTTAATCCCATCTTTCTTTTAATGACTTCAGACTTATGTTACCAAGGACCATATGTATTCTGATGCAATCTTTTCTATATCTTGGCCAATCGCATTTCACCTAGTGCTCCTGTTTTGGGATGGGACAGGCTTGAAGAATCTGAAAGATCAGTTTGGTGCCTGAGAGATTAAACTTCAATAAGTGAAGAATCTGATTCTGTTAAAAGGAGAATTGACTTATGTGATACATAACATAAGGTTATAGGATCTCAAGTACAGGTTTTAGAGGGGGATTCTTTTCCCTCAGGTTAGCCCACCAGAGCCCTCCTGTAGCTCTTGCTGAAGTGTGAGACCAAGTCTTGTTATGTATCACAGTATGTGTATACCTTGACGTGTGTGAATTACTACTGGGAGACTAATGTTGGAAAGGATTAGAGGGTCACTGGAGCTTTTTGTAATACTTCTGTCAGATGTCTGATAGCCTTCTTAGGAAACACGCAGAAGAGAGAAGCCCATCTTGTTAGCTTTTTAACAAGCATCTGTTGCAAACAGAGGCTGTTCTTGTTTCTTGGCTTCTTTTGTAGGGGGACTCATTTTCAGTGGCTATTGAGTGATGCATCTCAAAGGACAGGTAGGTCACTTCAGAGCAAGCAGTCCCTCAAATGTTTTACATAACTGAAGTAAGTGGATTTGACTTCATAGGAGCTAGCAAATCCATGCAGGAAATTTACTTTTGTATCTTTTGACATCCATCTTGGAGATCTGAGCCTTCATTGTTGAGTCTCATAGGAAGGATGATCCTCCTTGACCAGGGCCTGTGAGGTTCCACTGAAGGGGATGGCTCAGTGTGTGTGCAGTTAAAGCTTTGGTTGTGAGTTTTATCCTGTTAACGGTGAAATAGTCCCTTTGACAATTGCACCTTTTGATATCCCATTCTTCAAGGGAGTACTCTATCAGAATTATAAAACTTAATTTCACACTTCTGTAACTTTGAGCTAAATTCTCTGTAACTGTTTGAGGGAACCAGATACATTAGTCTCTAGGAAGTAGCATGTTCAGTGCTGTTCTTGAATGGTGGTTGCTTCTATTTAGTACTGGGTTGAGAAGGTTCCTTGGTAAGTTTTTCTTTTTAATAGAATGTGCCATACCTGATCTTTTGCTATGTTAGGATGAACACAAATTGATAGATGGTAAATGCCAGCAGTAGTGAATCCGCAGGACAAGGAATGGGAGACTGATAGGAGAACAGAACATGCCTTGTCCATCTTGATCTGATTTTTTTTTCCGATCTTGATATCACTAGAAGTGCTTAATGACAGATGAGAAACTGTGAGTGCTACTGGAACTGTAATGGCAAGAAGTTTTCTAAAGAACTAATAGCTGACCTCTTCAGTTTAGGGAATGGCTAACTCTTTTGTCCCAGCTCCCCACACTGAGCACTGCCTCTGACTAGCCAGTCAACTAGCCCAGTGTTCTTGGAATATGTTGTGGCTTGGGTTGCATTTAGCAGAATGTCCATATTCTTAATTCTTGCCTAAGGTCCTGTGGAGGTTTGGGTTGGCCACACGGATTCCCCCCTCCTGAAAGAGAAGGAAAAAAGTACCAAAAGAAAATTGTAGCAAAAACTATATATATATTCACGTATATTACAGTTATATACAATCAAACACTGTGAATATACAGAACAAGAATCCCAAACAACCTCAAAAGGGAAAAGGGAGAGGAAAAAAAAAGGACAAAAATGGGTAAAAATAAAACAGATATACACACTCAAACTCAGGGAATAGCTCAATAAGATAACTAACACAATAAACTCACCAAACTTCCCTCAAGAAAACAGCAGAAATCTCCACCTCCGTGCGACTTTTGGACAATGACTCTCAGACGGGCCTCAGCTCATATAGATAAGAGAGAGGTCAACACTGAGACCTGCTGTCCTCCAAGCACCAGAAAGGAAGAGAGAGAAGAACCTCCCTCCTTGTCTTATATTCACTGATTACATGAAGGAATGGTGTGGAATATTTCCTTAGTTATAACCCTTTTACCAGGAAAGGCCTACACCAAAACCAAGAAAACTAAACCACCATAGGTCCTCTAAACGAGACCTTTACATCCCATCTAAGCTCACTTCCAGTATTGATTGTTACCATATATAGCATTTGCACTAAACAGAATATATGATTTCTCCTAGATTTATTCTTTCCACCGAACCTGTTGTGAAATGTATTTATTGTTCTGATATAGGTTCTGATATGACCACTTCTGTTCATGAATGTTCTCTTTGGTTGCCCATGCTTTGACCACTGCTGATGTGCAAGTTACCTTTGCTAACTTGCTTTAGACAAATGTTTAAAAAAAAAAAAAAAAAAAAACCAAAACCCCAAGGGAAGCTAATAACTTTTCTCCTTGCTGTGACTGGGTATTTGTAGATATAGCAGACAGAGCTTTCCTTACTTGGTGAATTGACTCCTATTTCAGAACTTGCTTTTTTTCCTGTTTTCCTGATGCTAATAAAATCTGCTCCAGCCTGCTACTGGATAAAGCTTTTTTGCCCAAATAAGATAGCAGAGAAGCCAAGACATCTAACTGTTGAGAGGCACATGAAAAGGAGTTGCAGCTACAATTCAGCTTTTGTATAATGCTATATACCCTTCGTAAAAAAATACTTGCAGAGAATTAGTATTGAATTCTCTCAGCTATTAGAAGTAAAGATTGCTTGTGTATTTCATCATTGTTTGCTAAAATAGTATGTGTATTACATACCTTGTTTTAAAAGCTGAGTTGTTGATCCAGAGAAAACAAGTTGTTAATAATCTATTTAATTACTGACTTACAAAATTAAGACACAGAAACAAAGGACATTTTGCCTTCTCTGTTGCACAGGATGTTGCAGTAGATTGTTTCCATGCAGTACACTAATCTTATTGTATTTAGTTTTATAGTTCATGAAGCAAATAATCCAAAGTGAATAATGCAATTATTAATGTGCAGACCACTGAGCTTATGCATGGAAACCCAGCATTCATCACACTGTTGAGCTTGCTCAGTATTTTAGAACTACAGTTTGGACCCATTTCTTTGTAATTTCTTGACAGGAGCTGATGTCTGTTTGTTTAAAACTACTAATACAAAGAATTCAGAAGATCCTTACTGTTACCTTGCAGGGACAAAGTTTAAAAGTTGAAATTTATTAGAAATAAAAACCCAAAGCCTTTTTTTGCCTGAATCACGAGAAGCTGAAAAATTTAAGAGCAAAATCCTTGCTTCCTGATGAAGCAGAGGCTCTTGAGAAACATCAGGCTCCATGGCCCAAGCTAGCATGTTCTCAGGCTTGTTTTTTGCCTGCTCATTTAAACACATGGTTACCTTGACTCATGAATTGGTGCTGTGGAATGAAGATCAGATTTCTCTGTACCCTGAAGGATCAGGTCCTTGGAATACACTCTTGATTTCTTATTTTTATGTTGTGCTGAGGTACAGTGATATGGAGACTAGCAACCTAGCCCACTGCCATGTAGGGAAACTTCAGCTTGCCTGGAATAGGTGGGAGAGTTTACTATGGATTAAATAAAATAAAAATAAAATTTTTAAAAAATATTAACAAAAAAACCCAAACATTGGACGTTCAGGACCACTAAGTGATGGGGTTCTGCAAATATGCTGGAGCTTTGTGCAGTCACAGGAAAAGTATTTTTTTCCAGAGACCCAGCAGATAAAAATATTTAATTAATATTTTAGCCAAACTTTGAGTTAAAATACAAAGTTGTTTTGGTCACTTCAGAAGTTGTGTTCTGTAAATATATATATAGGACTTAAATTCAGCATAAGATAGCTGTGGTTTCGTAAGCAGAAGCTTTCAGACTCGGTTGGTCTCTCCCACCTGCGTGGAGAGAAAGCACAAGAGTTCTTTGTGCAGGCGAGAGTAGATCAGTTTAGCTGTCACATGAGAGGAAGATAGCTGCTTCTGCTTTTTAGAGAACAAGCAGAGATTGTGAGCCTTCCACTGTTGTATTACATTGTTCATGAATTCAAGTCAAAGGGCCTCTAAAAGACTTTTTTTATATCACTTGGGAAGTTAATCATGGTTATATGAACAAATGAAATACTGTGTCACTCACTGCTGGGGTGGTGTTTTCTGTCTAGTATACAAAGTATTCATGCAACTGAGATGGTTCATGCCATGGAATAACTAATATAAAAACACAGAGTAATGTTATTTTACACCTATATTATTTTAAAGCTATGCTGTTCTTATCAAAAATTCTTTGAACAGATTTTTTTGATCGAGGGAAAAATGTAAAGTTGACTTTTATACACTGGTTTCTTCCATAGTTGAAACTTTCAGGCACATTCTTCATTTGGGCTCTACCTGCTGCTACAATATCTTTGTATTTCAAGAATTATCACTAGTTTTTGTCTCTGTTTTCAGAAGGCAGTAGTATGGAATTCAATGCTGGAACAAAAATTAGTCTTAGGTTGCTTGCATTAGCATTAAAATTAAGCAAGCATTAATGCTTAACCTCTGAAAAAACATTCATTCTTAGGTGGATTGTGTTTCTATTTATAAACATTTCTAAGTCTTTAATCACTGGACACAGTTCTGCCTATCTAAAATCAGTTATTAACAGTAGGTTTAGATTTAGGTTGTTTAAAAGAAAATATATTTTGTTTACAGTACCCATTTGCTTATTACATTTCAGCACTGGACAGGAAGAATTATTTCCTGCCTCAGAATCCTTTGTTTCCTTTGTTTCTACAATGAGAGAAAAAAAAAAATAACAGGAGCGCTCTCCTTCTGACCAGCAAAAACTTCTCATTTTTTTAAGTATGGATTTGCGATAAATGACCTAGTAATACCTTGCTGAAGAGAGGAATTGTAATTTTAACATCATTATATTACCACAAATGTTACAGGGAATGTGTTGTCATACGGTACATAAATGTTGTTGTAACTGCATAGCCAAATGTTTTAAAAGCTGGGACTACATGCAAGACAGCAGCACTTGTAGCTAAATTATTATTTTGCTCTATCTTCCACTCTAACTTGTGATCTTATTTTTAAAATAAAATCTCATTCTGACAGTTGGCTTAATCAAGCTTGCTTATTTTTAAAGAGCACTAGGCTCATTAAGATGGGTGGGGATCATGTGCTGCTGCTTAAGAACGTGATTTTCTTGGTGATTTAGCAGATGGCTCAGCAGAATCAGGAAATCTTCCAGACTGTTCGTATTTGTTTTTCAGTTTGTATCTGACAGTACTTTTTGCTTTTTAGCTATTGCAAACAATCACAAGCAACTACTTTGTTGTAGGTCAAAAAAGTACAACTCCAGATGGATTACATTTTCATTTTACAGATATGAATACAGATAGGAATTTTGCTGTTACTGTAGCCAATGTGAAGAGCTTTTGAGTCACCAGTCACTCAGAAAGCAACTCTCAAGGCCACTAGCCTTAATTTCATTACTTCTACATGTAGTTTAAATATACTTTAGGTCAGGTTGGATGGGTCTCTGAGCAACCTGGTCGAGTGGAAGGTGTCCCTGCCCAAGGTGGGGTGGTTGGAGCTAGATGATCTTTAAGGTCCCTTCCAACTCAAGCCATTCTATGATTCTGTGATACTTACTGTGTATTAGTTTACAGGCTCTCTTTTTTGAGAAGAGTTAATATATAGAAAGAGGCACTACATACATAGTTTCATGCTTGTTCATCCTAGGAAGATGGAAAATTTTCACCATTAATTTAGATTAATTTTGTAAACTGTTTTAAAATAGAGCTTGGAGGCTTTGAATTGCCAAGGAATGTATGAACCATTGCAACACTTGTGAAACCTTTGGTGAATGACATGACATAGGATGATTTTTGTATTGGTTTTATATTTGCTGAGATCTTCCTTTTTTCTGGATGTTCAGTATTACAAGCAGCGCACACATTTTAAAGAAATATCCCTGTAAACAGGTACGCTTCAAATGGCAGAATAACAAATTAGTGTAACTCTTAAAAGGCTTGTTGGTCTGTTGGAAATAATGTCTAAGCAGCTGTGTTGTAAGGAGAGGGAGAATAGGGTGGCACGAAGTTTAAGAATCCTGTGGCATTTTACTTGAACTAAAATTAATTGTGTTTATGACTTTTTTTTCTTTGCTGTAGTCGTGACATGGAGAATAAAGAAACCCTCAGGGGGTTGCAGAAGATGGATGACCGCCCAGAAGAGCGCATGATCAGGGAGAAACTCAAGGCAACGTGTATGCCAGCCTGGAAGCATGAATGGCTAGAAAGAAGAAGCAGAAGAGGCCCAGTGGTAAGTGGCACTGATGGAAAGGCTATTACAAATAAAGATCTCTTAGATTTCTTTCTGTTAGAAACCTCTTTTTATTAAAAATTTTCATGTTCGTAATCATGGTCCTCCTGCCCGTTGTTTATGAGGTGTTTAACAAGAAACTGTGGCTGACTTTCTGAAATGGACGCGTTTTTTGAGCTTTATTTCGAAGCAAAGCTGTGCCGCTGCTGTGGGTACTACTGTGGCAATTCTGCCCTCTAACGGCAACAACCAAAATAGCTGCTGTTCGTTCGGTAAAAAAACTGGTAAAACCAGGGGGGAAAAAGTAAAACCAAACCTGAGCTATTCCTTCAGCCTAGTCTCAACTCTCTAAACTTTGGATGACAGAGTATTCTGTTAGCCTTTTGCTTACTGCTTTTGCATAAATGGTTTGGAAGCAGTTTTAAGACCAAGCCTGAAAATTTGAAGCGGTCACAATTCTGTGCAGCATAATGATGGTTATGGAATAGCCACTACTTAGCTATAAATGTAGTTGCATTGGTTGATGTGTCTACCATGTACTACTTGATGGTAGTTCTTATTTAAAGCTAAGATCATCTGATGCAGTAAACAAGTGTTTGGGGGTAGCTTTTCTAGGACAGAAATAATCACATTCTGTTGGTTCTGTGACAAGAAATAACACTGAAAATACTTAGAAGAGCAAGGAAAAAACAATACTGCAAAAGGTCAAATTATACAAAGCAAGTTTTATTTGAAAAAATTGAAATACATCTGTGTTAATGCATAGCTTGAGATTGTTTCTCTGCTCAGCCCACTTCCCTTGAGGTTTCTGGGTGTTTTAATACATTTGAGGCTTCAGATTCTCAATTACTATAATTTACATTTTAGATGTTTTCAAGCACTAGCAGCTGGTAACTTTAACTTGTCCATAGGTACATGTGTTTGCATTCTGACTTTCTAGCAAAGAAGAGGCATTACAGTAATTGATAGGAGGGAAAAAAGGCTTTCACTACTCTCTATACTTCTCTTTTATCCTGTTCATATTAGTAACTAGGCACTGAGTGTAGATATCTCTTCCTACCCATACCCTAAACAGGGAAAGCCCCTTTCAGTTTTTGTCTCAGAGACCTTTGAAACTTTCTAGAAGAGCTCTGATCTGTTTATCTGAAGTCTTACTTGGAGTTTCCTTCCAGTTTTGAGTCAAGCCTCTGAGACATTGAGAAATGTAGAACTAAAACTGAATCTGCCCACTGTGACTGTTTTTAATTTGATTCTCAGGGGTCTTACTCTTTTTATGCATTGTGTGGGTCTGACAGGCAGACAGCTGAAAGTTTGTCTTGAACTATTCCAATCCTCTGTGTCAAAATGAAAGCGTTCATGCAATAACACACTGTATTGGAAGTGTGTGTGTTCTCCTTTTGCTTGTGCACCTGTGTCTATCCATGCCATGCAGCATTGTGCACAGTGATTAGTTCAGATACCAGATGTGATGTAGCTATTTTACTTGTATGACAGACAGAAAACTTTGGGGTTTGTTTGTTTTACAGGGCACAGTGCAACTAGTTTTGCTGGATTGCCTCCAGGTTTAAAGTTTTTACTTTGCAATAAGTGTTGTGCTGTAGAAATAGCCTTAGTGTTTCTCAGCTGGTTCCGTATATAATGGATGGATCCAATATTATGCTCTTAAAAAGTGGACAGTGCCTGTAGAAAAAAATTCTTTTGATACATATGGGGAAACTGCTGTCCTTTTAGGTATCTTGAACAACAATTATAGAAGTATTTTAAGAATAGAATCCATTGCCACCACAACTAACATAAGCAGCATAAATGGACAGGAAGAAAGGTTCTTGATTTTGCGTTGCATATAGATGAATAAGACAACCCCTATTAGAGATTAATATACAAAGAATATGCAAACATTGGGTATTTGTATAATGGCTTAATTATAGCAAAAAAAGTTTTGATTAATTTGTTTTGCTTGAGTGTAAAATTAACAATTCTTAATTCTAACACGTGGTTTAATTCCCATAAGGTGGTGAAGCCTATCCCTGGAAAAACAGATGGATCAGAAATTACCAAACTCTGTCTAGAACCTCAAGCTGAAGGACAAAGCACTGCTTCTTCACCTACTCAGAAAGGAAGACGTAGTCCTTCTCCTAGCAGCTCCTCTTCATCATCTGCTAGGACAGTTAAATCTGAATCACCAGGTGTTAGAAGAAAAAGGGTATCTCCAGTGCCTGTAAGTTGCAAACTGTGATGTAATTTTTAGTTTGGCTATGTACTATAATCTCTTGCTTGTAGGGACACTTGGTCCTCCCTCTGTAGAGCAAGATGCTGATATGAAGAGGTGATGGCAGGATATCACCTGAGTGATGTACACAAAGCATATCTCGTGTGATGTTTCTCCTGTGTGATTCTTACTCTTAGATTGCAATTTGTTCTTCATTCAATCCTGCTTTCATTTTTTATTTCTAGGAAATAAATGAATATAGATAGTCATGAAACGTGTATTTGCTAGTACTTTTTTTTTTCCTGTAGTCAGATTTTTTTCTGCATGTCAGGTCTCCAGGCAGGTATATTCCATTGGGGTTAGGATTGTTGACTAGATTAAGATTCCTGCAGAAAAGTGTTAGTGGTATGCTGTTTGTGATTCTCTGTTTCTGATCTTTTTGTACAGATCAGGAAAGGCTTAGACATGTGAATTGTTATGAAATAGCTATCACTGCATTTGAGAAGATCTGGAATAGAATGTTTTGAACAATAGTAACTGGCTTAACTAAAGAAGATCAAGAGTATAATATTTTGAGGAATAATATCTAATGCATTAGCTTATAAAAATGCACATTAACAGTTAAGCTTCAGTTTGACTTGCCTACACATTCACAGTGCCATTAGAGTAAGAATAAGTTCCAGTTGTCCCATTGTTCTAAACAAGTTTTTCCAATGTCAGTTAAAATACATACTGCCAATACTGCTGTTCTGCTGAACTAGAGACACATACCACAAGTTACAGTGCTGCAGTGCTGGTCCTGTCCTTTTGACAGGAGAAACTGAAAGGTTAAGAAAAAGAAAACAGCAGTAACTGACCAAACGATCTAATTTGTTATTATGCTTGGTTTTATTTGTTTAATATTAACCTTTCACATGAAAAATGTTGGATATCCAGGTTATATTTTACTTAACTGATGGACAGTGAATCAATTACTTTATCCTAATATGAAATTCAGTGGATATAAATAAAAGCTGAAGATTTGAAATTGGATGGAACCATTAACACATCTCATAATATTAGAACTGTGAAAAACTTAAATGAAGACAATTTTCAAAAAAGCCTTGGGCCATTGAATTTTTGATCCTGGGGGAACAGTATTAAAAGAAAAGAAAACAAAAGCACTATCAGCTAAAAGTTGCTCTCATTATGCAAAAGAGAGAAAGCTATATCTTTTTTTATTTACCTAAGAGTATTCTTAAAATTTTGGTCTTCAATGAACATATATTCCCTTTGTAAACTGTAGTCATAGCATTTCTTCATTAATGAAATATATTAGTGTTATAACCTTTTATAATAATTTCCTGTATTGAGTCTTATTATCTTCAGATTGAATTACACTTGATACTTCAGTAGTAATATGGTAGGGCAACCAATGAAGATATGGAAATAGAAGCAATGTAAAAGACTCCTCTCATAATACCAGACAAGTTTCAGATACAGAAATTCAGTTTGTCTTCTGGCCTCAAGTTCTGTGAATGGAAGAAAAGTAATCCTTTTAAAGTGAAGTTTTTGGGCACTCCTGTGTCATTGGTGGGGGTTGAAAATAAGAAATAAACCACACCTAATTAAACATACTTTTGTCCTATGAATGCTTATGACAGAACCACTTATGTAGTTTCAGAGTGGACGGATAACACCACCTCGACGAGCCCCATCTCCAGATGGATTCTCTCCATACAGCCCTGAGGAAACAAATCGTCGTGTCAACAAAGTCATGCGAGCCAGGCTGTACTTGCTGCAGCAGATAGGACCCAACTCCTTCTTAATTGGAGGAGACAGCCCTGATAATAAATACAGAGTGTTTATTGGGCCTCAGGTAGAGAACATTTTTCTGTTGTCTGTGGCTTTTATCAATCCATGATTAATCTCAGAAAACTGTTCAAAGCCAAATTAGATCAAAAAATGATCATGGTTTTGTAAACTAATGTCTAAAAGTTGTAATTTGTGGTTGTGTAATATAATATCAGCTTGTGTTTTGTAAGTCAATTTTGTCTGAAGTTTATATTTTTTTCTAAAAAAAGTAATTATTTTTGTCCTGTCTATTTGTCATTCCTAGAAGTGGCTCTGAATTATGTGTCTTAAGTATTTTTGGCTAAAACTTGGCCACTTACTTCCTATATTCATCATATATATAAACATCAAGCGCATAACATAATTCCCTTAACAGTGTGGTAATCTCATTAATACCCATAATGAGATCTTTTTCATAGACTTTCTTGGTACTAATGTGATGCAGAACTGGGATATGTCCAGGCTGGGTAAACAGAAGCATCTCATTGAAGTTTGACTGCTGTCATGTAGTGAATTTATGATTATATGCATAAATTCCTTCTAGTATGAAGCTCCAGTGGATTTTTAAAAAAAATAAAAATGGGGGGGGGGATAAATTGAAAACCAGTGTTGTAATTGTCTACTTTTTCGTTTGTATTTCTGAATATTAGTTTGGGAATTCTCATTTTTTGTAGGGCCATGTATGAGGGTATTTATGCCTATATATGAAATATTTTGCATAAACTTTTTTTTTCTTTTTTTTTGTGGGGCTGGGTAGTCTATGTTATTTGATGCACTTAAATGTGGAAAAACCATCAAGTCGGTAGAGCCTTAGCATATACTTTTCTTTGCAGACTTGTAGCTGTGGCCGTGGGACATTTTGTATTCATCTGCTGTTTGTTATGCTGCGGGTGTTCCAGCTTGAACCCTCAGATCCAATGCTCTGGAGAAAGACACTGAAGAACTTTGAGGTAATCAATTTCTAATAGATCTAATGACAGAACTAAAATACACTCCATAATGTCTTTAGGACATTATCTTAAAAACACTGAAAACTGTTGATTTCAAAGCAACAAGAATATATATTTTTAATTATATCTCTAATTCAGTCTCAAGAACATTGTAAGTGGAAAAAGTTACCTGCAAATATAAGACATAATGAATAGTAGAGTATTGTAGTTTAGTGAATGATTCAAATCTTGGGATTTTCTACTCAAATTTGTGTATCTGTCTCACCGTTTTGCTAAAAGGTAAACAGAACATGGGACTTCAGAAGTGACTGCGTGTATACTTAGAGCTGTTACTAATTTTTAATAAGAAAATAATTTTTTGTTGTAAAGTGTTTCTTGTGATCTGTTTATGAGTAAAACTTCTGAAATTTCTGCTGCTACTGCTAATACATTATTGTGAAGGTGAATAGATATCTTTTTAGCAGTAGTTATGCTTCAATAATATTGCTTTTAATTATGAGCTATTCGTAGCATAAATACGACTGTTGCTATTTTTTTCTGATGTTAGGTTGAGAGTTTGTTCCAGAAATATCACAGTAGGCGTAGCTCGAGGATCAAAGCTCCATCTCGTAACACCATCCAGAAGTTTGTCTCACGCATGTCAAATTCTCATACATTGTCATCATCTAGTACTTCTACATCTAGTTCAGAAAACAGGTTAGTATTTTTTTAAAGGAATTAAAAGTTTTATTCTGTAGTTTTAGAATCACCTACATTCTTTTTGTTCAAAGCTGCTTTCATTTCAAGCCACGTTAAGTCTCAGCATTTGCAAGCAATTGAGTCAAGCATACATTAATCACTGTGGTACCAAGTGGGCATATTTGTTTTGTAACTTCTGTTTGGAAAATGTTGGAGTTGTGAAGAATTTTTTTGGCTCGATGTGGATTTGGAAAAGAAACTTTTGAAATGTCAGTGCATGACTGAAGCATATGTTAACTTTGGAAGCCTGTTTGTGTGGATTTGTTCAAATACAGCACCTTGTGCAAATGTTGACAAAAGAATAAACATGATTTTTCTTTGTCTCATGTCCTGCTTTGGAGAAAAGTTTTGCCTGTGGCAATATATTGAAGAAATTTTGGGTAAATGCACTCCGTAAACATATTTATAAAAATATGTCTATATAAACATAAGCAAGCATATATTTTTTAGAAACACGCCATTTAAAATGGGTGATTAAATTATTTTAAGAGAGCTAATAAACTATTAGTTTTATAGTTTATGCAATACTAAATCATGCCTTTTTATGAATTTTAAGTGGAGTTTTATTCTTTGATACTTTTTCCCTGATTACTTCTTGAGTGCTTTTGCATGTTCTTTTCTGTGATTTTGAAAAGATACTGATTAATTATTTAACGAAGTAATTTGTGCTTGCATTAGTTAGTGAGTGAACTGTACATCATCCAGAGATGCCAAACCATGGAAGGCAACCCAAACAGAGGTTTTGTGTGAAGTGAAATCTAACTGAAGGAATACCTTGATATGTTACTTTGTGATAATAAGCATAAAGTTAGATGAATATATTCAGACAGTTTTAAAATTCTCATATACAGACTGTGACCTTAAGTTCACATCATCTCTTATTTTTCTAAATTGTGTCACTGTAAACAAATGGCATAAACAAAACCATTAAATATGTAATTTACTCTGGAACTACTTACCTGGCAAGCCAGTTCCTGTAATGTAGATACCTTGTGTAGGAATTTTTTTTTCTGTAGGATTGCCAATTTCACTGCATTTGGTAGCACTTCTTACAGGATGAAAGATTTTTCAGGTGTTTGCCAATACACCTGATGGCTGCTTCTTTGCAATAGTGGTTCAGTGATATAAGCTACCATTTTGTGCAAGTCTAATTTTGTATGGTATAATTAAAAATTCTTAAGTAGGTTTTGATTTTTTGAGTTCTATATATGTTCATCAAATAGTATTTACAGTTTCTGTAATGGACTAAAGATTACTTTATCACTCCATACTCTGAAAGGAGTGTGATGGAAAAGAACATGGATAGCTTTCAAAATATAAACATTTCTTAGTTTTTCAAAACCAGATGATAAATTTAAAAGTGAAGGTTGGTTTGTTTAAAGAAGGCTTAGGGAAAAAAAATTTTAAGTGACCAAAGCTGGGCCTTTCAATCTCTAATTGGTCTCTGACCTAGTTTGAAAAGATGTCATGCGTTTTGTGACTTTCCCTTTCATTTCAACAAAGTGTTGTCTGTACTCTGTGCTTCTAAAAATACAGTTACTTATTCAGACCAAGGTATAGGAGAATGATTCATGAATAGCCTATAGTTATCCAGAAGTGACTGTTCCAAACTGGAAGTTAATATTTTTCCCTTTTAAAACCTTTTCTGAATTCCAATATGCCACTTTTACAATCACAAATACCTCTTTTTTTATAGTATGAAGGATGAAGAAGAACAGATGTGTCCCATTTGTTTGTTAGGCATGCTGGATGAAGAGAGCCTAACTGTTTGTGAAGAAGGCTGCAGGAACAAATTACACCACCACTGCATGTCAATATGTATGTTATCATCTTGGTTTTGTAAAGTTCTAGTGACTCTGAATGTGCAAAAATATAACTTATTTTGGTTTGGGGTTTTGTTTGTTTGAAAAGCAAAAACTGATCTTGAGTGAGAACTGTTAATTCTGTGAGAGTTTATTATCATTCAGGTAATAATAATGTCTTACTACTTGCAAATCAAATTTGTAATCTCATGCTCTGAGAAAGAAGTCAACTGCAGGGCTGGGAGTTTGCTCCTCCTTTACGTGAGTGAGAAGATTATGTCCAATTAGAACAAAGTTAGGAACAGACCCGCAGCCCCCTATGACTTGTCATTAGAATGCATGAGAGTTATCTACTGTCAGCTAGGCTTATATTGTGAATTATGAAGAATGTTTATATAATACATTAAAGTATATAAATATTTACAGTTTATTTTAGCAAATAAAATGTGAACAAGTATTGCCTATGTTTGAGGTACAAGAGGAACTGCATTTCAGTTCATAACTTAAAATATTAATTGTAGTACTAAAATGAAGCATTTCTTCATGCCAAAAAAAAATAAAAATGTTTAAATGCCCATATTGAAATGTCCAGACTGTTGCAAATGACTCAGTTCAGAAGTGTTTATTCTGAAACTAATGTTCTTCAATAAAACTTAGAAATAGTAATGCCATCTTCTGGTTTTATATTCTGTAAAACTGAAGTATATATTATCCTGCTGCTGTGTTCCAGGGGCAGAAGAATGCAGAAGAAACAGGGAGCCACTCATCTGTCCTCTTTGTAGATCTAAATGGAGATCTCATGATTTCTATAGGTGAGGATTCACTTGGTCTATAACAAATGATCTGTTTCTGGATCCTTCATTGATGTGTCTAAATATGCTGAGGTATTTACCTCAATAAATGTTTAATCTGTTAATCCGTATTGTTTGTTGTTGATCGGTAGTCATGAACTGCCAAGCCCTGTGGATTCTTCTGTTCTCCGTGTGGTTCAGCAGCAATCTACAGCTGGATCACAGAGAAGAACCCAAGATAGCAATTTTAACCTTACTCATTATGGGGTCCAGCAGATACCTTCTACATATAAAGATTTAGCTGAGCCATGGATTCAGGTAATTTTACTTTGTAAAGAAGCTTCAAATGTAAAAACTGATTTTTAACTGTTTTGCTAGATTTGTCAGATCAAAATTTAAAAATTTATTCTGAATCCTACCAGCTTTATGATTAATTATTCCTAGAAGGGTTTATTTAATTTGCATCAGAAAAGGTTTTACAGTCTTGTTTTAACTGAGGCTTCAGCTCTGAACTTAATCTTATGTCAAAGATCCATATGATAAAATTTAGTATTCTTAACTCTAGTTTTGGTTGTGCAAGGTGTCACAGAAATACTGACTTCGTCTCTGCAACACAAAAAAAATGTAACAATAAGTGCCAAATGACCTAAATAACCTCTAGAGTCTAGAGAGGGGTTCACCTGAACAGGGATCACACACTTAAAAATGGGAGAACTTGTATTTCCTGTATTTCTGCTGTTATTTCGTCTGAAAGGCCAGACCTTGGTTTCAGGATTATATCAATGTCTAGAAGTTAACTTAATACTGAATAATTAAAGTTCAAATTCAATGAAACTGTGCACACAGTCATCCTTTCAGTTCTCCTAACAGAGTTTTTAGTTCATAATTTATGATATTTCATTGCTATCCCAGAATCTGTTTTTTTAGACACTTCACCTTCTGACACATTTTTTCTGATGATTTTTCACTAGCAACATTTCTTCCCTCTTTGTGATTGCTCTTCTTAGGTACTTAAGTTGCAGTAGTACCCAGTTTGACTCCTGCAATGTTGCTTTCTTCCTTGACAGGTATTTGGGATGGAGTTAGTTGGCTGCTTGTTTTCTCGAAACTGGAATATACGAGAGATGGCACTTAGACGTCTTTCCCATGATGTTAGTGGTGCTCTCTTACTGGCTAATGGTGAAAGCACTGGAAATTCTGGAAGCAGCAATGGAAACAACACAAGTGCTGGAGCTCTGGTAGCAGCTAGTGGGTCATCTCAGACCAGTATCTCAGGAGATGTGGTGGTGGAATCCTGCTGCAGTGTGCTGTCCATGGTCTGTGCCGACCCTGTCTACAAAGTGTATGTTGCTGCTTTAGTAAGTAGTTATTCACTCGTTGTATTCTAGTAATTTCATAGTTACTTCATTTTCGAAGGGGAGGAGGGAAAGGGAGAAGATATGTGAAGTCAAGGATCCTAGTAGTTGTTGTTGAGCACCACTGATGACTTTTAACCATCACTTGAAAGTGGGATAATCAAAATACTCATCGTGAGTGAAAAGAACATAACATCACTGGCCAAAAATAAGGAAGTACTTGCTACAGTGCTACGTATTGGCAATACGTCTTTGTGGTCTGAAAGAAGACCTGACTATTTCTAGCAGTGACTATGTAGTAAACTATTTATCCTTTGAATGTATTTTGAACACAATTTATATAAAACTTAATTTACAACTATTTAAAGTTTATTTGCATATCTTTAAAAAGAAATTATATAGCTGATTTGTTTTCATATGTATTGTTTTTTTCCTTTTTCATAGAAAACTTTAAGAGCCATGCTGGTATACACTCCGTGTCATACTTTGGCAGAGAGGACTAAACTACAGCGACTTCTCAAGCCAGTTGTAGAGACAATATTAGTTAAATGTGCAGATGCCAACAGGTATGGTGTCTCATGAACTTCACTTTGAATTGTTACTAAAATATCTTAAAGCTTCATTTGTTGCTATTCATGTGGAACTAGTTAGTGGTAAAATAAAATGTGTGGATCATAAGTATATCATTGTTTTATTAGTCTAACTGCTGCCAGCAAACTTCTGGCTTGAAAGATGTAGCTTTTGAAGGCAACTGATTGTATTTTTCTAACACTTAAAATCTTAAATGATACTTTACTTTCACAAGGGTTTTTTTTCCCCAACCTTAAAATAAAGGAAAATATTAGATGCAGTCATGAACCATCCCCTCCATCACACTTGATGTTGCTTTGGTCTAATTCTCATAACTCCCCTTTAAGCTGTCCTTAGTTTTCCTACTTCAGCACAAGTTTTTGTACATCTGTGCCATGAAGTGTTAACATGAACATTACACTTTGAATTAAAAGCCAGAAGTGTTATGTTAGGAGATAGCTATTCAAAGTGAATGCCCTTGGCTTGTCTTCCTGTTCTAGCCTACTCTGTTTTGCCAGACCAACCATTTCTTCTCCTGTACTGTAAACTAGATGCAGAAGTCCACTAGCTTGAGTTTTGTCCCTCTAGTTTTAGTTTCTAAGCAGCATTTCCTCTGCTGCACCTAGAGATGCCCCAGTAATAGTCTAGCAAGATAATATCTAAAGTTAAAGTAATGAGTGAAATTGAATTGTTCTTATGTTCTTGGATTTCTGGATTTGGCCACTTTTTCCAAGATGTTGAGGTACTTGGGATTTTGTTTGTGTATTAGTGACAGTCATGACACTTTTGGAAGTATCCTTGTAAAAAATGTCACAACTATTGGTAGCTTACAGAGAGAGGATTATAGAAATTTACTGGAATAAAATGATGTGAAATCATTTTACACACATAACTTCTAGCTAGTGATTTTTGAAATGTAATGATTAGAATGTGTTTTTTTTAAAGCTTTTGCTAAAGGAGTTCTTTTTTTGGTTTTAATTTCTTACAGTCGAACAAGTCAACTTTCAGTCTCAACGCTATTGGAGATGTGTAAAGGTCAAGCAGGCGAGCTGGCTGTTGGGAGAGAAATACTTAAATCTGGTAATAATAGCTCTTCATATATAATTGAATAATAATTGCAAGCAAATACACTGGGATTTATCAAGTATCATCATGGCAAAGAGAATAGTATTCCTCTCAACAGTTTCAAAGGGTACACTGTATACACAGCTTGGGCAACTGTGTAATTCTGTATACTCTTCTAATCTTTATTTAAACTGTGAACATAGCTAATCTTCATTTTATCAACTTTTTTGTAGGGTCCATTGGTATTGGAGGTGTTGATTATGTCTTAAATTGTATTCTTGGAACCCAAACTGAATCCAGCAATTGGCAAGCGCTACTGGGACGACTCTGTCTAATAGACAGACTTCTGTTGGAATTTCCTGGTGAATTTTATCCCCACATTGTCTGTGGAGATGTTTTACAGGCTGATACTGTAGTAGACAGGTACTTGCTTATACCGTGTAACTGTTACTATTTGTAGTTGCATTTGTTGGTGGTGATTTCATAAAAGAAGTAGTTCTAATCCCTGTAAACAAATAGCATGTATTTATATGGGAAGTGTGCTTGACTTATGGTGTAAATGGTTGCCTTTTTTTAGAACTTCTGATCTGTGAAGCAGTTTGGAAGTACTAGTGCCCCAATAAGTCTCTTTTCTACTTCAGAACTAACAGCTATATACATTTGGCTTTTTTGACACTAGTTAACTAGAGCATGTCAGTGTATAAAAGACCTCTTTTCTTTTTTTAGGTATAAGAAACTTCTCTCGCTTCTAACTTTCGCCTTGCAGTCAATTGACAATTCTCACTCAATGGTTGGCAAACTGTCACGAAGAGTATTTTTGAGTGCAGCAAGAATGGTGGCAAGAGTGCCCCATGTTTTTGTAAAGCTGTTAGAAATGTTGAGTGTGACAAGCTCAAGTCATTTTGTAAGAATGCGTCGACGTCTGATGGCAATAGCAGATGAAATGGAAATTGCAGAAGCCATTCAGCTGGGCATGGAAGAAATGCACTCTGGGGAATGTCGACATGAAGACTTTTTGCAGCTACCTGTACCAGATAACTCTCCAGAAGCTACAGAAAGTAATACTCCTAACAATACTGTCCAGTTATCAGGGAAAAGTGGGAAAGGTTTAAGTGATAAAAAACTGAGTGCCAGTCCAGAGGACATTTCTGAGACACTGGCTGGCCTTGCTGTGGGACTTCCTGTTTCATCAGTAACCACTGAGCAACCAAAACCAGCCATTCAAACAAAAGGAAAACCCCACAGTCAGTGTTTGAACTCTTCTCCCTCATCCAGTCATTCCCAGTCACTATTTCCAACGCTTCTGTCTCCTTCAAGTCCATCTGTACCAGCTGGCCCTGTAACAGATGTCTCTAAACTCAGACCTCAAGGATTTGTTCCCTGCAAAATCCCCTCACCTTCTCCTCAAACCCAGCGGAAACTTTCTCTCCAGTTTCAAAGAAACTGTTCTGAAACTAAAGAATCTGAGAAACTTTCTCCAGTTTTTACCCAAGCCAGGCCATTGCCATCCAGTCATGTACACAGGCCAAAGCCATCACGACCCACCCCAAGCGATGTGAACAAGCAAGGAGAAACCTTAAAAAGCAGTATGACACTTGACCTGAATGATATTACACAGAGTGATGGCAATAGCAGTAGCAGTGCAGTTATACCAAGTGAAGAGACAGTGTTCACACCAGTAGATGAAAAATGCCGGCTGGATGTTAATGCAGAACTCAATTCCAGTATTGAGGACCTACTTGAGGCCTCCATGCCAACAAGCGATGGAACAGTTACATTCAAGTCTGAAGTTGCTGTTCTTTCTCCTGAGCGGGCAGAAAATGATGACACTTACAAAGACGATGTAAATCATAATCAAAAATGCAAGGAGAAGATGGAAGCTGAAGAGGAAGAAGCTTTAGCTATTGCTATGGCAATGTCAGCATCTCAAGATGCCCTGCCAATAATTCCCCAGCTACAGGTTGAAAATGGTGAAGATATCATCATCATTCAGCAGGATGTAAGTATACATGTGAGAATTTACCATAAATCTCATCTGAGGTTCATTGAAATTATAAAGCAGTGCTGTTCTATTCAAAAGTGATATAAAACACAAAGGTACTTAATACCCTTTCCCAGGAGTACAAGTATAAACCGTCTGGCAGTTGAAGGTGCTAACAAAATCCTTCCATGTTATTAACAAATTTAGAGAAAGTATTTGGAAGGGAAACACCATATCATGTACCAACATTTAAAGTGGCAAAAAAGGAAATGTAAAACTGGAGAAACAGGAAATGACAACAAAGTTTTTAAGCAGGAGTAGAACTGTGCTGAGTCTTAGTGCCGTAGAACTGCTTGAAGGCAATTGTACAAAACCAAACTAGCTTCTGAAAGAAAAGGCAGAATGGGAAGAGATTTGTCAGCACACCTTGAGAGAAGTTACAAGATACTTTAGAAGTCAGGAAAAAAATCTTTTTATTTGTAAAGAGACAAAAGCACAATAAATAAGAATAGATGAAGGGGTATTGTATTTGTGATTCTTTGTATGAGGTAACAACATGTGCAGCATAAAGTGGGAGGAATAAATTAAGTAGAAAACAACATAATATTGGTTCTGTTTACTATAGGTGCAAACTAAATCCTTAACTAGATGTGAGACAAGGAACACAAAAAGAAGTCACGCTTCTACTTGTGTCTTTAAATCTTGCCTTTGACTGTCAGGTGGTAACATAGAGGAGGCTCTCTGTTCCTACATCTGGTAGGAGTATGTGGATTACAGAATGCACTGCTGCTCTGATCTCAGCTGAAACATATATAACATGCAGTACAAAGAAGTATAAGCAAGAGGAGAGTCATATACACTTGGATATTTCACAAAATTTTAGAATGTCTGCATTTTAGGTGCATGCTAATAAACTTAGAATTGATTTTGAATTTAATTCGCAGACACCAGAAACCCTGCCTGGACATACCAAAGCAAAACACCATTACAGAGAAGATGCAGAATGGCTTAAAGGTCAGCAAATTGGTCTTGGAGCTTTTTCTTCCTGTTACCAAGCTCAAGATGTGGGAACAGGGACATTAATGGCTGTAAAACAGGTAAATAATTAAAATACTTCACTTTCTTGTGCATGTTCTTCCATATTTTTCGGAATACTGAATATAAAAAGCTCTCTGCTTCTTCCTTACTACTTCTGTTCCCTGTTGTATATTCTCACATTGTTTAAAAAAAATCTTTATATCCATGATGTTAACCTAATATATTCAAGTTTTTATAATTCTCTTTAAAATGAAAAGAAAAAAAATGTCCTTATTTATATGCCCATTTTCTTTAATAGTTCTTCAAATGCATTTTTACTTTTATCAAGATGATCAATTAGTGACTGAATTAGGAATGCAGCCCAGATCTCTTGATTCTAAATTAATGCCCAATTTGCAAGAAAATATTTTCCCTTTACTTGTCAAGAATATTTTTCCTAAAACAGTTTAAATTGAGGAAATAGGGTTTAATGTTTGTTTCCTCTGATTCAGCTTTGCTAACTTTGCTAACTAATTAAAGCGAACTTTGAGGAAAGTATCTCTAAATTAATAGACACAGAGTGTGGCTAAGAAGAGGCCCAAATGCACATGCTTCACTCAGTATTTTTGAAGGTTTTAGATGAGAGTAAATCATTCACACTTAAGGTGCCCTAGGTCTGAATCAGTGGTGACAACATAGAGGGAATTTTAGTCACAACATTTTCTTATCAATTCTAGAATTAACTTGTACCTATGGAATTGATTAAATGTTTTGAAATTGCTCAGAGAAAGAATATCTGTCACCACTAGTCTTCTTTAGGAACTCTTACTTGTAAGAGTAGGACTGTCCATGTAATCCTTGACATTCCTCCTGGAGAGATGATGGTTATGATGCCTGGGGGAAATTCTCTGCAGCATACTATTATTTCATACTTAGTATGGATCAGAGCTGAGGTTGGCTCCTGTTCCATTACAGGACTTCTGATCTGTCATGTTCCTCCCTGAACTGAATTTCTGTGATAGGAGCTTTAGTTACAAAACATTTACCATTTAACTGGTAAAATTTTACAAATAACACTGTCAGAATCCTATTTCAGGCCTTATCTTTCTTTCTTTTCCTCAGCATCTGAAATTCAGGGGGTTTTTCCTAGTTTAAGCAGAGGAGAGTGAAGAGGGATGTTTCCCCACTCTGTACTTGGAGACATTTTTGTTGTTATTTCCCTAGAAGATCGCTCTTAATTTTCTGTGACTATCTCACATCGAGATACATTCTCCAGCTGAAGGGGGTTTGAGACAAGGAATACTTCCAGATGGTGAAAACCATCCATTCTTGTTGCTATACTGAAGGGGGATTGCTGGAGTGGTAGATGGGTTAGGGGTAAGTCTAAATACCGTATTTCAAAACAGGTGACATATGTCAGGAACACATCATCTGAGCAAGAAGAGGTAGTTGAAGCACTGAGAGAAGAAATAAGGATGATGAGTCATCTGAACCATCCTAACATTATTCGAATGTTGGGTGCTACATGTGAGAAGAGCAACTATAACCTCTTTATTGAATGGATGGCAGGTAAATACCATTTGAGGCCTGAAATATTTCATACTTTATTTTGCTTCACTTCAGTTTGTGAATTTCTGATTTTGTTGCTGTTGGTAGCCAGTATAAAGGTCTACTTTACAGAACAGCTGAAGTGGTTGTAGCAGTATTCTCTTTGGTGCATCTTTCTGTGATTTGGAATTTTCCATACAGTTAAAGCAGCTGGAAATCTTGAAGAAAGATTCTATTACTTTTCCTTCAATTTTTGACTCTAAATGAGAGTAAACAAACTTTGATTTATTTTCAGCTGAAGAGCATGTCTCTCAAACTGTTGCATTTTCAGTGTACCTATGTAGCTCTGAGTTATTATTAAAAATAACTTCGCTGGAAAGTTTGGAATACCTGTCACTTGTTTTTGTTCCAAGCATTTTCATAAAACTTTTGTCAGGTGACATGCAAAGGCATTTAAGAACTTAATGTAAATTTCTAATAATAGGTAATAAGCAAGATCCTTTTGGAAAAACTCTTTCATATCTCAAATATCTTAACTGGTAGAAGTCTCTTCATAATTGTATAGAGCAGGAACAAGAAAATCCATGGGGTTTTTTAAGTAGTTTTATTAATTTTATGAATGCAATTATATGTTGTTGCCATCCAATTACCAGGACTAGATTTGGTGTTTTATATATCCTTATTTCTTGTAAAAGAAAGCATTGCACCTGAACTTTCATTCATTGGCAGAAACGACTTAGCAATGCCAGAATGCTAACAAGCAAACCCAAGTATATGTTATTACAAGTAGTAGTGCAGGAAATAGTTTCTTACCATTAAAAAGATAAACACTTAATTTTACTTTTTTCCTGAAATATTATTATTTAGATAATGAAATGTCAGGGATCATGTTTACCTCATTCAAGCTCAAATTATGTTAGAATACTGAGAGGCAGAGTGGAAATTCAGACTCTTGAGAATCTACAGACCGATTTTGGGAGACAAGGGGAAGACGCTGCTTTTCCTTGCTTGTATACTTAGTTCTTTGTAGTGGTAGTTGGGTGTTAACAAAGATAAATTAAGATCTTCAGAGGGAGTGCTTACTGGAGGCTGTGCATATCCATTGCCCTAAAGAAAGCCAGTGTTCTGCTGCTTACACTTTAATGAAGTGTGAATAATGTTTTTATCAGCAGATGTATTTTGTACACTAGGGATTTGTACCTTCTTTTAAGGAAGTATGAAATTATTAGGAAGCATGAGGACTTGTGTCTTTAATGTGTACAATTCCATATAGAAAGTAATTAAGGGACAAAATATAGTACTTTTCGCCTATGAAACTTCTAATTTTTTGGGAGTGGGGAAGGGAGAAATCTAGTTATAAATTAGGAATACTAATACCAAATTCCAATTTTAGGAGACAGTGTTGCATTCTACAAATAGAAACTCCAAGTGTTGATAGAATGTACTGTTTTATCTTTTAGGGGGTTCAGTTGCCCATTTGTTAAGTAAATATGGAGCCTTCAAAGAATCGGTTATTATTAATTACACAGAACAACTGTTACGTGGCCTTTCTTACCTCCATGAGAATCAGATAATCCATAGAGATGTTAAAGGTGAGAATTACCCAGAATGTCTTTTAAGAAGGAATATTCATAACGCAGCACCTGTTTTGGCCTGAAACCTACTGCTTCTCCCAGATACCATCTCAGGAGTGCTATTTCTATTGGGTTTGTCTGATCATTCTTAAGAACCTTTAATTACTGGAATTAATCAAAATATTACTGACTTTAATCAAAATATTCATAGAATGCCTGGGGATATTTGTTACCCATGACAACAGTTTAGAAAAATTGTTTTTCTTAACTGGTTAAAATAAGATATGAAGTTGCCATATGGTTTTAAAGACTGCTACCTAAATGTTTACATTGAAATGACACTAAAATCTGTGAACAAGCCAAAACAAAGAAGTGAGTTTTCTAATGCATAGGAATATTCTGATAGGTTTTCTTCCTTTGCCCTAATTGAACATCAATACAGTTGTATTCTGAGCAAAATGTGGACCTCACTGGGAAATACCAGTCTTAAAGGACTTTTCCCTTTAATGTCACGATAGCTGTCCATGAACTGGAGATATGTCCGTATACATAGCAACATATCAATGGCATATATATGTCTTCAATTCTTCTGAAAATAGTAAAACTTTCAATTGCTCTGTATTTTCCCTAAAGTTTGATTACTTCTCTTAATCTCTCAAATAGTCTGAAACTGTGTGCAGTATCATTCAGGCATAACAGAAAAGTGACATTATTAGACCTTGTCCTTGATTTTTAGATTTCCTTGATACTAGGGTGGGCAATGTTAACCTATTTATAATTTTTGAGGGAGAAAAAGTGTTGACTGTCTGTTCATCCTTTTGCCATTAATAGAAAACCAACTAGCAGTATTTTTATTGTGCTGTTGACAGGTGCCAATCTGCTAATTGACAGCACAGGTCATAGATTAAGAATTGCTGATTTTGGAGCTGCAGCCAGGTTGGCATCAAAAGGAACTGGTGCTGGGGAGTTTCAGGGACAGTTGTTGGGAACTATTGCATTTATGGCACCGGAGGTAAGAAACCAGCTTTGGAAGTTATTTCAAAAAGTGTGGTTGAACTCTTTAAGTGAATTCATATAGCCAAATAACAGGAAATTGCTCTATGTGCTTCAAATGTGTTTTAAATACTTTGGTTCTAAATATTAGGAATGATTCCAACATAATGATCATGACCTTTCTTACTGTCAAGATTGTTGTAAGCAGTTTGCTACAAGATATACCCATCACAAGTATTGTTACTAAAGCACAAGTGAACATTTGGCCAAAAGCTATTGCAAAGTACTTTGTTTTGCCACTTGATCAGGTATTTTGCTATTAGATCTCTAGAGCTATGTAACTTTTACAGCATTTACATCACTGATCACTCAGCCTGAAATGTTAATCAGAATACACTTGGTTGATGACTTTTTTGGTTTTTGCTTCTAAATTACTAAGAGTTAAGAGACTTTGAAGCATGCAGTCTGATCTTTGGTCTGTCTTTCTGCTCAGGTTCTGAGAGGTCAGCAGTATGGTAGGAGCTGTGATGTATGGAGCGTTGGCTGTGTTGTTATAGAAATGGCTTGTGCTAAACCTCCTTGGAATGCAGAGAAACACTCGAATCATCTTGCTCTGATATTTAAGGTGAGGTATTTTGTTACTGCTAGTATACTACAAAAGAAACCATCAATGTGAATTTTAAAAAAGGATACAAGTAACAGGGATTGTTGTAATAGCTCTTTTTTATATTGGAGCTGTTAGTACAGAAACAATACTGGTACCAACATAACGAAAAAAAGATACCAATACAAAATATGCTGAATCATGGAATTGTAGACAGGTTTGTGTTGGGAGGGACCTTAAAGATCATCTAGTTCTACCTTCCCTTCTGCCATGTGTAGGTCGGTTCTAAGATATAAATACATAGTGTAAAAGGCTAAAAAATAAGAAAAATTGGCAAGAGAGTTGATCTTTAGGCAGAAGATTGGGATTTGAACTTTTTCTTACAAACTGCTACAATACAGAACCAAAAGGAGTTTTTTTACCATTTATATGTGTATTCAGATTTTTACAGTGGGGAATGTGTTTTGGTAAAAACCTAATGTTCCATGTTCAGGTTTTGCTGAAAGTTATTTACCACTATGCCATACTACATATGATTATTGCCCTTTCCTTTTCTAGATCATCCATCTTGGCATTCATGTTTCTTACTACAACCAATTATGTATATTTGAATTCTAAAAGTCTAATTGAACTTTAGGCATGAAAGAAAAAAATACTGCCACAAGTGAAGAAAGTGGTCATTTTCACTCTCATGAGTGAAGAAAGTGTTTGCACAGAAGAGAGCTAGCACAACAGTGTTCATATATGTTCTGATTAAGTACAAATCACTTGTGGTAAGAGACATAATTGTCATGGTTGTGTCTGTGTGAATCTAGTGGTGCCATGGTAGTGTTCTCAGTCATCTTGCTTAATTTGAGGTAGAGAAGATCAAAATTAATTTGATTGGGAGAGATCTGCATCTATCTGAGAAACACTGCCCTTTTGGGTCGTAACAGAAATACACTAAAGACAGTGCAGGAGACCATACCCAGCTTCACATAGTGTAATATAACAACTTCATCTGTCTCTATGTTGGCTTATGCCAGTTAACTGTGAAGGCAACTAGACTGAAGAAATACCTGTATATGTGGCATAAGAACTTCTTCTATGGGCTGCTCAGCAGATGATTGCCGCAAAATCCTGGGATAAGAAGAAAATATAGAGAAAAGTATAAGGAGAGAGTCAGACTGTGAAAAGCAATAGGCATAAGGACAACTTGAACTGAAAGTATTAATGTTGTCTTCAAACTACAGCAGGAAACATGCTGAATGGAGACAAGTTCATGTATGTAATTCATCAGCTGAAATGAATGTTTGTGGAAGGTTTTTGGGGGTAGAAGAGGGGGCTTAACCACTGACTTCTAAGAAGTTATTTTCCCTTGTTCAGATTGCTAGTGCAACTACTGCTCCATCAATCCCTACACATCTGTCTCCAGGCTTGAAAGATGTGACTCTTCGGTGTTTAGAACTTCAACCTCAGGACAGACCCCCATCAAGGGAGCTGCTGAAACACCCAGTCTTCCGTACTACATGGTAGCTACATAATGTGTAAGGCTGAAATACTGAAGAAAATGCTACTGAATATACAATAACTGTCTTGCAGTGCAGTTAAGCACAGCAAATTGTTTTATTCTGCTGGCCTTGATAGATACATCAAGAACTTAAGGCCAGTGGGGGATCCTACCTAAGTATGTGATTGACAAATCAAGATCTTTACCCAAGCTCAGTATGCAACATTTGACAATTCATGCAGACATTTGTAAACTGTGCCTTTTCAAACATCTGGCTCTATGTGAACACAAAAGCATTTTTCCTTTAAATCTGCATGATTATTTAGCAGGTAAGTGATTTTTATTTTATTTGGAGCACTTTTTCAGCAATATTATCAGCTGAGAGGCTCAAGATCCATTTTAATATAGCAATCACTGTTCCATTTCGCATCATGTAGATGTTCTGCAATTAGCAAGTTTTCAGTACTGGTTTAAAGGACATTTTGTATCTGTCCTTTTACACAACGTTCTCTGAGTAACAAATCCAAATATTGATGGAAACTTTAAAAAAAGCATTTTGCCTTCCTATAAAGAAAGAGCAGGCACTTATGGTTCACTGTGCATTTACTGGCCATGTAATTTCTCTTGAAATTAAAGTTTTCTTTGTATTTTTAACTTTCATGAAAAGGGGATATTTTAGTCTTTAGACAAAAAGATGCAAGCTGTGTCATGGAATATTTTCCTGACACAAGAGTTTTAAAACCAGATTTGGTGGAAATCTGGAATAAAATGCCACCTTCAACATGGATGTGTTGAAGGCTCTGATAGTTTAGATTATTTAATAAACAAGATTGTTCTGTATAAAGCAAATTAGTCTGAATCATGCTAGAAGTTGTTGAGCCTTTTTTGTTTTCATATAGCAGTTTCTTCTGGCAAATCGTGTAGAGAAGTTTCATGTCAAAAGCCCTCCCAAACCCAGCTCCCATTAAAGTTTTTATGGGAGGCTTTGACATGTACTTCAGTGTGAGCAGGTGCCAAATGTGCAAATCTCATTCTTTGTGTAAAGAAACTGAGGTTACATTCTCTACTGATAACAAGTTTTACCTGCTGTTTTCCTTCTGCCGTACATCATCTATTTACTGTAGCCATTAGAGATAATTTAATTTGAAAATGTTAAAAATATTACCGTAAGAAAGGTATTTATTTTAACAAGAAACAAACTTGGACTTGAAGAGCAAGATAAAGTAAAATGTGAAGTAAAGCTTCACCTCTAGTGCAAAACTTGCGGTTTTTTAGCAGCTGTGTTTTTTTTTAAAACAGTTTTTTAAAATTATTTTAAGGCAGGTTTTTAGATTCTGATGCATGTAATTCTGAAGGAAAATGGCAGCTTTTTCTTTTGCTTTTTTAAAAATGGGGATCTTTTTTAATCTAATACTGATTGTGTTTAATCCATTTTGAAAACAATACTGTTCATGTTATAACTCTTCAGAAGCCAGTTGGATTGTTGGACTCAAATAGAATTGGTTATTTTCAAAGACTCAGGACAAACTAAATAAGCTATAGTACACTAAAAATGTACAATGCAAATTGGAAGTAAAACATCTTAAATATAAGTTTACAGGGATGATAGTGCTCATACTAGTAAAAAACTGCCATTAGTTGTGAATGTGTTTCATTTGGAAACTTCTCATTCCTTTGGCAGATTTTGAAGAGTTAAAAAGATAATACTGAAATGTGAAGTTTGGTAGCTCTGTTTTGTACTTGACTTTTTTTTTTGACCACTTTAGAATTTCTCATTCTAATAAGATTGTTTCCAAGTCTTTCTTATGTGCAAGCTTTAAAGGATGCACTCTTGCCAATTCATGTACTGGAAGATCAGTTGTCAGATTAATACTGTTTCTGGCAGAAATGTAAACTGTATAAACTGATGAACCTCAGCTAATCAGTATTACTTTGTAGATCACCATGCCTACCACATTTCAAACTCAAACTGCCTCTTAGGTGTCCAAATGCATTTGTTTGAGTTTGCGTTTCCCTCGGCTTGCTGGTAATTGTGGTGTTTTTAAAATGCAGATGTGATGTAATATTCTTATTTTCTTTGGATCAAAGCTGGACTGAAAATTGTATTGTGTAATTATTTTTTTGTGTTCTTAATGTTATTTGGTACTTAAGTTGTAAATAACGTCTACTGCTGTTTATTCCAGTTTCTACTACCTCAGGTGTCCTATAGAGTTTCTTCTACCAAAGTTCACTTTCACAATGAAATTATATTTGCTATGTGACTGATTCCTAAGACTTCCAGGGCTTAAGGGCTAACTTCTATTAGCACCTTACTGTGCAAGCAAATTTTACAGAAATCTCTGGGTTAAGAAATTTGGCTTCATTGTATCCTTTGTTATTTTAAATATATCGAGATATTTTAATTAAAAGTTTTTACCCCATTGAACCAATTTTATATAGTATAATTTGTACGTATTTTGGTGGTTTTTGTCTTTCTAGTAAATAAAAGTTTTTGAACAAATTTTGTCCTTTGCTTATTATAATGTCAACACATTCAGTTTACCAATAGGAATAAAATATTTCTGGTACACTTGGCTGTTTCTATACAATTTCATACACCATACTTGATATATCAAGATTTGTTTTCTAATATTGAATAATACATGAACAAGGATTGGCCTATATATATAATATATATATATATATGTCTTAGCTGTATCAATAAAGAATGTTTAGATAAGGGGCAGCAACAAAGACTACATTTTTTTTATTTGATGATAAAGAGGAATTTCTCTTACAACAGCACTGTTATTTATGAACCTCACTTGCTTATGCCTTTAGGTCAAGAATTAAATGTCGAAATTTTGCATTACTGCAAATGTAACAATTACATACTCAGGTGAGCTGATTTGATTACATCAGTTCTGGAGCCATTGAAGCATGTCTTGGAAGTTGATTTGCTATTTTACAGTTTTGGTGAAATGATTCTGTTGCTTGTGATTTAAGTAGCCAATATAAGCCCTTCCTTGTTCGGGCAATCTGAGTATGTATTGCAAAGCTAGGACTTGTTTCACTTGCTTGTCTTTCTCCAACTATTTTTTAAATTTTAAAAATTAATCTTTAATGAAACACAACTTTGAACTATAGTCTTTTTTTGTGACTACAAATTCTGCATTTTGAAAGATTACACTTTTTATGGTTTCCACTAGTTATGTGACTTTCTCCACATAGGGAGAAACATACTCATTCATCAGCAAAAACTGGGAGCAGAAATCTTCAGATAATTGTAATATCTAATTTTTAAAATCAGAAAAATGTACTAACTGGAATGTCAGGACAGAAAATACATGAGAAGGATTAAGTAAAAGATAGATTAATTATAATGTATCTTCCTTTAATTGATTTACTATAGAAGTTCTGAAGTGTGCAGTACTGTTTCATACCTCCTTTTTAGAAACAAGGGCTGGCAGAGATCAGCTGTCCAGGCAGTTGGCAGTAAATGTCAAAGACACCTACTTAGAGAACAAAATGTCTTCATTTGCAAAGGGCATGTTCAGTTCTTCCACAGGTAAATGATAAGCTCTGTGCCTGTTTTGGTTTCTCTGCTGGGAGTAACGTCACATTTCCACTGGATGGTCAGAGGTTGAAGTCTGATGGTGTTTCATCTTTCCAGGTTCTCACTGAAAGGTAAATACTGCCTCCAGAACATGTTCGACGGTCCTGAGGATCATGGATGTCCTTCCATGACACGAGTGGGCAATTTGTATGGTGTGCATGGCTGTTGTGACCTGACTCAGCCCACCTCCCAAGGCACTTATTTCCATTACTGACTTTTCACTCATTGCTTAGCCTTCCATACTGACCTGAATCACGAATGTGACTGTCTTGCTTTTAAGAGCCACAATGTGCATGTTGTTTCCCCCTTACGGCACCCAGCTGCTAAAAGCCAGAGGTCTAATTGAACCAAGACCTTTATTCCCTGTCGTTACCGAAGAAGTCCAGGAGATGGCAGGAAAGCGCTTTGAGGCAGCCACTGTGCCTTTTCCTGTTCCCCCCAGGTATTTCAGTCCGCAATAGCTCCTTGCTCAGCTCCAGTTCTAGACCAACAGTAGAATTAAAGTGATTATGGAGGAAATCGAGATGCAATTTATAAATATTTGCAAGGCTCAGAAACTGGAAGTTAATCCAGCTCATTTCATTGCTTTGGTGGGCCTGCCTCAAATTCCCAAACTCTTGTCAAAATTTCAGGTCCAGAAATAGGAGTATAACCCCTGAAAGTGTTTTGAGGTTTGATTTCTCTGTTTATCCCCAAACCAATTCTCAAACACTTGCTCCATATTATTTAAACTAGTTTCTGAAAAAAATAAAATACATGCATACATGTTCTTATTTTTCCAACTCATTGGCAATTTTTAACTAAAACTGCAGATCAAGAACAGCATCCAAAGATGTAAATTTTGTGGAAGTGGTTACCCAAGCAGAATAGGGACAACAGTGGCCAAAGACAACAGTACCCTTGGCACCTCTAATGATTTGTAAAGGATGATTTGAGGGACTTGGCTAATTTTTGAGGATCATTTGCTGAGCAATTGTTTTTCGTAGTAGGTTTGTTTGTTTTGTTTTTTAATTATGTTACAGATAAATGATGGTAGAATGCTGCACCAAAAGGGCTTATGCCCCCAGTGGTAAATGCTCATGATTTGTAGACTATCCCTTCAGCCTGGTGTTAGGTGTGCAGTAAGTTCTGTAGATTGCTGCACATCAGTCAGAGGGCTCCACATTTCAGCCTGCAGTCATTTTTCAGGCTCCAAATCACAACTCGCATCTCCTTGTCATCGCAGCCAAATAAATACCAGGAAAAAGCGTGGACAGAAGCATTACAGGTTTCAGGTCTGGGCTGTTGATCCACTCTTCATGACGCAGATCACATGTCTGCAGCGTAAGTTTAATGAGGGTTGTTTATCTGGAGAAGAGGAGGCTCGGGGGAGACCTCATCCCTCTCCACAACTCCTGAAAGGAGGCCAGGCGCGGCTTGGCCTCCTCTGCCAGGCAACCAGTGCCCGGACGAGAGGACGTAGTCTAAAGCTGTGC
>VWZF01006658.1:0-12821 GCA_013396755.1 Sclerurus mexicanus | reverse complement strand
CGGGGCGCGGGGCACGGCCCAGCCCGCAGCGCGGCCCCCGGCCCGCAGCGCGGCCGCCGCAGTTCCGCCCCGCGTTGTCACTCGGGAAGCGGCTCAGCCGTGGCCGGCGTGAAGCTCTTATTTAGATTCTTTAAAACGCTCTTTAACGCTAAAACTAGGTAGATTTTTGGGGGTTTTGGGTAGATTGAACGTTTTTTGGGGTTTTTTTTAAGGTTTTTTTTGGAGGGGAGGGGGTNGTAGTAGGTTTGTTTGTTTTGTTTTTTAATTATGTTACAGATAAATGATGGTAGAATGCTGCACCAAAAGGGCTTATGCCCCCAGTGGTAAATGCTCATGATTTGTAGACTATCCCTTCAGCCTGGTGTTAGGTGTGCAGTAAGTTCTGTAGATTGCTGCACATCAGTCAGAGGGCTCCACATTTCAGCCTGCAGTCATTTTTCAGGCTCCAAATCACAACTCGCATCTCCTTGTCATCGCAGCCAAATAAATACCAGGAAAAAGCGTGGACAGAAGCATTACAGGTTTCAGGTCTGGGCTGTTGATCCACTCTTCATGACGCAGATCACATGTCTGCAGCGTAAGTTTAATGAGGGTTGTTTATCTGGAGAAGAGGAGGCTCGGGGGAGACCTCATCCCTCTCCACAACTCCTGAAAGGAGGCCAGGCGCGGCTTGGCCTCCTCTGCCAGGCAACCAGTGCCCGGACGAGAGGACGTAGTCTAAAGCTGTGCCGGGGCTCTGGCTGGGTATCAGAAGGAGTTTCCTCGTCGGAAGGGTGCTGAGCGCCGGGCCGGGCCGGCCGGGGCAGGGACGGTGTGAAGGGGCGGCCGGACGGGGCTCTCGGTGCACAGAGCGCTCGGGCACAGCCGGGGCTCGGCCATCCCCGGGGTCTTTTCCAACCTGATCGAGCCCATGGTCACCCGAGGCACTGAGAGCACGGCGCGTCACAGAACCAGGCACCGGATGATTTTGGAAAGGCGATCCGACAGCGCTGGGACCGCTCCTGTGCGCAGACCTGTCACGGAGGTGTGCTCCATCGCCGCTTCCAGACCCTTTTCAAACCGCCTCTTAAAAGTGGCACCAGACCGTGCCTTTTTAAACCGCTCAGCGAGGCAGAGAAGGGGCGCGCGGGGCGGACCGCNTAGATTCTTTAAAACGCTCTTTAACGCTAAAACTAGGTAGATTTTTGGGGGTTTTGGGTAGATTGAACGTTTTTTGGGGTTTTTTTTAAGGTTTTTTTTGGAGGGGAGGGGGTTAGATAAGGTGTGTTTGCCCAGTTTTGAACGTAAAAGTAGCGTTCGAATTTGAATGATTGTGACGTTGTCATTAAGTAACAAAATTAAAACAAGTAACTAAATTAAAATCACCCTCGTTGGCGTAGCATTTGTCTTCGTCTCGTTTAAAGTGTGATGAACTGTCTGTGGGGTTTTTTAATAAGCTTTGGTGGCCAGGTTTCATTTTTGGAGCGTTCGTCCCAGAGAGCTCAGTGGGGTCTCACTGCTGACTTGCAGTAAATACACAGAGATGATGGTTTTATTGTAGGACAGGCACTGGTTTTAACCAAGCAGCCTTTTTGGGGTTTGTAGTGTTAAAAATGGTTTTAACTAGAACAAGCATAAAAAAGTTAGGGTTTGTCTGAAACAGCACTGCATCTAAGTTACTGCTGCTGCAAAATGGCTCTTCTCTCCTAATTTAGGAAAGCAAATGTAATACTATTATGTATTTTAGATTTAAAAATATGTTCTTTTCTTCACAGGACCCTCCGATATGTTCCTGAAAGCTCTCAAGACAAAATTATCTCTGATGAGGATGTCTTTGAAACACTACTAAAAACATTTAAAGCTCTGTTCTTAAATGACTTCAGTAGACAAGCAGATATCTTGGCCTTACTTCCAGAAGTCAAGTGTCAGTATCTGGAATTACTGGCTTTGGAGCAGAAGCAGTCAAAAGTGACTTCATGTAACCATTGGAGTCAGCAGCTGTTCAGTCCTGAGGAAGTTCTGTTTAACACACTGGGCTTCACTGTTGGTAGAGACCGGAGTTCCCTGGTGTCTGCTGGAACTGGAGTGTTTGTTACCAAAGGTTTTGTACCAAAGGGGACGGTTGTGTCAATGTATCCTGGTAATGGAATGTTCTTATTTTTGATTTAGATATGACTTCTAACCATCTAATTATGGGATGCCAAAGTTCTACACTTATCTTTATTTTATGGGTTTTATTCCTGTCGTTCCATAACAAAATCATAAGTTACGGTGCATGAGAATATTCCTAAACTGACTAGGCTTGTTTTGAAATTAAGAAAAGCAATATTGTTAGTACTTGAAGTCTGATTTTCCAACTGCTACAAAAGCTGTTGCAGATTCTTTAAACACAAATACATTGGAGAAATTTCAAGTAGCTGAACCAAACAGTTTAATTCCTTGGAGTTTCAGTTTTGGTTCAGGATCTGAAAAATTAGGTTCTGAGATCTCCACACAGGTCAGTAGACAAGAGCATGAACTTCTTCAAAGCACAAAAGTACAAATTGGAGAATGAAAATAAAACTTTCATGTAGTGGGACTATTCCATACAGTATGTTTGGAAAAACCAGCACTCCTCTGTCTTCCTCCTCCTTTCTTGTAACTGTGTTTGTGCACATTTCTTAGAAAGGTTTGTAATTCTCTCAGTATCGTCCAACTAGGGCAGCTCTGCTGACAGGCTTTGGGTTTGTTTCTGTTTCATCTGTCAATAGAATCACACCCTGCATGTGGTCCCTGGCTTGTGCCAGCATTGTGGGACCAGGAGCACCCCAAGCCCTAGACAGCAGAGCACATTTTGCTGTGCCAGGGCAGGAGTGTCTGGCCATTCCCACTGATTACTGATGAACTAATTGTCAAGTGACAATCGCAGCGAGTGGTCCTGTGAGCCTGTCGTCACTTTTCTGCAGTTGGAAGTTAGGGCTTGTTAAATGCTCTCTGCAGATTTGGGAAATGATCATTGAAATAATTTGTTACTGGTTTGTCATTTTGCATCTCCTGCACCAAACAAAATCTCCAACCCAGAGTGGTGGAGGTAGGTGTTTTGGGTTCTTTGCTGTCTCTGTGTATGCTTTTCAGAGTTCTGACACAGTAGTAGCAAAGTACCTCAGTACCTTCAGCAGTGTTTTCCTGAAAAAATGTCACTTGACATTCTCATCTCTGAAGCAGACCAGTTGGCTGTAAGGCTTTATGTACCTGTCCTAAAGATACTGAATTCAAGCCTTCTCTTTGATGACGTCCCACAGTGGCTTCTCTCTTTGGAATACCTCATCTCATTTAGTTGTGAGGAGTTTTTTTGCATCCCAGAAAGTTGCGTATAAAAGCTTGTAGGTTTACAAATGTCAGTGTCACTAAGTGAGAGGGGACTTCTGCCCCTCTCCTTTGAGTTGAGTTTTTGTGTGGAGGGGACTGGATGATACCATAAGCACGTTCTGACAGTTAACTTACTTTCTTCTGAAATAATAATATCTGTCTTGCAACAGGTACAGTATACAGAAAGCATGAGCCCATCTTTTTCCAGTCCCTTGGCAATCCCTTTATTTTTAGGTGTATTGATGGCATCCTTATTGATGGGAACGATAAAGGAATTTCAAGATCAGTGTACAGGTAAGCAAAAGAAATGGGGGATTGTCACTCATCTGATATAAAAGTGTGGTACTAATAGTCTCAGTTCTCTGTTGTCTTATCCTAAATTGAGTTTAATGTTATCATCTTCCCGATGTGCATCTCATAATGCAAACAACACAGGGGTGAGAGCTGCTGGATGTGAGCAATTATTGTGTCTTCATCTGTAACACCAGTGAGATGCATTTTGATGTACTGAGACTTTCCTATAGATAAAGTAGTTTTAATAAGCAGGATGTAGCATAAAAGGATTTACATGTTTCTGAGCTGTTACTCAAACCTGCTTAGTTTGACTCATCAAGTTCAACTTCCTGCTCCTTGCAGGACTACCTAAAATCAAAACATTTGACTAAGAGCATCACGTAGGCATTCCCTGAACTCCAGCAGACCTGGTGCCATGACCACTCCCCATGGGAGCCCAGTGACCGGCCACGCTTTTGGTGAAGGATCTTTTCCTAATGTCCAGTCTGAACTTTCCCTGACACAGCTAGCCTGCACTGCTTTAGCTTACCTTAAAATATAACTTGTAGCAATTTGTGTTTAAATATGACATTAAAAGAAAATAATAACTAGCAAAATGTTCTAAATAATACCTAGTGCAAATATTAATACCTACTAATATGAGATTTTAATTTCGTGAGTGAATTTGGAGCCAGTATTGTAATAAACCTTTGCATCTTTAGAGGTGAGTGAGATGTGCTGACACTTCTATAATGGTAATGTTTGATGTTGATTTCTGGAAGACTTGTGGTAGTTTTGTGCATGTTCTTTCACCAGAGTCTGAAAGACACCACACCTTAGAGGGAGGTTTAAATACTCTCTTTAAGGTGCTGGTCTATGCCCACGTTGGACAGCTGTAACTTTATGCAGCTACTGTGGCCATTTCTACAGAAGAGAGTAAGACAGCCTGCTAGGTAAAGGAGCAGTGATTCACGCTGACACTGTTGGTCATTTCAGGTCTTGCAGCAGGAGAGATCAACTTGGCCCATTTCAAATGAGTGACGAGAGCTGGCTCACTGCTTCCCCACAAAACCCACTGGCAGTGGGACAGTATGTCAACAACTGCTCATATGGTAAATTGCCAGGTATATTTTTGAGGCCTGAGTTTGTCTTTATGGATATAAATTATTTTGGAGGTGACACAGAGAAGAGGATATTGATCTTAGGGGACTGGAATGCTGTTTAAAACAAGCACTTACGGCATAAAAAGTTTCTGAGGAGTTTTGTCACAGCTTGTTGTTGGAATCTTTCAGTGCAGCAATGCATCAAATGTTTTTTTCCCACTAACTCCCCCAGTTTCCCTCATGAATGAAAGGCACATACCCCAAAACGTGAGATGGTGGGAAAGGATATCTGGCAAAGAACCACGAGGCTGAGGCAGTACACACAGTTGAAGCTCAAGTTCCCCAGTGTGATTCCAGCAGGCTTCGTGAGAAAACCAAACACACATTGACATGTACAGTAAGATTCTGTCACTGCTCAGTTTGAACTGTAATACTTTTTTGAGACTTACTACATTTATGCATAAAATCTGTTGGTATGATCTCAGTGTTGGACCTGAAGAAGGGAGCTATTTATTCTGTCTCACTGCTTAATTAACTCATGGGAATGGTTATGGTATGTAGAAGGTTGAACAGATACCATACCCACCATAACTAGCTTCTAAGTGACTTTCATAGCCTGTGTTACACAAAACATTCCCTGCCTCCAGCTAGCATCCAGAAAGGTTGCTGGAGTAGCAAACCAAGTATTGACTGGCACAGGCTGTCCCATGAAACTGTTTCTTCCAGATCCAACATCCATGTAAATACAATTTCCCTCTTTCTGCTAAACATACGGTGATTTCCTCCCTGGGTATATTATTAACATATTTTGACACCAGGAAAATTTTTGAATTTTTTTTTAATGGTAAAAGCAAATGTTGTGTATTAACAATATTAGCAGTGCTGTAAGCTATCCCTGGCAGTGAACAAGTTTTGCCTCTTCTTAGCCATGTTGATATTGGGTCAAGCTCCTATAGTTGGTTGCAGATCTCTTTTGTAAATTCAAAGTAGGACTTCAGGGGACTGCAGTAGTTCCTGACAGAGGAGTGATTTTCAGGCCTGGTGAAGCATTTGGTATTTTTGTAGCATTACATTTGATGTTTTTACACATCTCCAAGCACTATCTAATATTTCCTCATATCATAGATAATTTATTTTTTTTTTTTAGAAAAAGCAGCAAACGTGTGTTATCAAGAGTTTGATGTGCCGGAACATTTTCCAGTAGAGCTGAAACAGTATCTTCCAAATATCGTCTACAGCCATGACATAGAGAGGTTGGCAACAAATGAAAAAGTGCATAGATTTGTATGATACAAGCATATGGCATGTGTAAAAAAAGACAGATATGGTTGAAAAATAATACATATGAAGATGAGTTACACAAAAGCGTGACACTGTATGGGAGAGCTAACACTTTGAATAGACTAATTTTAGTTAGAAAATTTAGTTGCATTTTCCACATTTTTGCAAATGAAATCAGCATAGCTCTGAAGACATGGTTTTACAGGCAGTGGTTGGGTTGTACCATAGTGCAGTTCTTCTAAATCCCGTAAAGCAGCGGTTATGTTTTGCTTGTATTACAGTACTGAGGTTTTTCAGTATGTATTTCAAATGTAGTGACCCTTAACCAATCAAAACCATTCTGATATTGTTCAAGTTTAGGCTTCTTACTCTCCTGGTTCTCCATGTCTTCTGCTTATGTGACAAATAAGCAGATGAAGTTGCAAAGGAAAATGTTAAATTGTATTGAGACTAGTGAAGTACTATGCAGTATAAAGGCATGTGACTTTTAGTTAGAGTACACCATTACAACATCCTAGTTATGACCTGGAAATCCACCTTTCTTCAGAAATTAAAACACTTGGAAGCCTTTCTCAGATAATCCTCCTAATTTCAGGAATGTAAAAGGATTTTAGAGCAGATTGCATGAACTTTTAATGTAATTCTGGAGCTATTTTAAAACTCTGAAATTGGAGAAAATTGTGGTGCATATTGGAAAAATGGCTTTTCTGATTAAACTTAGATGTCAGTGAGGCAAGGGTAAAGATGCACTTGTAATCTGCAGATAAGTAAGTGCTAATAAAATAAGCAGTAGGACTGAATTCTCAGGAAGCCTGGATGTTGTACTTCAAGAATCAAAGCACGGTGAGGAGAGATAAGCTATGGGACCATCTCAGGAAGGGGGAATTTTGCTCTCTTCTTTGGAATCTGTGCAAGAAAATATGGTCTTTCGGTCATTGTTTCTCCCAGTGTACAACCACTAGACAAAAGATCACATCTGCTTCCAGCTGCTTGTTTTGATACTGATATATACAATGCTGGCGACATAGGTAATCTGGTTTCTAAATCTTTTTCTGTCTTGTAAAAGGTCTTAGTATTTGTTTACCTTGTTGTTGTTTGGTATGTTTCAAAATGGCCCCACACTACATTATTAGTAGTGGGGACTATTTGGGTTGATGCTGTGTTTCACTTTCTGGTTCATCAGCATCAGAAACATGTGCTCTCTTCCTAGAGGAGATACATCAGCTTTAGGGCATGGTCATTTACTGAAAGGAAGTTTAGGAAGGTGGATTCATAAATATCTCTGTAAGAAAACGGTTTGCCAGCCGCTGATTTCAGCTTGGAGTTTATGGAGAATTTACCCATCACTGTAGGTTGCATCAGGTCTCTGATACGGTTCAGAATTGTCTTCCTGGGTATTGTTGGGCTCAGAATAGCTTTAGTCAACCATCACCTGTGGGCAGGCAAGTCTAGAGGACTGGTTTCTGCTCCAAGAACTTTGCTGTTGCTTCTCCTCATGTCTGAGTAAGTGTCGCTTTTACAGTCTTGACTAATTCTTTTAATTTCTAAATAATTGTGTGAGTAGGAAACATTATTTGCATAACCACACAGGCTGTGCTTTTTTGGTAATTTTACTGGTTTTACTTATATTTGCTGTCTGTATTTCAGTGTTGTTTTTCCATGCTCCCTGCCCTGCATTACGTATATTACTCCCAAAACTAACCTAAACAAAGCTATTGTTTTAGCTTCTTGAAATTAAGAACTAAAAAAAAAATCAAAGGGAAATATAATTGTTCACTTTCATGTGTTTTGCTTGTCCTTTTTTTACAGCCACCTGAGGTGTGTAGTTCTTGTCACTCTCAGAGACATCAAGCAAGGAGAAGAACTTTTTTCAAATTACTACACCATTGTCAGATGAATTAATAGATTCAAGACTGATGAAATCTGAGTCAATAAAATTTGTAATGTGTACTTCAGCTTTCATCATTTTTTTTATGCAAGGGAGGACTGTAGCTTTACCATCTGGAGAGCAAGCTGTAGATTTGAATTTCTCTGGAAATAATCCACACTGGATGTACAGGTGAAGGTTTAACCATTTACATCATTAAGTTCTCAGCTGTCTGCTGCTGTTCATAATATTGCTTATTGGTGTTTAGCTGCCCATACGGTAGGTAAAATTACCTACCTACCTACCTAAGTTTTGGATATGTCATTTAATCTGCTTGATTGCACAGTTATTTGTAACTGGGACTCTGGATACAGCTTGTAAAAATTACTTCCCACTTGTGAACTCAGAAAACCCTCATGGTTCACAGTAGTTACTAGTTCTTGTTCTTGTTTTTGTGGAGTTGACCCTTTTGGTGTCAGCTTCCTTTTAAAAAGTATTGCAGTGTAGCCAGTTGTCCTGATCATTCATGAAGCCCATTTTGGAACCATGCTGCTGGGCCCCTCAGCTGTGCCCTGTCATCCAGAGGCGATCTTCAGCCACTGCCTTCAACTGTGCCTGTCCTGGAGTAGGAGGAAAGGCAGAGTGTGTGTCTTGAAGCCTTGTCCAATCCTGATTTCAGTGATTCATGGAAAGTTTCCTGGCATATGACAACTTTCATAGCTTTTATTCTCAGAAAGAACTTCATGTTGCAGTGTAGCTGCAGAAACAGTGCCAACCTAGCATGCTGTGTATTTTCTTAATGAGTTGCTGGTATAAACAGAGCCAGCTCTTCCTACGTTAATTCTTTCTGCTGCCTGTAAACTCTCATCAGAAAGTGTCATCCTGGTACTTACTGCAAAAGTCCAGGCAATCCTCCCAGTGAATCTGTGGTTGGCGTAAGCTCGTGAGAAAGGAGGAGCTGGGAAATGGCTGTGCTGTGAGGAGTTGGGAGTGGTTGGGGCAGCCAGTGTGCCCTGCTTGGCTGCTGAAGCACCTGTCTCCAGAGCGCAAAGCTTTTGGTGTCTGTGTTTACTTGGTTTGCTTCCAAGCCTAAACTTTATCTTTCAGATTCATTTGGAAGTCCTCTGCAGCCAGAGCAGCCCGGCTATTTCAGCAGGATTTAAATAGCAGAGCTCAGGCTCTGCTGAGCTCTGGCTCAGCATGGGTTGTGCAAGTTTTATGGTAATGCTCAGAGCGACTTCTAGTGACAGTCCTTGTGTCTTCACTGCATGCTAACAGGTCAGAGCAGACACTGATCTCAGTCTAGTGAGGAGGATGCTCATGCTCTATAACTTTGAGTATCCCTTCTCTCCTGAGCTGGCCCTTCTCTCCAGCTCTCTCTGGGAGGAGGTTATTGGGCACCTCTTGACGTGTAGAGAATGCTGGATGTCAGGGCACCTGCAGTGTTTCTTAGGTTGGGGTTCATGGGTAGGTGGGTGTCATGGATGAACTGATGCACTTCACTCATAACAGAGAGGCAACAATATACTATAACCAGTGAGTTGACAATTTAAATGGTAGGAGTGACCATGGTTTAACAGGATTTGATGGCAAGGTACCCCTGGCTATTTACTGCACAGAGACAGGGTCAGACAAAGCTTGTGAGGGAGGCCCTGCTGTCAGGTCATGAGGTTCAGCCAGGACCCCTTTGCTTTCTAGACTCAGAGAGGAGTGCACTTGTGGTTGCATCCAATCCTGGTCCCAGACTTGGGTTGACAGTTTATCAGTCACTTAGCTAAGATGTCAAAGTTTAGCATGCTCTCAATCACTGAGACTGTGCTGCCCCAAGGAATCTCTCAGCCTTGAGACATAACCTCAATAGGCACTCCTGCTCAGGGGATGATCCTGGCTGTGCAGCCACTGCTGTGCAGCCACTGCTGTGCTGGAGAACTCAACAGTGGGCTGACCATTATTTACGGGGGAAGATGACTAGCCTACAGCCCTATCTGTAGACTGGCAAAGACATCTGGCTCATTGTTCCAGGCAGGTCTGTCTACCATGTTTCATCTGACTCCCAAAGCCCAGAGTAGGCTGGGTGCTCACCGGTGGTCACAGCTTAACCCCGGGATGGGGGACTAACCTGCTACAGTGGGGAGTACTAATCTCAGCATGCCAGGAAGGGCAAGTGCTGCTCATTGTTCTCCAGGTCGAAGGGATGCTGTCATGTCAGGCTGTAGATTACTTCAGCTGTCTCATTATATGCTTGTTAATACTTTCTAATTGCCCAACTTAAATGTATACTCCTGAAAACTGTGAAACCTAGGTTTATAGTTCTTTTATTGAGAAAGACTGGCATTTGGGCACTTGGCTGCCTCCTGGATGCAAATGTTGCTTTTTAGTGCAGGACTGCAGTGCTGAAGTGCAGAGCTGTCACTTACAGGGTGCCTGGGAATGGTTTCTCCGTGCTGAAGCACTGAAACCTGACAGCCTGCTTTAAGGACTGCTCATATGCCGGGAAAGCAGGACCTGGCCTACAACTGGCACCAGCAGCTGGTTTCTAAAGCTGAAGTGTGGCAGGAGGAGAGGTGCACTTAGGTGGTACTTCTGAGCAAGAAGCAGCACAGCAATGGGGACTGAGTGGGAGCAGGGAAAATGGAACAGTAATGGTCATGTGAGAAATGCTCACACTTACCAATAAAATTCAGAAGGGGACAAAGTCATCCAAGCAAAACTAAACTTTTTATTTAACAAATTCAGCTGAATTGGTGTGTCCCCTCTGGCCTAGGAGAAAGACACAGGCCAGCAAGAACCAGAGGTTTTTATACGCTGTCCCGGCCAGGGGGTCCCTGCTTCCGTTCTCATTGGCTGGTACTAGGGAGCTCACAGCCTGGCCCGATCCGCCTGCCTGCCCCAGACCCCCACCTATGGGGAGCAACAATTATACGGAGTGGAAGAAAACGAGTGTTGAAGGTTGTTGTGACCCTAGACGTGGAAGAAAAGGGGAAAACAACAAGACCATACGACTTACCGAAATAAGGACTGTTTGAGGGAACCCATCGTTGTTCGTCATGTCGTAATAGTTATATAGAGTAGATATATTTGTAATAGAATAGAATTAGTATTTTTTGAATTGTTCAAATGTTTTGATTTGTTGATTGTACCCTAATCCCCCATTGGATAAAGTTTGGTGCACTGCACCACTTCCCTATAAGGTTGTTTCACGCCCCATTTTCCCTTGTTTGGTCTTGTTACTGCCTTATCTTCCCTTATACGTCAAACTCCGCCCTTTATCCCTCCCTAGTTCTGGAACCTTCCCTACCAATCCTATAAAAGTCTGATGCTCCCTCCAATAAATGCCATTCCTTCTGCACCCTGCTTGGAGTGTGCCGACCCTTTTGTCCCTGTTTAGGCCCACGACACCCACCCCCACAAAAAGGCGCCAAAACCAGGTTCAAACCACCACAAGTCCCAACTGCCACAAACTTAACTATCCCTTCCTCCGCCTCTGCTTTTTACCCATGCAACTGGCTTTAGCAAAACCCAAACTCTTCACATCAGGGTGGGACTGTGTAGGAGTTGCAGTTCCTCAGGCAACTCCTGTGGCACTCTGGAAAAAGGAGAGCGGGAAAGGTGGGAGTGAATAAATACTGTTGTTGCTCGTTTATCCCTCCTCCCTTGCTCTCAAAGCCACCATTCCTTCTTGGCTCATCAGACTCTACCACGAGCTGGTCTGACTGACTAAACATGGCACCACCACCACCAGAAATCCCCTCCCAGGCCTTCTCACTTGTTTTGTTTTCTGCTATTGCAATGACCTCAAACAGCTCATAGAACAGCCAGAGAGAGCAAGACAGCAGAAAGCCCATAGGTGGTAGCAGGGTTACTAATTTGACTCGTTGAATCTTATGAAACTATGCTTTAAGACACTTCTATTTTGCACATAAAGGTGACGCTGTACTTGCCTGACGTCTCACTGCCTGCCAGGCTGCTCTGCTCCCTGTCTGTGTGCTCCTTCCCTGTGCCACTTCTGGAGCTCACCTGGTGACACAGAAAACTGAGTCAGTAACTGTAGAAAAAGGGAGTGATGATGCTCTGCTGCATTAAAGAACTGTCAGATCTGTTGGCACAGCAGGCAGATGTGTGCCAGCCAAGGCACAGGGGCGGATGGGGACAGGAGGGGGCTGTGACCTGGGCATGGCAAAGGCAGCAGGAAGGCATGTTTCTGCTGAGGCATCCCGGCTTCCTCCAGTGTTGCGGTCCTAAGTCGGGGAGAAAGGGAAGGCACACTCCAGGTAGGGTAAAGCAGGAATGGCATTTATATGAAGGGAGCATCAGACATATAGGGTTCACGGGGAAGGTTCTAGAACTAGGGAGGGATAAAGGGCGGTGCTCGACATATAAGGAAAGAAGGGGTAGTTACAGGACCACCTAAGGAAAAATGGGGAGTGTACTAACCTTATAGGGATGTGGTGCAATGCACCAAACTTGAACGAATAGTAAACTGGGGTACAACCGACCAATAGGAACATTTGAACATTTCAAAAATACTTATTCTATACTAACATAAATATATCTATCTTATTTAACTATTGTAACGGTAAACACAGGGCTTCCTCGTGCAGCCTTCACTTTTGATGGGGTGGCAGTCGTGGCACTTTGCCTTTTCTCCCGTGCCCGAGGTCATGACAATCTCCCACATTTGATTTCTTCCAGCTTGTGTAGGTGTGGTTCCCCACACTCCAGTACAGAGGGTCGAGACTTGCTGGGAGCTCTAAATTGCTTTTCCCTATGGAGAAAGAAGAGTAACCCAAGAACTAGTACAAAGTGTTTTATCAAACTGATACCAGGGTTTATGCCTATAGCCCTTGCTGCCTTGAAACTTATGGACAAAACCAGTCAGTCTGTGAGGTGGCAGCTGAGGTAAGTCAGGGGGTGAGGGTTAGACTGAGCTGTACAGTGGGGTTCCCGAGCTCAGGGACACCAGAGCAGCA
>VWZF01006654.1:134782-202896 GCA_013396755.1 Sclerurus mexicanus | reverse complement strand
GTTTTTGCTCAAGGATCTGGCTGCACGTGGTGGGATCTCCCACAATGTTGGAAGATCTTCGTAGGATTTCTATAGCAAGCTTTAAGTGTGATATGATGGCATTCAGAGGATTAGAGAAGGTTAGTTAACAGATTACATCTTTGCATGTTCTGTTTCTCCTGTGTTTCATCCCAGTTGGACTCCCTGCTTGTCTAGTTTTGTTGATCACAGTCCTGGCCCAGTGCTAGTGTGGTGCTTGAGATATGGTAGACACTATAGCACTGGATGTCTTTAATGTTTCTGAAGCTACTAAGGTAATTCAGAATGGGTTTTACAACAAATGCTTAAGCACAAGAATCCCATGTGGTAATACTGTTTCATTTTGGATGAGTAGCAGGTTGTTTCTTGCCTGTATTCCAGGAATAGGTGAATAATTTTTCTTTACTTTTAATCCTAGCATCCCTGCCCCTAAGTTAACTAGACAGCTGGTTCTTAAAGCCATAGTTGCATAGATGATTAAAAAAATGAAAAATGCAGATAAAAACATGTATATATTGGAAAGTATTATGTAGTGTAATTACACTCACTAGAGAGCTCTGCCTGTAATTTAGTTGTAAAAACATAGCTGTGAAAGCTATAAAAATACTGTGAGCCAATCCTTAAATATTTTCATTGTTGGTCACCCAGCATCCAAGAATGCAGGGTGAACTCACTAATGCACAAATACAGCCAGTTCTAAATACGTTAAATAACACTCTTCGACCATGGCTGAGTATATTCTGTCTTTGGTAGCTATTTGAAGTGTGAAAGTCTTGTTTTGGCTACTGAAGAGGAAATACTTTGAATTTCATCTTGATACAGTGATTACTGGTCTGCCTCAGTATTGTATTCTGCCCTTCTGTGTTTATAGGGTTGGCTTCTTCCCTTTTGCGCTTGCCTTTACTCAATCAACAGTAGGGTGAAGCTGAGATGATTTAGAAATGTTCTTGAATCTGATCAACATTTGTGGAACTGAGCAGAATTGCTAATTGCTTTCTACTGTTTGTGTAAAGTATTAATTATAATAGAGACTCTGGAGTTGTATGTCTGCAAACTCAAACAGTGCTGCATTGATTTATACTCATAAATTTTCTTCTTTTTTCTCAAAATCATAATATGGATTGGCATATAGCCTTTATCTTCTGATCTTGCTAAACCAGAGTTGCATACACTCCCTATCAGTCTACCAGGTAGTTTAAGTGAATTTTTGAAATTAACTCATGCCACTGTTTAAAGCTCTTTTTCATTTTACCTGTAGGGTTTGGGTTTGGTTATTAATGTTTTGTGGAATGATTAACAATTAGGCCTCCTGTTAGAACTTGGCTGCAATAACATGGTCATGGACTTCCAGGGATGACTGAAAATCTGATAGCTCATAGATGCTGGGCAAAGTGATGGTCCATCTTTTTTTTTTCTTTTTTCTTTTCTTTTTTTTTCTTTTTTTGGCAAACTTGTTAGAGATCAAATAGGAATTATTTTTAATTCAAATTGTTTAGTGTAGTAAATAATGGAATTAGGATTAAGCAAAGTAATGAAGAGATTTTTTAAATCGCCTCTTAGTCCTGAAGTTCTTGATGGTCATGTTGTTAAAGGTGACTTAATTAAGCTGAAGATATTGTATGTTACATGTTGAAAATGTTCATAATGTTTTGGTTAGTGATATTTGCCATCATCCATTTATCAGTGCTTTGCAAACTGCATTTTATCTTCCTAACTGGTCATCTTCAAACATGCAAAGTAACTTTTATCTAAAAACATTTCTTGATTTTATTTGTTTTTTCTTTTCTGCCTGCTTCTAGTTCATGAGGCCATCAGGCTGGCTTATAGTACTGCTGCTGTGTGTTTGCACACGTGTGGATACGTAGCGCTTGCCTTTTTTTTTGCGCCATATTTCCTTTCAAGAAGAGGAACATGCGAAATGCAGAGGGCCAAGGAAACTTTTACAACCATCAGCACTAGAAGAAGATTTTCTGAAATCATTACCACTTGTCAGCTTCCTTATTTTTTTTTTGGTCTGAAAGCTCAGATGAGGAAAGAAACTTCAGTGGGTTTTACACATATATAGCAGGAGTTTTAGGACAGCTTACTCTTTAAGTGTTACACTTGTAACAGGCAGAGAGAGGAGGACTGGTGACCAGTCTCACCAAACTCAGTGAGTGTTTGCAACCACAGTGAACGCACAGGGCAAGTGTGTTGAGGCTGGAGGGGTGAGGAAGATTCAGAGCAGGAGAAATGGGACCATCTCTTTTATTAGCAGCTTGTCTTTTTAGCAACTTAAAAGAGAAGTTCCAGAGAGTTTCTCAGAGTAGTTAGTTACTGGCAAATCCGAAGCTGTTGTGTATGGCTGTCACTGAACATTAACCACTTCCCGCATCTTCTGAAAGGGTTTTGTGAAGATAATTGAGAGTCATGTAGCGTTCCAGATCTTACACATGGAGATATTTTTCCTCTATCAATTTGAATTGATGTAATTAAGCTACTAGAGCAGTGGAGTCAGTGTAACCATCAGAAAAAAAAAGTAAATCAAACTCTTTACTTAAATTGTAATATATTTGATGCCTAAAAATACTATTTAGTAACTTGATATAGGGTTCTATCTCATTGTTTCAGAACAATTTTGCTTTAATTCACTTTTTGGTTCAGTCAGCAGACAGCACAGTTCTGAAAGCTCAGGCTGTAAGAAAGTTGAACCTTGAACTGATACATGTGAGTATGATCATGAGGGGAATATTTTTTTGAAATCTGTTACACATCCTAACAGCATTAGGTTGCATTACATTACATGTATATATCCAGTTTGAATTCAAATTCCAGTCTCCTTCTCTTCATGTTTTCATCTCAAGGAGTTTAAATCTCTTCTTAGATACTGACCTGAAAAAATGGTCAATTTGACTTGTGGTATTTCTACAAAGTAGTCTTCTAGAAGTTTAAAAAAAATGTAAGGAATTTTTTTAAATGTAGTTAGAATTCTAGTGTATAAGCGCACTAGATGATAGGTAGAAGCAGGCAATTTATATTGTATGTAACTGAAATACTGATAGAATTTTCAGAGTATTGAATTGTTTATGAATAACTGAGAGCAAGTCTCAGTGGTATATGAAGATAAGTCATCCACAGAGGCTTAAAAATATTACGGTATCAGTGCCTGAAGCGTTGTCTTTATCTTTGGGTAAACTAGGATGTCTTTTTAAATTGCGTGCTTCTTTTAAATGATAAGAATTGTTTTTTGGCTGTTCTGAAATGATCTAATGCGTATTTTCTGGTTATGTCCTGCCTTTATCAGTATCTGTTGTCTCATAAACTGCTGTATTGTTTTATTATGTTTTTAATAGCATGGAAAAGTTAAGTAAAATTGTGCAGTGTTCATTTTTGCTTGATTTATTTTCATTTTCCTCCTTTTTGCGTTGAATGACAGCTGTTAGCCGGAATGATAGCAGAACCTGCTTTTCTCTCTGAGTATACTATCTTTGCTTTGGATCCCACCAAACAACCTAAGCCACAGAGTGACGGTGTGGTGAGTCCTCCCACCCCTCTTAGTGATGCCTTTAGCAGGTGGAGGAGAGTAACATACTAGAAGGCAAACCTAGTGTTGCTTGTGGCTTGTTCTCCCAGAGACATCTGTCTTAACTACCTTGTTGCTAACCCTGCACTAAATTTCACAGAGGTAGTACCTGATAGCTCCTGGCTGGCGTGCTGTATGATGTGAATTTATCATAACATAAAAAAATTAACATGTTTTCTTTCATACAGGTAACGATGCTCTACACAACTCTTAAATAATTGGTGCACAAGCGTTATGTTTGTTGCATAGAATCTTCCACTTCATATTTGTGTATCTCTATGTATTTGAAGATAAATGGATAGGATAAACATTGGGATTGGTTTTGTGTTAAAATTACATGCTTTTTGATGTGTGCAGTGGAAGATAGTGTGTTGTTTACTACTAATGGTAGCAGGAAATAATTATTTCACATAGACACCAAAATTAACCTACATCTAGTTGGTAACCTGGCAGCAATTTTTGTGAGGATAACTAGTCTTTTTTATAATAACTGGTTTTTATTTTAAATATATATTTCTTTGCCTGGAAATGTTGCTTTCATCATATATAAGTGGAGAATCTCAGGGAGAAGAGACAAGAAATGAAAAAGAAGCAGGCATAGGGAGGAGATCAGACTTCTGCTTTTTAACATAGGCGCATACAAAGCTCTGTTCTTATTGTCACAGGACTGGAATGGCATCTTGCACGTGCTTCAGAGGCATGGCATGATATTCCTGAGTGCACAGTCAAAGCACAGTATTTTTAAGAGTCCCAGCTAATCCCTGATACTTCATGATTGCTTTTCCAGTTTAGTAAGTGTTTTATTGCTGGTCATGCAGGGGCTGAAAATGATAAGTCACTGAGCGCTATAACAGGATAGAAATTTAGTAAGGAGGTGGACAAAGCACAACACACCATGTTGTGTTGGACTTGTCTCTCTCAGGCTAAGCAAGACTGCACAGAAACGATGATTAGTGATAAAAATGGTGGTCCATGGAAAGTCTTAATCTGTTCCAAATGGTTATACTTTTTTTAGAGCACACCCTTTAGAACACAGATTCATTACTGGTTCAGTTGTGTTTTCAAGATTGTAGCTAAATATTATTTTTTCATTTCTAGGTATTTTGACTATACTCAAGGTCCAGCAATTGCTACTTAAAAATTCACTGCAAATTTAATTAAGCTTTTTTCATTTTCACTACACTACAGAATATCTCTAAAACAGTTTCATTTCAAATGATGTATTTGTGTGGTTACTCAAATGTCATCTATATGATCTTTTAGTATGTACTTTAGTGGCATATTTACTGGTTTGCATAAATATATATTAGATGGCATGCGTAGCAAATAATTATAATGTGTGAGTTATTTTTAATGTGTATTAATAATATGTTAGCAGTAAAACTGATTTTGTTCTCTGAACTTTTTGAAAACTCTAGAGCAGAACTTTCACAGTAGGAACTGGGAGGGGCAGAAAACAATGAGAGAAGAGAACAGGATGTCTGATTATAAAAACAAATATGTTAAAAAGCACCCTATATTATATATGTTTGGGAAACCTGGATAAAGGTGCAGGAAAGTTTCGTCAACACGCACAAATGCATGTTCGTTCTTCTAAAACAAACCAGTATTTTAACTGTGTAGGCAAGTGATATGTGATCTGAGAGTGCATGTCACAGAGAAGTGACTGTAATTGTGGGGGTTTTGGCACAGATGATGTTGGTATAAACTCTTTACTAACTAAGCTGCATAGGTTTTGTTGCATGAAGAAAAATTTCAAAGTATTCTTGGACACAGTGGGGTTTTTAAAGGAAAATGAAAGGAAAATGAGGGAAGAAAATGTCTACTAAGCTTTCTTTCCTTCTTCCCCCATAATTTACTAAGTTTTGTAATACCTGAGAAGAAGGGAGAACAGTAAAATGTTTTTAAAGGTAGACATTTAAGCTTTCACTTTTCAGGCTTACTAATCTACTTATACCTTTGAGAAATAAGTGAGATTAATCAGTTTGCATTTCAGAAATAGGGAAGTAAGGCGACACAAATGTCATTAGAAGCTCCCTAATGTGCTCCAGTTAAACTTGAACTCTGATTTATACATCTTCATAATAAAAACCTTTCTGTTAAAGATTGTAAGAGTAGCTGTCTTCGAATGGAGATATGGATGTGTATCTTTGTTGAGTTTGTGGAGGAAAGACTTCTCTTGGTTTCCAGAAACCCTGCTGGTTTTAAGACTTTCAAGATGCCTGCCTGTGCTCTGCGATTCTAGTTTTGCTGAACGGTCTCATAAAGGCTTATGAAAGGCTAAGGCTTTTAAGCTCTTCAAAGCCTCTTGAATCTACACTTATATATAACAACTCCCATTCACAGTTACCTTTCAGTGTATGGACACCTTTTGCACAGTGATGTAGACCTGTAGCAGTTAGATACGCATGGTGGTCCAGTTTCTATATAAAAGATTACCTCTGTATCCCTTTTATTATTTATGCCAGTGCAAATATAGTTTCTACATTTGTTCACACAGAAGGAATACAAAACACCAGCATAATAAGTAGGAAATTTTTAAAAGTGGCGGCATTAGTTTAGTTTTGAATTTATGTTTTTAAGGATCTTTAGAAATCCATAAATGCCTGGGTTTTAAGCATCTTCACAGAAAGAAACAGCATCCATGGGTTTTATATTCATAAAAACCTTATTAAATTTAATAAATCTACTTAATCTTGTGTTTTAAAATGGAAATTAAGTATTAAATTATTGTTATGAATTGCGTGTACAAACCCTTCATAGTTGCCTTTAATTCCTTTTTATGTGTATCAGAATATATGATTTTTGGAAGAAGTGTACGTAGTTTGTAATTTTTGGTAAAGTATTTTTCTTCCTCTGTTGTAAATTTTAAAGCAGATGAAAATTTTTTATTCAGATTACCTTATTATTAATTTTCCAATTAGGAAACTAACAAGAACATATAAGGGAACCGAGAATAAAATGTGGAAGTGCTGTAGTTTAAAATCCAGTAAGAGCTGTTAATGCACTCAGATAAATAGTGGTCTGAAGCAGAATGCAGATTTTGTTCAAGCCCGGTGAAGTCCAGTTTCCAAATGCAGACTGCTTGTCTGGCTGGTTATTGCTCATTTAGTTTTCTCTGCATCTGGGTGACTGCTCAGTTCTCTGTTTTCCTTAACTATCTGGATTTCTCTTTGTTCTGTGGTGTTTTTATACTTCCTTAAGACCTTTTTAAATCCCTTTTACACTGTATCATTCCTCTGCCACAGTGAGGATTAGGTATGCTTATCTGTGTCTCCAGAGTAGAAGCTGTGAATGTGATCATGTAGCAGATCCACATAAGGGGGGGATTATGGTTGAGCTTTCAGTTATATCTACACCTCACATTTTTCAGTTTGCATGTAACTTTCAGGGTACAGCTTGATTTAAAATAAAGAGTTACGCTGCTTTTAGGTGAATTTACCCATATTTTGTTTGATATGCCTCAGTGCTCTGCTTCTCCTGGAAAAATTCATGTCCAAGATGGTTTCTAGCATGCTTTGCTAATTCAGTTGGACTGGGTTTAAACAGCACAAAACCATCTGGATTTCTATAGCTTAGAATCATAGAATATCCTGAGTTGGAATCACCAAAGTCCAACTCCTGGCCCTGCACAGGACAGCCCCAAGAATCACACCAAGTGCTTGAGAGTGTTGTCCAAACACTTCTGGAACTCTGTCAGGTTTGGTGCTGTGACCACTACTCCGGGGAGCCTGACTGTGCCTGACCATCCTCTGGATGAAGAGCCTTTTCTAATATCCAACTTAAACTTTCCCTGCCACAACTTCATGCCACTCCTTTGGGTTCTGTCACTGGTTACGAGGGAGATCAGCTCCCGCCACTCCTCTGCCCCTCCCCAGGGAGTTGTCCCTGCAATGAGGTCTCCCCTCAGTCTCCTCCAGCTGAACACACCAAGTGCCCTCAGTGTCCTCACACGCTGCCCCTCCAGACCCTGAACCATCTTTGTTGCCCTCCTTTGGACACTCTCCAATGGCTCCATCTCTCCCTTCCATTGTGACCCCCCAACCTGCCCCACCATTGCAGGTGAGGCCGCCCCAGTGCAGAGCAGAGCGGGACAATCCCCTCCCTGCCCTGATGGTCCCCAGGACAGGGATGTCCCTCCTGGCTCCAGGGCACTGATGACTCGTGGCCAACTGGCCATTGACCAGCACCCCCAGGGCCCTTTCCAGCACTGCTTTCCAGCCTCTCCTTCCCAGTCTCTCTGTACATCCAGGGTTGCCCCAGCCCAGGTACAGAATCTGGCACTTTCCATGTTGCACTTCCCATGGTTGGTGATTCCCAGCCCTCTGATCTGTCCAGGTCTCTCTGCAGGGCCTCCCTGCCTTCCAGGGAGTCAGCAGCTCCTCCCAATTTCCTATCATCATCAAACTTGCTCAGTGTCCCTTCCAGTGCTGCATCCAAGTCATTGTTGAAGCTGTTGAAGAGCACAGGGCCCAGGATGGAGCCCTGTGGAACCCACTAGTGACAGGTCCCCAGTCTGATGTCACCCCAGTCACTGTCACCCTCTGTGCCCGACCCATGAGCCAATTGCTCACCCACCACAGGATGTGTTTATCCAGCTGTGGTCTGGACAGTTTGTCCATAAGGATCCTGGGAGAGACATGATCAAAAGCTTTACTGAAATCCAACATGATTATAACAAGTGGTTTTCCTTGGTCAGCTCTGTGGATAATCTTGTCATAAGAGGACATCAGGTTTGACAAGCGGGATTGTCTCTTGTGAACCTGTACTGATTCTGACCAACTACTGCTTTGTCTTTCAGGTATTTTTCAATAACTCCCAGAAAAATTTTCTCCATAGTTTTACCAGTGAAACTATTAGGCCTGTAGTTTCCAGAGTCATCCTTCCTGAAAATTGGGATAATGTTATCCAGCTTCCAGTCAACTGGGGCTTGGTTAGAAACATAGGAAAAACAGGATAGACAGGCTAGGGACAGAAATGTTTGAACTATGTAAGAAAACCCAAAAAACCCGAAACAACAAAAAACCCCAAACAAACAAATGAAAAAACAAACCACATACTCAAGACTGTTGTTTTCTGTTGTGCTGGTTTTGTTGGTTTGGGTGGGGGGTTTTATGTGTGTGTGTTTTATTTTTCTTTAGGAGTGTAGAGGAATGTACACATGAAGTTTTGTATAGGATGTTTTTTGTGAAAGTCTAATTTTCTTCCTGTGCTTGGAGCTTTAAAGAGCTTGTTACCAGCACTCTTTCTTCAGGTAGTTTCCACCTCCCCAGTGCACTTAAATGAGAAAGACAATCCTCCAGCCCACTGTTACTCGTGGTGGCTGTAAACACTAGTCATCAGTTAGATTTTTCCTGCTATCATTTTGCCTTTTTGGTGTTTCTTTGATTTGTACATAAATGTTATATAAATAATAGCTGTGAATAACTTAATTGGAGATGTCAGCGTTTGCAGATGTCTCATACTAATCCATGCACATATAGCTGCTTTGTAGTTCTGTATACTGCAGCAGTCTGTTCTGAATTTAACAAACTAGTTTGTTTGCATGAAGACATCTTAATAAACATTCTAAAGAAAGTACTAAAAATACAGACAAGGTAAAAGCACAAATGCTGTTTCTAGGAATAAGTGAATTACTGTCCGCACAGTCCGTATTAACAGGTTTTTTTCCTGCTGTAGAACTTAACTAAACAACCACTTCCCGGATCCACAGAAAATAATGGAAGTGAATCAGCCTCCCCACAGGTATGTGGAGTGTATGGGGGGTTTGTTTCCTCCTTCCCTCTGTGTTGTCTTTGTGTTACATTGGCTTAAGCATCCGGGATATATCTTCATGCAGGAGTAAGGATGGTAAGTCCTTGCCTGTCAGGATAGTAGGATATTTTGTTTGTGTGTAATCCAATTAGCTGGTATTAAGTGTTGTCACTGATTTGTGGAGCTTTTCTTTGTAAGGGCAGGTTAGGAGACTGCCTGCATTGAGATGCATCTTGTACAGCCATCACACGATACAGTGTTAACATCTCTTTCAAGAGTAGAGGGCATATTGTGTGACTGGAAAGCTAATTTTTAGCTGAAGGAAAGAACTGATAGGATTAAAATTATTGTCGCTAATGGTAAAAGCGTAGGTCATTCTTTAATATGTATCAGGGAAAACTTTAGCTTGCTGAAATGGAATTAGCTGTGGCTCCTGCTACATATATCCCAGCATTTGGTCGTAGGGGTAACATTGTGCAGTAATGCTTTCAAATCATTTCTGTATTACCAGCAGTATATGATACTGTAGCACAGAACCTATAGCTGCATAAATCAATAATTTCATTTTATGTAAAAAACAGAAAGCCATTAAAAATAAGAAAAGGACTGTTCAGGATGGCATGCTAGAACTAACTATTGTACAAGAACTTTTACAGTAGATTTATTCATGATAGGAAAATACCTTTTTGTCTTTGAGATCAATACTTGTCTGCTGTGTAATACATCAAGAAGTGAGTCAGTTATGATTTTTGAGACAATAGTAAATGCAACTCTTTATATTAGTTATATATTCTTTACTGTTTAAAGGGATTAAACATTCTTTTAAATGTTTAAATCAGAGGCTGGGTGTTTATTGGATTTAATTGCAACCTGAAATTGCCCACGTCTAGTAGTTGCATGCTTGATTTTTCTATACACGGAGGTGATTCTTTTGAGGGAGGGGCAACTGTTTGGTGTCCTGTGTGTGTTAGGCAGGTCATTCCTTTGCCCAAATCAGGTCCCTCTTTCCTGGGATTTAGTGTGTCTGTCTGCCTAAAAGCAGTGACTTGCTTTGATTTTTTGCAGCAAAGTGACACTCAGTCTTTTGCCCAGAGGCTTCAGCTCCGAGTGCCCTCCATGGAATCTTTGTTTCGAAGCCCAGTAAAAGAGACCCTATTCCGCTCTTCTTCAAAGGAGTCCCTAATACGAAGCTCTTCAAGAGACTCACTGAATCGACTGGATTTGGATGCCCTCAGTCCCACTTTGGACTCACCTTCTGACATTGAAAGTGAAACAGAAGAGCCTCCTGGAAACATGGACAGCCTCAGCAAGGAGCAGTTGCTGCAGCGACTGCGCAGGATGGAACGCAGTTTGGGCAACTACAGGGGAAAATACTCAGAGGTAGGCAATGCTGTGACTGGTTTAGTTGGACAGAGAGGGGGAAAAGGTGAGGCTGACAGATACTGCAGGAATGGATAATCTTTGTTTTCCTATTCAGAGCAGATGATTCAACTGCCAGCTAACATGGAAATTAAATTATTATTCTAAGTCTAGTTATTTTTGGCCTAGACAAGTCAGATGTTTTTCTGGTGATAAAATGTGGAAATCCTTTTCTTCTCTTGTTTATAAATAATTTCCTTGTGTCAGCAATAGAGGTTAATTAGTGGTTACTCACAGAAAGTAGGCCTACTAAGGTTTCAGCTGAAAGCCTGTGGCAGGGGTGGAGACCAGTACAGAGGCTGAGCATGACTTGTACTCCCAACAGCAAGTGTACTTTTGTTCTGAAACTTGTTCTTGAAGTGCACCGTGTATATTGTATGCATGTTCGATAAGGAAGCATTTTGTTTTCAAGAAATAAGTTCTATTCTTCATAATTTCTAGGTATTCCCTGGAAGAAATTAATTCAAGGACCATTTCTTTTGCTATTTCAGTGAACACCAATGATATAAGTAGTTTTGCTACTCATTACCCAAATTATCAGGGAAAGTAAAGCTGTCTAAGTGATGGAGTGTTTTGGGATTGTTTTTTTTTATTTGTGTTGGGTTTTTTGTTTGTTTTTTGAGGGGTGTGTCTGTTGTATTTAAAACTGAATGTTCGCACTGTTTTTTTTATAGTTCTTCTAATGTTTGCTGCCCTGTGCAAACTTTTATCTACTAGTGTCAAAATCCGTGGAATCTAAATGTGTACAGCAATTGCAGTGTTCAGCATATGCCTGCAAAAACAGTTGTCCCCCATTAATTTTTGCTTCTCTTCCAGATAGTACAATAGATATTTTTTCAAGTTTATGTATAACGGTAGTTGTTAAAATGAAGATTCTTCAGTTTGTGGGTTTGTTTTGGTGTTTGTTTTTTTGTTTGGTTTGGTTTTGGTTTAGTTTGGGGTTTTTTTTGTTTTTACTAGTATAGTCTGTTTAGCAAGTCTTAATTTTCTCTATCAAAAAGGCTGGGTGTTTTTTTCTGTTTCTTTATTTCAGTTGGAAAGAATTGTTCTGCTGGAGCTTGAAAGAAAGTAGTTTCTATATATAATGAATAATTAAAACATAAATATTTTTTCTTTCTTAAAGTCAGATACAAAATTAGCATCTCAAAGATATGGTAAGGGAAACCATCCATAGCAGTTTTAGTTTTCAAGTGTAAAATAAATATGACTTTGAAATTAAAAGTAACTTTGAAAAATCTTAATTTATTTTAAAAAAGAGTTTGAAGTTATATTATGACTTACTGATTTCTGGCCTGGATGTTTTGGATGTTTTCCTTTAATTTTTCATCAATTTGAAAACAGAATATTCTAATTCCAAGTGCCATTATGCCACTTCACCTTTGGCAATTGTAATTAAACTTTGAATTAAACTAAACTGTGCAGTTACTTGTTAAGTCCTTTGTCAGCTTACAGTGAGAAATTCTCACTTGCAGTCTGTCTTTGCTGTGTATATGCAAAGCACATGGGATGAGAATATTACACAGACCTTTAGTTTGCTAAATTTGTAAATGTGTTTTTAATGCATATTCCTTGTAAAATTACTTTTGCTTAAGCTCCCTGGGAGCTTACAAATGGATGTCCCTGTGGGGTAGCTGTGTGGGGTGTAGCTTTGTGACACTGTTGGGTTTTTATCCCATCTGTTGAAACATGGTATGTCTTCTCAGCAAACGCAAAACTGCATGAATGCTGAGTAACATCGTTGTCATGTAGGCTTTTTTCAACAGGTTGGAGATATTTTATAGATAGAAAAAGGAAACACTGAAAAAGTAAGCACACTTCTGTCAACAAAGCGTTCTCAAGTAAAGTAAAGCGTTTGAAAATACAGGTAGTGATACAACTAAGGAAATTATTTCACCAGCTTTAAGTGAACGCATTGTAGTCATTATACCTGATTTCTGTATTTTAGCTGGTGTCTGCTTATCAAGTTGTCCAGCGGGAAAAGAAGAAGCTACAGGTAAGTATTACTTTTCATCCTCTCCTAGCTGAGTGCTTTTTTGAATCTTAAAATGTGTAGTGCAAATACAGATTTAATTTTTAGTGCATTGTGTAAAGACTCTTTATTAGCTAGGATTTCTCAGGAAGCCAGTCTAATATTGATTTGCCAAAATAACTGTGGAACCATTGTGCTCCAGCCTTTCTTTTGCATCAGCCGCATTCAGGTGATAGATTGCCAACCTGTGGTTGGCAGTTTATGATGATACTTGAACATCAAGCATGAATTGAAAGAGAAATGCAAATCATTACATCTTCTGCTGAAATACTATTCTATGAATTTATTTATATATTTCAAAGTTGCATTTAATACACCTGATCTTTATTCTTCCTTTTTTTAAAGGGCATTCTGAGTCAAAGTCAGGATAAAGCACTTCGCAGAATTGGAGAACTCAGAGAGGTAATTTCCTTTACTCACTGCATTTTTACTTTATAGCACACCTACACAGCATCTTTTTCTCCAGCTTTTGATTTTTTTGTTCACAAACTGTTTTCTATTATAGAGCACTTTTTATTACAGCTTATTTTCTTTTTTTCATATGGGGTTACTCCTCTGGCTTGTTTTCCATTCAACAGCTTATTACTATACTCCTAAGACAGAGCAGTGCATCATACCAACTGTACTCTGTTTTTGTTCGTTGTGAATTACACAGAAGTGTGTGTGGTTTTTGCAGTATTGTTGGGCCCAGTCATAGGTGTCCCTGTCCAATTCGTTGCTTTTCTATTATTGACAAATACTAATGTTCAGTAAATACAAGTAATGGGCACATTTTACTGAAGATTTTGGTGACTATAAAAAAATTAGGATAACATTTTAAAAAATATTCATGTTTATCTCAGTTGTAATTGATATTGTTTTTTGGATTTTATTATAGTTTGATTTCAATCGTAAAATCAGGTAGGTTGTGTTATTATTGTCTCTTTGGATTATAATGAAATTAAAAGGAGAAGCTTTAATGTATTTAGTATTGAGAATAAACACATAGGACTTACTTAAAAAAATGTACAGATGATCAGGCAGAACAAAGTAAAAGGGCAAGTTCACAAAAGCCATATTGTCAGACCTTGGTAAAGTACAATGTGAAGCCGAAGCCATTTTATTGCTGCAAGAGCCAGTGCAGCATCAGGTTTGGAGATGGACATGGACCTCTGTCCATGCTCTTACCTTGCTGGAGAGCTGGATACCAGTTTGCCGAAAGCCACAGGCTTTGTCTTGGGTGCGCTCCTGCTTTTGGCTGAGCCTGGTCTGGAGGCTGCAGAAGCCATTAGACCACAGGGAGGTCCTGCCTTTGCCTGAAGGCAGCCTCCCTGCAGGCAGTTGGGTGTCCTGCCCACGGACAGGGAGCGGGAGCTGTCCCCATGGGGGTGAGGGATGGTGGCTGAGCATAGGCCGTGTGTGTACGCGGGGCTCATGCCCACCCCGGGGGGCTGTCCCCGTGCCAGCTCAGTGCCTGAGGAGTGATCCAGCTGAGCAGGCTGTGAACTGTGTGTACCTCTGGGGTAGCGTTTTAGTTCAGGTCCGTGCTGCTTCTGCCCCAGCAGTGACAACAGTGGGCTCGAGCTCTGGGTGCCCTGTGCTTGTCTGAGCTGCAGCCTGTGCCTGGGCTGTCAGTGTGCCCTAAGCTAAACTGTTGGCCCATAGGAGGGGGAAAAAAACACAGCATTACTGACAGAAGTGGCTTGCCAATGTTGTTTCTTTTCCAGATCCCGACAAGGTCAAATGAAAGAAGCTCATTCTGTGTTAAGTCCATATCCACATGCTCCTGTAGGATTAGTTTTCCAGCTTAATGCTACGTGGTACAGTCAGGAAGGCATATGTATACCAGAGTTAACCCTTTTGTTTATGACAAAGGGTTGCACACGTTCATTTTTATTTTTCACTTATGTCATAGTCTTTGTGATTCATATACTAGATAAGTTAGACGTATATTTCTGATTTTTATATATATATATATATATTTGGTGTAAAATTCAATTGCATTCTTGTAAATCTGGTAGATTTAAAGAGTCCTTCAAATCTAACACTGAAATTCTTCTTCATTAATTGATATACTTCAAAATGTACTTTCCTGGTTTTTTGGAAGCCTAAGTGTTGCAGCATTAGGTAAAACAGACATGAAAGAGAAATCACAAATAAAATGGAAAATTTCCATTGTGGAAGCTAAAATACAAAGTAGTTCATTCATTGATGTAATTGGTTATCAGAAATAAAAATCCTTTTCTTCATCATGCTGTTTTCCCCATAAATATGTTGAATCAGACAAGTTTCTTCTAAGAAGGCCATGTAAGAACATACTGTCTCCTTTGAGGCCAAGCTGACAGTGTTAAATAGTCTCTAGAAATCGGTGTGTCTTTTGCTTATCTTAGTTTTCTCCTGTTAGGAGTAATTCCTCAAAAACAGTCTTCAAGCAGTCTTCAGTGTTCTCCTTCTCAGAAAAGGATCAGAAGGGACTTTGGGATCTAAAAAGGACCATTTCTGTGCTGGTTTCAGTAAATCTCTGGCCCTTTTCTCACACTGACCTGCTTTGATGTGTTTGGAAGGAATGGCTTCTAAAGCTCGGAAACACAAGGCAGCGGTGTGATCTGTAGTTGGTGAGAACCGGAGGCAGTGCAGCGTTAAGCGGTGGATCTAGTTGGGAAGAGAGGAATGGTGTTTGCAGTGACACCTTCCATCACTGCCCTGCCTGTGCATGACTGGGCAGGCTCAGCTCCCACAGCTCTGGTTCTCAAAGCTAGTATCAGGCTCAGCTATGGCAGGGAGCTCACTGGTGGAGGTAAGGGACAGACAGCAAGAGAGCATAAAAATAAGATTTAGAGTTTGAGGGAAGCAGGACAGGAAGCATCTGGTGCCCTGTGTTTTGTTTCTTGTTTGCTTTTTCATCCTTTCCTTCTCTTTCTACCATCCTCTGTCTTTGCCTGGCTGATTAAGCTCATGTTTATGTGTGGTGATTGCTTATGTACAAGTGATCTTTGCAAAGTAATGATCATAGAAGGATTCTTTTCCTGGGGCGAATCACTGGGAAGATACATATGGATGAAGTAAATATATAAATAAAAAAAAATTAAAATGAGAGTTTTGGAAAGTATTTACAGTGCATGCATGAAATGTATGTGGTCCTGATTCTCTCAGTAAGCAGTTAGATACAAATTAATATAAGTACATTTATTTATTATTGGAATGGTAGTTATTTAAGGAAATTTTAATATTTAAACTCCAGAAGTAGAGGAATTAAACAGAAGAAACCTCCCTCAAGAAGTATAAGACTGCCTAGATACTCTTAATGCATTTAGGCAACATCTACAAGTTTCTAAGGATGTCCAGACGAACAGTTGCACTGAAGTATCAGGTAAAGCCACACAGTTGGATTATTTGGCATTCTCTGCCTTCGTCATTTGAGACACATTTGTGGAATAAAAACGCCAACTTTTTTCTCTTATACATGGCATTTGTCATATTAGAATGCCGGCATATTTAATGAGCATAATGAATTGTTCATTTCTGCTGTTTACGTTGGTTTAATCTGGTGGCTAAATGAAGAATCTACTGAAGTGCAGTCTTCAGCTTCCAGGAGAAATGTGTGCATGGAAAGCAGTTTTTCAGGAGTGGGCTTGAAATGATCCCTGTATGAACTTACTTTCTGGAAATAAAAATCTTTGATAATTTTGCATCAGATCTAGACTGTTGCAGTTGTAATACTGATGTTTTAATGGGATGTTCTTATTATGCTGTGTGGAATGCTGTGTAGTAAAAGAAATATCCGCTGTATGGTTGTATTTTGGGGTCACAACTATGAAGAGGTATTTTAAATATCATTTTGTAATATTTTGATAAGTCTTTGAATCACATTTCAGTTTTCATTTGAGATATGTTTATTTGCAGGAGCTCCAGATGGATCAACAAGCTAAGAAACATCTTCAAGAGGAATTTGATGCTTCCTTAGAAGAAAAGGATCAACTTATTAGTGTGCTGCAAACTCAGGTAAGATACTTTGCCCAATAGATGTTCTTCAAAAGTGCTCTTTTTACTTTTTAGCTATCTATTTAGCTATGTAATGTATATCCATGTTTTATTATAATTGCTGTGAAGTTGTAAAGCTTCTTGAGAACTTATGATTGTCTAGAGATCAGGTGCATCTTTGTGTTAGAGGATACCTGTGTAAAATCTCACTCATGTTAAATACGATTGATTGATTTGCACTTAAATACTTTCGTGATATCTTTGTTATCAAGACATCAACATTAGACATCAACATTGTCTGAGCTACAATTGCTTTGGTAAAATGTATATGTTTTGCTTAATTGATCTTTGTTTATCTACTTGTAATGATAGTATTTTTGTTAATTTGAAGCATAATTCTGATTTTTTAAAAATGGTAAAAAATTCAGACAGATTTTTTTCTTTTTCTACTTGCTAGTATCAATTTTATATAACTCTCTTTAGTTTTGAGGATTAACACATGATCTGCTTAGAATCCTTGGGGGTTTTTTTAACAAAAAGAACATTTTGTTTAGGTGTCGTTGCTGAAACAAAGGTTACAGAATGGTCAAATAGGCACTGAATTGCTTGATCAAAATATGCAATCAGAACCACAAGTTCAAAGTCCAACAAAAGAAGTCAGTGCAGAAAATATTGTGGAACCAGGAAGCAATGGTAGGTATTGTGGCTTTTTCAAGAGCTTGAATTTTGGGGAATAAACCTGCTGTTATTTATGATGAAGTAACAATATTTGGTGCTTGTAAGAGTGCTGGGTCTCAGGCTACATGTTTGCCCAGGCAGTTTGCTTTTATTTAGGCTCCCAATAGTTTCCACACAAAGCTTTTGCAGCCTCCCACAGGGATGAACATGTCATAGTTAGGATATATTTTCTAGAAGGAGACAATTGTTTTGAAAACAGTGTGGCAGCTAGAGGACAGGATAACCCTTCTAAGATACTAAATTTTCATAAGAATTCAATTCTGATATATCTTTCCTCTGTCAATATTGATAATAGCATTGTAATTATTGTTTTGTTTGTAGATGTTCTTACTACCCCCACTTAATATGATTAAAAAATTCTGCCCCCTATAAGGAAGGACCCATCCCTGAAGTTAGAGAGGAGACTAGTTGCCACTCTCTGTCTTCTGTTTGTGAGTTTGGGTTTGTTTGTTTTTTTCCATTGGCTTTATCTGTAAAAAGTAAAAATCAATTTTGATACTCCTGTTACTGAATAACCTGAGTGTTCCCCACATTTGGAGATTTGAATTAAAGCGACTTCCAGCATCACATATATTTGATTACTGAACAGGGGACATTATAATGCTGATATATAATAAAAGTGTCATTCATTGGTACTCTTCATAGAAGGGTAGGGTTCAGACAGAGGTGAATGTGCATCTTGAAATTATATTTGTTCAGTTATGTTCAGCAAAAATCTGCTGTGATTTTTGTATGTAGGGATGATTTGAAGGGGTAGATGAGCTATGTTCTCGTCTAGGCCATGTTTTTTGTAGTGCTCAGTAAATAATGTAAGAATCAGGATTCCAGATGTTTCCTGTGCTGGAATCTGCTTCTGGAGTATAGTGTTTAAGGCTTACGGTTGTGAACTGAACTTCTGAATTTGTCTTACTCTGTTTTCATGCCAAGTACTCTTGCAGCCTCCAGAGCATCAGAGCAGAAACACAGAGTAAAATATTACCCAAATGTGCTAGTTATACAGAGAGATTCAAACTGGACGAGAATAGGTTTAGATTGTATATTAGGAAAAAATTCTTCACTGTGAGGGTGCTAAGGCACTGGAACGGAGAAGTTGTGGATGCCCCATCTCTGGAAGTGTTCAAGGCCATCCTGGATGGAGGTCTGAGCAAGCTGGTCTAGTGGAAGGTGTCCCTGCCCCTGGCGGGGAGGTTGGAACTAGATAATCTTTAAGGTCCCTTCCAACCCAAACCATTCAGTGATTCTGAGAGTGCAGCTCAGAGAGACACTAAGCATAATGTTTATCCTGCCAAATGTAGTATTGCCACCTGGATATTTTAGAACTAACATCGTACCCAGCCCTGGCAAAGCAAGAATCTGTGTGCTTGGGTCTTGAGAGATATCATTTGCTTTGCTTCACATTTTTTTTCCTGCATGTGCAGATTTTGTTAGGAGCAACAGGCAGATCTATAAATCATGATGACTTTTTAATTGCATAAAAAACCTTTTTGACTAATAGTTTGGTTTTGAAGTCGATAAAGTAACTTGGGTTTTGTAAATCAGTTTGGTGTGAGAGTCTGTTTACTGTTCTGTGGATGTGTAGCATGTTTCTGGCAGTTACAGTAGAAACTAGGAAGTTTTGCAGACTTGACACAACTTCCTTTGGAGACCCATGAGTCACCTGCATTGTGAATGATGAATCACACAGTATTCTGAGTTGGAAGGGACCCATAAGGATCATCAGATCTGCATTTTGGAAATAGTGTACGTATGGTAATGTTGGTGTGTTGTCTTGTAGAGGGTAATGAAGATTCTGGTAAAGCACTGGAAACTCTGAACCAGAGGGTGAAGCGCCAAGAGAACTTGCTGCAACGTTGTAAGGAGCTGATTCGATCACATAAGGAGTCCTGTGCCCAGTTAACCAACGAGAAAGAGGCACTTCAGGAACAGTTAGAAGAGAGGCTTCAGGAACTGGAAAAAATGAAGGTGTGGAAAATGGTCTAAACTTTATGTGTACCTATGAAAATACAGTAAGAACTCTGAATATTTTCAAAATTTATCAATAGGGCAGACAGTTAAACTGTCTCTGTACTTTTTTGGATTTAAAGATGTACCCACCTGGAATTAACATGCTGAGCAATTACTCAAGAGCAGTAACGTAGAGTATGAAATCTTACTGTATGAATAACCGTCAGAATGGCAACAGAAATAAGTAGTTGTGGGAAACTGGGGTGAGGAAAAGGCTGGCTTAGCACAGAAGACAGAAGGTAAAGTGGGAAAAGTGAAACAGACTAAACCTTTGAGACATAGTGAAGGAGGCATCAGTTATGTAAATTAAGAGAAAAAACAGGCAGGGCAGTAGAGATCACTATATAGTGTATATAACGTAAGTGCAGTCCCAAAGCTAATAAACTAATATTTTGCTCAGTTTTCCTTTTAAGACCATTAATGTTGAGTGTGGAGTAAAAGGTTGTTGATAGTAATAGAAACATGAAAATGAGCTAAGTATAGCTGTACTTAACTTTGGTTATGGAGATCAGATTCCGATCTCTGTCTTCGTTCCTGAGCGCTAGCCTGGTTTGAAAAACCTCTGAAAGACTTAAGTATTTTAAGGACCTTTTCCAGAAGAAGGCCGATAATGATCACTTACGTTGCATTGCTGAGATCCTCTTGTAAGCCAAGATGCAGGTAATAGGGCAGGTGCCTTAGGCACATTTCTTGTTTTACTGTAGTGGCTCAGACCTCCACATGTGAAGGCTGTAACAAAGCCTTCAGACACCTGAATTATTATAGAAGCCGTGAGGCGGCCTACCACAGGGAGCTTTAAAAGTGATTTAAAGCTGACTACTTGAAGTTCTCTGGACTGTGTTCTTCCTCCAAGGCATAGGGCAGGGTAAGAGCCAAACGTAAGCTGTTTGTCAACCAACTTCTTGTTGGGGTATGTTTTGTAGGACCTTCACATGGCCGAGAAGACGAAGCTGATCACCCAGCTGCGTGACGCGAAGAATATGATTGAACAGCTTGAGCAGGACAAGGTAAACAAAACTGTCATTTTTGAGGAAGGTATTTTAAAACACAAAATACCTGGCTTGTTGGTGCTAGAAGATGTTCTTAGTTGTCTGATGGTCCGGTTTATGTTTTAATAAACAAATAATTTAAGCTACCGGAGAATTTTGTTGTATAAATACCACAGGGTATTTGTCTGTTAGGTTATACTTAATACTGCAAGATGATATTATTTAGGATGAAGCAATTATAATGAATATGCTCCTGGATTTCAGCTTTAAAACAAACAAACAAAAAAAAAACTGAGCACAAATGAGATACAATTAAATGAACTATAAAACGACACTGAAGGAAAAGTAACTAATTTCTACAGAAAATGAAGAGTTTATCAGTTTTTTGCTTCTTAGAAGTTTTTTTGTTTAGTCACAGTCACGGTACTTGGAGTAACTTCTGGTGATGTACTGAGCGGTGTGACTAACATTGGATGTGCTTTTCCTCTAAAGAGAAGCATACACTCTACAATGCTTTTAATTTGGGTTTGTTTACAGAATGCATGTTTCAAAGGAAAGTATCTGTATCAGAAGGAGGAAGTTTTTCTCACCACTAGATAAATTTTGCATAGTCTTAGAAATAATCCCTATTGTTACCTATTTTTTTAAGTTAGCATTTTCCTGACATAGAAAAATACCATCATCTCTGGTCTTGCAGTAAATAGACTACAGTTTATTCCTGACAAGGATTGTGTCCTGGCTCGAAATTGTTTCAGCTGTATGTTTTATTTATTTGCTAGCTTTTTATCACAAGGACCTTTTCCATAGGGCATGGTAATTGCAGAGACAAAGCGACAAATGCATGAAACATTGGAAATGAAGGAGGAGGAGATAGCCCAACTGCGTGCTCGGATCAAACAGATAACTACGAAAGGCGAGGAATTAAAAGAACAGAAAGAAAAATCTGAAAGAGCTGGTAAGAAACTCTGGAGATGACTAGCTTTCACATTGAAACATTAGAAAGCTTCAGTATGGGCTTTTAACACTCTTCCATCAGTTGTCGTTTGGAATGGATATGAAGAAATGTTCTTTTTCCTAATGTTCTGCGTATTACCCCTGCTAACATCATTGCTAACTTCATTGCTGCTCAGCAGATTTTAGGGATATTTTTGTCTGGTTTGTCTCAGCAATAAAATTAGTTTGGAAGGAAACTGATGTAGGGCAGCTGTACTTTTCTGTTTGTAGGAGAAAAGATTGATAGAGTTTTTTGTGGGTGTTACTTCAGAAGAGAAACTTGCAACTGCCCATAAATTGTCTTATAATGCCACCAAGTATTTTACATAGAAAACATGACAGTGTACAAGAGTTTGTGAAGAAGTAGAAGTAAATGTTACAACTATGATAAGCATTTTCTTTCAGTAATTCTAGTGGAAGCATTTCTGATATCTCTAGTGAAACAGCAGTGATGATTCCTTTTGCTTCAGTATTGGAACATAGCATTTATGTAACTGTTATATGCTGTAGTTTGCTTTTAATGGAAATTAGCTAACATTAATTATGTGTGCTTGCAGTTCTCCTTTTGCTTGAAATGAAGTTAAACCTTTGTTTTTTAAGCAGTGAAATTTTTTTGTATTCTTATCTATCAAAGTTCTTTTAGAATAATTAATTTGCTCTCATAGGCCTGTAAAGGAGCTCCCTCTTTTGGCAGAAGCTTGAGTGTAGGTTTGAATAAAATATTATACATATTTTTCTCTAAAAAGTGATGAGAAATTCAAACAATATGATTTGTAGTGGTTTATTTTAAGTCTACATAGATTTAAATCAGAACTTGCGATTTTAGAGATCAGTTTGGGTAGATTATTCTGCTGTAATACAGAAAAGCATCTTGAACATCCGTCTTGTGAAAGTAACAAACATTTTGATCAGGTGCTTTCCTCTCCTACCCTTTTTGGTTGCTTGTGTCTTTTTAGCTCTGGAAATTCCTACTTCTCAGTCAGTCAGTCCTGCTAAAGTTGTATTTTGTTTGGTACTTGGAGATGAGAAAGCTCTTATTCATGATTAAAAACGAAGCTGAAGAACGTTTTAATACTTCTGTAGATATTACATTATTCTCATAGTTGTTTGAAATACACTGGTTTTTGAGGCAATAGAAACCTCTTAATTATGAAGTAATATCTACACACTTTGCTTAATACAGTAGTTTCTTAAGGTTTGCCTAGCCAGAAGCTGAAATTGGCTTTGAGATGATGCTGCGGACACTTGGAAACCTGAATTGTTTTAATGAGAAGTAATTTCATTTAAATGAATAATGTATTGAGAACACTACACTTTTCTTGGGAGAGATGTATGTGTTAAATGTGCTCTTTTTTAAAGAAAATTTTAAAGTACTTCTGGTAGTTTTTATGGTGTGTAAGTATCAGCTTTACTTTTGAGTGCATTTATTTTTGTACTCTGTTAAGCATGCATATATAAATGTTGGAACCCTTGAAAAATCAGTTAACACTGCTTCTAAGAGAGACAAAATTGTAAGGTGACCTTTATTAGATTCTTCTGTTACGTCCTTGGCTTAATGCATTCCAAAAATGTTGTGATGTACAATGAGAGCATGGTTCAGCCCAGCTGAACTAAATTGTTCAGGAATTTTAGAAAATCACCATGCATATTGGGAGAGCCTGAAATTGCTTCTAGGTCTCAAACTTTGAGTTGCACCAGTTTTACAAATTTGGCAATTTCATGTAATTGAGGTTAGCATTTAAAGTTCTGGGTTTTGGCTGGTTAACCTGAGATGAGTTTCACAGAATCACAGAACGGCACAGTTGGAAGGGACCACAGTGGGTCATCTGGTCCAACCTCCCTGCTCAAGCAGGGTCATCCCAGAGCACATTGCACAGGATTGTATCCAGACTGTTAGATTCTAGACTTCCATTCCTATATGATGTTTCAGTGAAGAACTGATTTCATGGAATAAAGCAGAAATGTTAATTTCATTTATTTTATAGCAAAATAAGGATAAGCATAATACACTTATATGTGAAATTTATTTTTGATTTTGGAGACTAAAAAGTGGTGTAGTTTTCCACATCATCTTTTTAACTTGCCTGATGTTATGTGCCTGACATCTTTCATTGTAATTCAGTGACTTGAGTGAACTGCTCCAGTGTTTGATTGAATGTAAATGCATTTTTGTGTAAGAAATAGCGAAAAGATATTTATGCTTATTTTTTGCTGTGTTGTGTAAACTGTAACTTGGTTCTCCCCAGCTGAAGTTCATTTTTTTTGTAGTTAGAGGTACATTATGTTAAAATCTCACAGAGCATCTTGTTTTTTGTGCATCCACACATGCCAATAAGTGAATCATGGTGCCTTTCCCAAGCCTTGTATGAACAGGACTGGGGTAAGGGCTCTGTTTTCTTACATCACACATCGGGTGCTTGATCTGGGCTCTAAAAAGTAAATTCTGTGCTTCTCAGGCATTTCTACTTGAAGTAACTGCTACTCAATTTTTTTTACCACTTTATGTTGCAAAGAATATTTACATTTTACTTCAACAAAGCTCTTTTTAGCATTTGTAAATTTACTGGTAAACTGAAGTCTGTTTCTCCTGAGACTACCTGGCATAAGTCCTTGCTGACTTCTCAGGATGCAGATTATGGGTTTATTCTCTTCAGTAAACAAAAAAAAAGTCTTTAGAAAGCAAATTCTGTTACTTGTAGGCAACATTTCTTTTGTAAGCTTAATTAGCATATGCTTTGCACCTTTCTACAGAGAAAAAAAAAGCTGCCTAGCTGCACAAATCAGCTACAGAAAATTAATTCGACCTTGGTTTCTCCAGATTTGGAGAAGGTGCCTGAGCCCTTCGCCAGCCTGTTCGGCGCTCCCGTCACAGTGCTCAGCACTGGAGGGCGCTGCAGTTGAAGGTAAAAGGTGTGCGGTGCCGGGGGAGGCAGCGAGCGGGCTTTGCAGCACAGACTGCTGTGATGTCTCACTGGGTAGGAGAGCCAAGGCAGGGGCAGTGGAGATGGGCACTTTGGAGTGGGGTGGGTAAAGCACTCGGTTCTCCAGCACACGTTTTATAACAGTCAGTTTTGCAACCTTGCGCTCCTTAAACTGCTCTCGCTCGGTTATTTGGGATTTGCACATTGCACAGGAAGGTTTCCAGTTTGTCTGGCTTGGTCACATGAATGGGGCTTTGGAAGACTCACCTGAGATGCTGTTGGTATACTTGTTACTGTTTGTAATTTGCTCCTGTGCCTTTGTGAGACTTCATTGAACCAGTACCTTGGTTGAAAGACCTTCCCTCAACAAGGCTCTGCAGGCTGCAGAGCAATACAGGCACTGCCTTTACTCTCTGCATTCAAATAGATGTATTTAGATAAAAACATGGACTTTATTCCAGGCTTTTATACATGGTAGAATTAAAATCTCCTGCAGATTAAAAATAGCAATAATAATAGAGACCATATTCTGTCTACCTGATAATAGTTTAGCCCTCTGCTGGTTTGAAACTTGGCTATGTCTGGCTACACTAGAATTAACTACTTTCGATAAAAATGTTGTTTTGCTTAAGTGCCAGAAGTGCCTGAGATGCATATAATTCAACTTTTAGAGAGCTAAGTGTGTTTCTGTGAAGTGTTGCTTTTTTGTGCTTTCATACCCTCTTGGCTTTTTATCCATCAGCTTCTGTCTAGCTTTTGTATTAGCATCCTGCTTGTGATTATGGTGATGCAGCTGCTCTTCTGCATGTTGCTCAGCAATTCCAGATCAGTAGTCAATCCTAGTGTGAACTTCCATCTTTACTTTGGCAGATTTGTGGGCTATGGAAAATGCATTCTCTTTCCTTTTGCAGAAGTAATAATTTCTCAAATGGAAATAAAGTACAAAAGCGAATCAGAAAATGTATATGGAAAAGTGAAATAATCTTGTACTTGCAGGCTTTAGTTTCAAGCTGTACTTTGTAAAGGTCCATAGAGTGTTTTGGTTTTTTTATTTTTAAAAGGACATCTATGGTACTGTAATGCTGAAGGATTTGTTCAGCTTTTCTTGGCTGTGCCCGCTTTTGTTAGGACTGAGGGGAGTGTCAGGAAGTCACTAGCGTTCTCCAAACACAGTTCTGCAGGCTGTGCTCATAACCAAGTTGTGCCCGGGGTGGCAAGGAGGGAGGACTTGAGCCCCGTGGGTTGCAGGTGGCAAATGCCTTGAAGAGGGCTGTGAAGAACTGTGGAACATAGGGAGCTATAAGCCTTGTGCATGCTTGTACTGTATTTTACATTGTTTTCCTATTTGAAATCATTTCTAGTGCTCTTAACTTTTTTTAATGGTTTTAGTATTTAAGCAGAACCAGAAGTGAAAAAGTGAATACAATGGTATGCTTTGGTTTTGCCAGTCAGTAACAGCCTCTTTTGCCCTAAAGCGTGATTGCTGCTGAGAGTAGTCAGAAAAAGGATGCCTTAGAAAACAGAAGAAAATTCTGAAAAAGGTCAGAATTCGGGTGAATGCAGTTTTATGAAATGAAGTTACTTGATTGCAGCATTGCCTCGAAAGTATAGATTGTGGTTAAAATCTTCAGTTTTAAATGCTATCAAAAGATGTGGAATGGAAATTATTATCCACTTCTCAAGCTCATGCCTGAATGTTATTAAATATAATTTCAAAAAAGCATGGATTGCAAGAATTGCTGAGAATGCCTATTACATAATGGTGAATCAAAGAAAGTAGAGATGTGCATGTCAGTTATGATTTTCTTTTGGGGACAGAACTAAGTGGAAGAAATCTTATCGTAACTAACACTTCAAAAATTATTTCATTCTGTCTCCTTGCGAAATGGAACCCAAGTAGTCCAGGGTATAGTAGGACAATGTGCTTTTAGAGGGTTGTGCTCTGATAAATTACAGTCTTGATATTGGCATGGTGATTTTGAATCTTATAGAGGTGTTTTGCCAAAATTCTGTTATGCAAAGTATTAACCATATAGTGGAGTGTTCTAAGACTAAATTTTTCTTATATGCAGCGAGGGATTCCATTCAGGAGAAGAGATTTCCCTAATAGTGATCAAACTCTAGTCTTGTGTAATTCTTTATGGCTTCTAACATCAATTTTAGTGAGGAACACAGATATCAGTATTGAATAATAGTAATAAACCAGCTCACAATACAGGAATTTATTTTCCTTCTTTTTATAACTAAATTATCACCTGTGAATGAAGTATGTTAGAATACATCTCCCTAGCATGGCATGAAGGTGGGGAATTATTGCTTCTGATTTGTAAATTAAATGTTTCAGTGGGTTTGTGTGTCTTACACAGGTATAAGTACATTTCATCATTGCAGCTTTAGTGTTCTTTTGAAACATCTTAGAACTATTCAAGTTTTCTGGGATCAATTTTTTTTTTATTGCATTTTCTTTGTGGAGTTTAGAAACACAGGACAGTTTTCTTAACATTTTGCATGGCATTTTTTCCATTGTCTCTGAATTGCACTGATAGTAGTGCACATTAAATGTAAGTAGTGAAAAAATGAAATGGGCAAAGCCATCTCTGAACTCCATGAAACCCACAGTTTAAGGAGGAGATTCTCTAGGTTTTACAGTTTATAGTTAACCCCTCTTAAGTAAATAAAGTATTATGTTTCAGTGTTCTATTCAGGAAGAACTCTTCCATGATTCACTAAAAACCGACCTGCACAGTAGTCATTCTTGGTTTATGTTTCTGTCTGCTTGTTGGAAGGACAACTTGTGAATTGCCTTTTCTTTGTGCAGCTGTTTTCTTCTTTTTCAAAGTTACTCAGCAAGTAGAGGCAGAAGAGGAGTCACAGTTCATTCACTTAGATGGTTTATGTACTTTGTAGTGATTTTAGGGGAAGAAATAGAAGTTACAGGATGTATTGGAAGACATTGACAGCTCTTTGTCAGTTCACTTTTCTTTCTAGATAATAAACACATGTTTCGTGAGGGATTCCTAAGTTCATTCTTATCTTACTTATGTAATTCCTCTGTCAGAGGACATAGATATTTCTTGACTATCATACACTTTTTTTTTTCTTGGCAGCTTTTGAAGAGCTTGAGAAGGCTCTAAGTATTGCCCAAAAGACAGAGGAAGCCCGGAAAAAACTGCAGACAGAAATGGATGAAAAAATTAAAGCAGTAGAAAAGGCAAGTGAGGAAGAGAGGTTAAATCTTCAACGGGAATTAACCAGAGTGAAACAAGAGGTGGTTGAGATTATGAAGGTAAAAGCTTAATTACAATTAAGCAGTGGTTGTAAAATCAGAACATTGTTATAATTTTGCTATTTAATAAAGTCTATAAAAATTATCTTCTGTGAGTAATGATTTTCTCAAAGTAAAATAGAAAACTCCTCATAGATTTTTTTTCCTCTAACAATTTAAAGTCAGTACATTAGTGATTTGTAAAAAACCCCAGTATTACTCTTTGTTTCACAGTGTTTAATAAAATTATTTATTAGAAGTACACTTGAGACTTTAAAGGGAGTCAAGAAGAAGAGATTAATGACAGGAAGCTCATGCATCTCCACCAGGATTTTGGGGTTTAATACTAAGAACTGTAATTTTTATCCCAGCTGGGTACGTGTAAGTGTTTAAGAACGCGCTGTTACAGTGTGTGCTGGTTAAGCATTGCTACAATGTGCTTCATCTGGTGTATCCAGGTAGGAAGTGCAGGAGTACTGCACGTGCATTGCTGTAAATTTGAACACCTTTAAATTACCATTCTTGTGTTCAAATTTATAATGGTATTAATTCTTCTAAGAGAATACTTTGATGCTTTAGGGGGAATGACCGCCGTGCTCTACATCATTCTCAAATAAAGCACATGTGTAGGTTTTAGGTAACTGTCTATAAAGAGTATCACCACTTGACTTTGTGGCTCATGAACTAATAAGAACACAGAGAAAGCTACAGAAAGAAGTTCTTTGTCCAATGTAATATCACATTTGAATTGAAAATGCTAAGTTTGCCTTGGTAGAAGAGTGTTTAGAAAATGTTGTGTTCTTTTTCATAGAACTGTGAAAAACTTGAGAAGGAAGGTGGAAAACTTCAAGTTTGACAGTAAGAGCTGTCAGGGCTTCATATTAACTGATCGTTACTTACTCAGAGGGAGCAAAGGGATGGTTCTGGCTTCTCACTGTTGCACTGCTTTTTTTATGAAGAAATAATACAAAGTGTTTTGTTAATATTTTGAAATGAGTTTTTTCTGACTTTGATTCACAGAAGTCTTCAGAGGAACGAGTTGCGGAACTAGAAGAAATCCATAAAAAAGAAATGGCTGACAAAGATCAGGAGCTAAATGAGAGATTACAGGCACAAGAAAAGGTGTTCCAGGAGAAGATGAAAGCAGCTCTTGTAAGTGAACCTAAAATCCATAGGAAGACATTTGTCTAAGTGTGAGCTGGGGTCTTGATCTGACATTATTCCATAGTAAGAGTCCTTCTGTGCTCAAAGATAGGAGTGTTCTCCAAAAGTCAAATAGCTCAGAGACTTCAGCAGTGTGAAAAGAAAGCAGCTGCAGTGATCCAGACTGAATAATGATGATTTATCGCTATCAATGCTCACTAACAGCTGCATCTTTGGGAATGGTTTCCTTTTTTGAAAATCTTACTCAGACTTGCTTTTTTAATTTCCTCCTCTGGATCACTGACAATTAGAGTAAAAGAAGTACAAAGAATGAAGCTGTTATATGAGAAGTGTTGGAATGCTTATGTCTGGTTGTGTTGTGTTATGTGAACAGGGTTGTTTGACTTTAGAAAAACAATTTTCTTCTAGGTCAGGCTGGGAGGAATCACTGGAATTCTTTGCTGTTTTTCATGAGCTATAATCTGCTTCCGATCATCATGTAATCTTACCTAGCAAGTACTAGATTGATTTTTATGCCACTCCATGATGGATGGTGACTGGGACTGAGGCACTTCCACAGTCCTTTCCTAAGTATATTTTCTACCTGTTTCTCAGTTTATTTTCTTAACTATAGGGAACAGAAGCTTGAAGTTACATTAACATGGAATCAAAGGAGAACAGACCTTTATTTCTCTAAAGATGTTATTCTCAATAGTGGTAAAAAAGCAAAAATGAAAGGCTGGATTGCATTCTGTTTTTAATGCAGTTATTATAGTTTTGTTTTCACAGGTGAAATACAAACTCTGTGTGTGTGTGTGTGTGTGTGTGTGTGTGTGTGTGTGTGTAGAAAATAAAGGTGATTAGTGTATGACTCCTATTAACTGGTTTGAAAATATCTGATCATAGTGTTTTTGAAACTGTAATGACTGTATTTATAGTTTATTGTTTTAGCTGTGCTTCTTCATGCAGGAAAAAAATCAGAATGAGTGCTTAAAAACCCTTCAGGAGCAAGAGCAACAAGAATCCCTAGCCTTAGAAGAATTAGAGCTGCAGAAGAAAGCCATACAGTCCGAGTGTGACAAAAAAGTTGAGAAGATGCATCAAGAAGTAGAGACTTTTAGAACTGTGAGTAAAGATTCCAAAAGAGAAAACATTTACAAGTAGTCCTTTCAGTATGTGCTTAACTGTGACAGATTTACAAATAGGGTGGGTTTGTTGTAACAGGGTCATTTTAATCCCTCAGGGCTTCCCACTGCCATCCCCAACTGCTGCAGCTCCCAGTCTTTTTACAGGATTAGATGGCAAAATACAGAAATACAGTCACTTTATATCACAGTGTGAGATAGGAGTTTGTATCCATCTACGTAATTTTTATGTATGTTATGCAGAAGTTAAACTTCAAGCTGTTTAATTTTTGGGTATTGCTACATTACAAACACTTTATTAAGTAAAAATTTTGCTTAAATTGTTCAAGTGTTCTCTGCTTTGTGTAATGGGTAAGATTGTATTATCTGCTAATGCAAGTTTGTACGTTATTCCACCACTCCCAAATACTAGTTTGGAAGTTTTGCCTATCGAAGTATTTAAACTTTACATCAGCATTTCCATGAGAGGGTGGAGTTCAGATAAATCAGCAGATAGGTACAAAACTCCATAATACTACCACAGATTCCCAATATCTTTCATCCTATATGTTGGTACTTTAGCTTAAGAAGAAAATGCAAACAGATCTCTCATAAATATCATCACTTATTTTATTTGAATTAGTTACCTTCTTTTCAAGTTTTTATTGTGCTTATTTTCACTGCAGTGAAATAGCAAGTTTTTTATTAAATAACTAACTGCATAATAGAAGCAAAAGTGAGAACAAACTAGATGAATGAAAGGTTTATAGAAAAAGTTGCTATTCAGTAAAAATAATGGAATAAGTGAGTTGTAGTTATGTCAGCCTGGTAAGATTTTTTAAAAATTTAATTGTTACCTTTAAAAGAATATTCATATTCTTTTAAAATTGTGTTCTTTAACAGAGGATTCTTGAACTGGAGAGCTCTCTTGCAAAGTATTCACAAGATGACAGAAAGCAGTCAGAGCAATTAAATACTCTCATAGAGTCTGAAAAAAAGCAACACAATAAGGAAATCAATGATATGCTTGAAAAACACAATAAAGAATTGGAGAACATTAAACAGCAGCAGGAAAGTCTTTGGACAGAAAAACTTGAAATTTTAAAGCAACAACAAATAACTGAAATAGAAAAAATAAGAAAGAAACAACAACAGGAGATAGACACCATTTTGAAAGAGAAAGAAGCAGTTTTCTATGCACACATAGAAGAGATGAATGAAAAAACATTAGAAAAACTTGATGTGAAACAAACAGAATTAGAAGCGCTGTCTTCTGAGCTTTCAGAAGCACTGAAAATACGTCATGATTTAGAACAAGAGCTCTCAGAACTGAATAGTAAAGTGTGTGAAGCAAAGCAAGAATTGGAAGGAAAGTTGGAAGAAGAGAGGAAACAGCACAATGCAGTGATTGAAAAAATGTTAAAAGAGCACGAAATGTCTATTCAAGGTGTTGAGAAGGTACTCAGAGAGGAACTCAACAAGCTCAAGCAGTCACTGGAGGAGAAAGATAAACATTTGGAGGAATTAAAAACACGTGAACAGAAACTAAAGGAATCTGCAGAAAGATCTGAAGCTGAACTTGTCCAAGTGTCTGCAAAGTTAGAGAAGCAAAGCAATGAAAAAGTAGCCTCTCTAACACAACAGTATGAATGTCAGCTGGAGGATCTACAACAAAAGGCTGATGGGATGAAAAGAAGTCTAACTGAAAAGGAAAATGAAATTGAGAACATGAAGAAGTTACAGAACAAGCAAGTGGAAGAGCTTAAACAGAAACTGTTAGCCACAGAGGAGAGAATTAGTGCTTTACAAGGAGAGTATGAACATAAACTGAAATGTCAGGAAAAGAAAATGGAAAAAATGAAGCAGAAATCAAAAGATATGCAGGAAGTTTTCAAAAAGAAACTCACTGAGCAGGAAACTAAATTAAAAAATGAGCTTGAAAACAAGCAGTTGGAGTTCAGTCGGAAAGAGAGTGAATTCAATGCTAAAATGTTGGAAATGGCACATGCCAGCTCAGCTGGAATCAGTGAAGCTGTGTCAAAACTGGAATCTAATCAGAAAGAGCAACTAGAGAGTCTTGCTGAGGATCATAGGAGGAATTTGGAAGAAATTATCCAAAGTTGGGAAAAGAAACTTAATCAGCAGGTTGAAGAGCTCCAGGAAAAACATGATATGGAGCTGCAAGAGAAGGAGCAGGAAATTGGAGACCTGAAACAGAAGCTTGCCAGCCTCAGTGCTGAAAAGGAAGACTCCAGAACAGAAATAACCCAGCTGAAGGAAGAACAAGTTAAAAGAGAAGAGTGCCTGAAGGAATTGCAAGAGCAGCTAAGGCAGTCAGCAGAGAGGGTGAATGCTTTGTCAGACATAGAAAGTGACCTGAAAACACAGCTGAAAAAACTGGAAAGTGATCTTAAACAGTCCTTGAAAGAGCAGACAGAACTTCAGGAACAGCTCAGTAAACAGAAAGCAGTTGAAGAGAAGGACAAAGCCAAAATTACTGAACTGGCTGATACACTGAAAACTCTTGAAGACAAACTCCAAACTGTGCAGTCTTCTCAGGATAAAGATCATAAAAATTACAGGAAAAAATTAGAGGCAGTTCAGCTGAAAGAAACTGAGTTGAAAAGGTTGTCAGGAGAACTTGCAGCCCAATTAGACTCTTATTGGAAGAACATTGAAACTTCATTGCAAACAAAAGGCAGTGAATTAATTGAAAAATGTAATGAAAAAATTGGCATAGTAACATCCAAAATTGCAGACTGTGAGCGCCGAACTGCAGAAGTTAAAGAAGCAGTATTAGTCAAAACAAGTAGGATAACTGAACTAGAGGCTCAGCTTAAAGAAATAACAGAGCATCATTCTGCTGCTACTACTTCTTTGCAAAAGTCAATGCAAGTGCTGCAAGAGAAGGACAGTTTAATTATGTCCATGAGAGCTGACATTGAAGGACTTGCAAGAGAAAAGGAGCAATTGCAGAAAGAGGGAGGGCATCAGCAGCAAGCAGCATCAGAGAAAGAAACTTGCATAACACAGCTGAGGAAAGAGTTATCTGAAAATATCAATGCTCTTACATCAATGAGGGAGGAGCTCCAGGAAAAACAATCTGAAGTGTCTGCTCTCAACAAGACAGTTCATGACCTTAACATCAGACTTGAATGCACAGTGAGTTTAACAGAGAAGGAAGCAGCCATGGCTCTGTTAAGCAAGCAACATCAAGAGGATCAGTTGCAATTGCTAAACCAGATACAAGAGTTATCCTCCAGAGCTGAGACGCTGAGTCAAGAAAAAGCATCAGCCCTTGATCAGGTAGATCATTACATGGCCCAGCTGTCAGAGTGGAAGATGAAAGCACAAACCAGCCTGACACAAAATGATGATACTATCAAAGATTTGCAGAGCAAACTTGAATTAAGCAATACTGAAACCAATAAAAAAGATGAAGAGCTAAATAAACTGAAGGAGCAGGTGGCTAAACAAAGCAAGAATCTTGATAGTTTAAAAAGTGAATTGGAACAAAAGCAAAACAGGAGAGAAGGGCAAGAAAGTGAGTTAACCTCAAAGTTAAAAAAACAAGCAGCAAAAATTGCTGACCTAGAAAAACACATTGCTCAGAAAACTTCAGAAAATGATACCTTGGTAGAGGAACTTAAAAAGTGTAATGAACAGAAAGAGACAGAGAAAAAAGAGACAGCTTGGCAACTCGAGCAGGCAGAGAAGGTGGCTTTTGAAAAGGACAATAAATTTAAGAAGGCTGAAGAAAAAGTGCTTAATCTTGAAAAGCAAATAGACTCACTGAAAGCTGATTTTGAAGCAAAGGAGAGGGAGTTTGATCAAATGAAGTCAGTGCTGCTTAAAAGCAAAGAGGAAGACCTGAAAGAATTAGAAAAGAGACTGAATGCAGAGAACAGCACTAAGCTGGCAGATCTGAAAAAGAAGGCAGAGCAAAAGATAGGTTCTATTAGAAAGCAGTTAATGTCTCAGATGGAAGAAAAGGAACAGAAATTTAAGCAAGATAGAGAGGATCAGTTAAGAGAGTTGGAACAGAAAATGCAGGAGAAAGAAGCCAAAATTGAGTCCTTAGAGGAAAAAATTAAGTCAACAAGAGATTCCACAGAATTAGAGAAGGAAATGCTGGAAAAACTAGATAGTGTAAAAGCTGCTGTAGAACAAGAAAAAAATAACATGCTTGAGAGTGTCCAACAATCATACAAAGAAAAAATGGACGTGTTACAGAAGGGCTTAGCTGAAAAAGATGAATTGTTGCAGAAGTATGAGAAGGAACAACGAGAGAGTAATGACTCTTATCTAGAACTGCAAAACAAACAGAAAGAACTCCTTCAAAAACTAGATTATGTTGAGAAGAGTCATCAGGAAGAGCAAAGTAGGACTGAAAGCCTCAGGAAAGAACTTGAGGAGCAAATCAAAAAATACTCATTGTTAGCAGATGAGCATGCTCATTGTGGCGGTGATTTAGCAATCAGTAGGGAAGAGCTGAAAGGTAAAGAACAAAAACATACTGATATGGAAAATATTGTTGGAGATTTCCAGAAAAAATTGCAGGAAAAGGAGGCAGTCAATCAGTCTTTAGAACAGAAGATAAAAGAGTTAGAAAATAATCTAGTGAAGAAAAATGAAGGGCATAAGATTGAGATGGAAGACACAAGTTTGAGATACGAAGAAAAGCTAAACTGTTTACAGCAGCAGCTGAATGAAGGAAATTATGGTCTGAAAGCTTTTGAGGAAAATGCTGAAGAAAAGGCTACATCTGTTTTGGAGCTGCAGAAGTTTCTAGGTGATATGAAGAACCAGCAGAAGGACTTGCAGACTAAACTGGAAGAGACTGAAAGGGAGAAACAGAAACTGCGCAAAGAGGTGAATAATCTTCAGAGAGACTTGCGTACTCTGCGAAAAGAACATCAGCAAGAGCTCGACATAGTAAAGAAGGAGTCCTTAGAACAATTGGAGCAGAAAATGAGGTAAACATTTTTGCGTTCCTATTTGTGTTACCATTTCTGAACTTTAACCACTAAAATGTCAAGAATACTTTTCTAAAGCTCGGTTTCTAACGAAGAAATAACGGCTGGGAATTTTCTGTTTTTCTAAATAGACTTAGAGAAACACAAAGAAAAGAGGTTTGACTTTTGCCAGAGTAACACCACTTCTGGTCTGTTTCCATGATGGTCATCTTCAGCATCACCGAAGCATTAAATATAATTCTCTTTTTCTCAAACAGGAAATGAAGTTTAAAACTTAGTACTGAGAGCTTCACATTCAGATGTTACTAAGAATTGTTCTTACGTACTGCACACAGTGTGGTGCAATGCTCAGCACTCTTCGTAGTTTCTCAAGCAATGAATTCCATAAAAATTGTAAATTTTATGGCACATTCTTTACTTCCAGGTCTTCAACTTCTTCAGCAAAACCTCTGTATCTTTTGAAAGGGTTCAATTCTGGGTTGTTTTTAAATGAAACACCCACACCTTCTGAGTGAACTAAATAGGAGGGGAATGTGAATCTCACAGAATTCATATAATTCAAAACCATCCCGTTCTAAAGTAGTTTTTGAGAAAGTCCCACATCTCTGACCTTGCTAAACTGTTCTTGCACATTTGTTAACCATTTTATTTCCTCTCTGTATTTTTTTGACATTTTTGTACAGATGTGAACAAGAAGACATTGAGTTAAAGCACAACTCCACCTTAAAGCAGTTAATGAGAGAGTTCAATACTCAGCTGGCTCAAAAAGAGAGAGAATTGGAAGCAGCAGTAAAAGAGACAATCAGTAAGTGAAATACAAATGTAAGAGTAATCAGTAAAATGGTCAGAAAACTGAATGTTCAGTTGCTTTGGGGAAGTGATTTTACCTGGGACTGTGGTAAACACATCTTTTATGGATGCATGGAGAACCCAGAGGAAGAACTTCCTTTGCTCAGGAAATAACATATAAATATTAATTTTAGTACAGTTAGAAAAATGCATATGTAGCTGTTCATACTCACCCTGCAGGCTCGATCTCTGCTGTAGGACTCTGTTCACATCTGCCATGGCAGGAGTTACCCGTTATAGCCATGGGTGCCTGTCTTTTTGTCATACCTATAAAAGAAAATAAAAAAGGAGAGTAAGACTTTGGAGGTGAAAGCACCGTGGCAAGTTTTCATTGCAATGCTACTTTGACTTCAGTAGTACAAGCTTTAACACTCCATTGTTGAATACATGGCACTGAAGGGTGCCTTTTAGAGAAATTTAGATCCATCTGAGAATCAGAATTGCATTTTTTTAGCTGCATCCTGCACGTTTCATTCGCTGTAACCACTAAGAGGTACCAGCTGGAGATGTTGTCTGATTGCCATGCCATGTGGTTGTGACTGGAGTGCAGCATATTTGGGCTTCTCTGTCCAGCTTTTGCCACCATAGCGTACGTCAGAGATTAGAGAAGTGAACAAAAAGTATGTTGTGACTTCACAGTTACTAGAAGTACCCCTGCAGATGAGGAATTTCTGAAGATTTGCAGATGTTTAAATCAATTCTCTGCAGAGAATAGAAGATAGAATTAGTTGATGAATATTGGTTGTCATCTTAATTTTTAGAGAAAAGTTCCAGGTAGAAGAAGCTGCTCCAGGTACCAAACTCAGAAAACAAACTTCATGCATGTTAGGATTGAGTGACATAATAGTTACTGACAGTGTGGAAAAATGAATTTTCCTGACAAATTTTCCATATAGTTGCTTTCCACCCTTGTCTTTGAGCTTTTTTTTAATACTGTTTTAACAGAATTTTTTAAAAAGTGCTTTTTTAATATTGTCTAACTTTTTTTTATAGGTAAAGCCCAAGCGGTAGAAAATGAATTGATAGAAAATCATCACATAGAGACAACACAATTGCATAAAAAAATTCTTGAAAAAGACGAGGATCTAAAAAGAACTGTGAAAAAATATGAAGAAATCCTTGAGGTATCTTTTCAAAAAGTGATATGACTACATACATTTCAAAATAACTCTGTATTGATTGCACAACTAGACAGAAAAACTGTTGTTCTTTCTAGTAAAGATCTTACTGTCTGAATTACACTTGATATGTCTGGTGACCTGGCTTGCAATTAAAATGTCTGTGTGTTATGGACATATCAGAAATTAAGCCCTAGCTCTGGTCATTGAACAAAAGCTGTGCAGTTAGATCCTTATGTCCTTGAGCAGTTTCTATGGCAGGTTGGGATGAGGAAAGTTTAAGCATTTAAGCTTTATTAGAGTTGTGGTGGTGGTGTGTTGTCTTTTGTAAAGCTTTAAATACCATGTTGGTGAGTCAGACTCACTCTCTGTCTCCTGATGCTCTGTCAAGAGTGGCGACAGCCCTTGACGGGAGCTGCTGTTCTCTGCAGGGTGCAGTCTGTTTGAAGGGGTTTTATATTAGTAAAGATTTCTTTTTTTACTTTTATTGAACATTTTGTTTGCATGCTCTTTGCAGATAGGCATAGTTGAGCCCTAGTAGCATTTAAACTAGAAGTTAGCAGCCAGTTTCAGTCCAAGGATACTTTACCAAGGATAGCCCCTGTTTTAGCCAAGTAAATTGTCCCAGACCCACGTGTGTGGCACTCAAAGGCTGAATGGTTTTCAGTGGTAGAATATACATCATATTGGCTTGCAGGCTTTAACTGTGTTAATCTGTTTGCACAAATGATGTAATAAAAGAGAAAGTGCCATGAATAGAGCCAGCAGTAATAAATGTAAATGAACTTTTCTTTGTTTGTGCTCAGTGTCCAGTCCAAAGTTCTGTGTGCTGAACATGACTGAATGTTTCACACTAAAAATTTCAAACATGTCAGCAGGTTGGTGTGTTCCACTCTGATTTTTGAAATTCCAGCAGGTTGAAGGGAGTTAGCAGGGTTTTAAATTGAGTCCCCTTCTTTTGTTTCTTAATTTAGAAAAATTGCCTGATATAAATAAATCAAGTTGATTTTTGTTTTGTTTCTTACATGGGTCTAAATTCTGGATTTCTAGCCCATGGTACATGGTTTGAAGTCATGCAGATGTAATTCCTCTCTGTTTTCTGATACTTTTGCTCCATACTTAGTCCAGAAACACACATGCTGTAGTCATTGTATGGGCTTGAAGCTTTAGGCTGATTTGACTTCTGTGCAATTGGAGGACATAAAAACTGTCATCTTTTGCATCTCATTGATGATGGTAATGACAGTTCCTGGAACTGCAATAAACCGTAGTTTGATATTTTAAATTTCGGAGCACATGTTTCTTTTATAGGTATAGAAGTGATTTTTTTCCTGTTCTTTTAGGGAAAGAAAAAAAAAGGTTTAGAGATTCTTTTTTTACCTTTCTTCCTGAAAAAATATTGCAGGCATCTCAAATGCTGAGAAATAATTATGTGAAATTGAGTGTACGTCATGTTTATTGAGATCTCTGGTAGAAATAGGAGCATATACATCAGCAGATTTAGCCTAAACCCCACTTGATCTCTGAATATTTCAAATAACAAATGAAAATGTCCTTTATACAGAAGTGTCATTCATCATTTTGAGTTGAATTTCTTTTCAGCCTTTCAACTACCTTTTATAACTAAGAATGATGTGCATGCAACTGTCATTTATTTAATTAAAAAAGTAGTCTAGAAACTGTAAGATTTTAGATTCTTGATGGACAAAAAGTCAAAAAATCCGCAAAAGCCAAAAAAACAACCACGACCATCACTGAATATGCAGGTATTGAGGATTTTTAGCTACAGGGGTATAACCACCTATTAAAAAAAAATCTTAGAAACAATTAATTGTTGATATACTTCTGAGGGCATAGAAAAATCCTGTGAATGAAAAGAAGCTAACACCATTTGGAGGTCATGATGTTTGAGCAAGGTTTGTCTTGAAGGTAGATATTCTTAAAACTTTTAGGTTTTCCAGCAATTTTTACAAATTGCTCAGATACTGTGACTTCTCATTCACCAGCTTTTGGGGCAGATTTGCTTTGTTTCTTTTTGGTGCTGTTTTTTGGCCTGAGGGGCTGCAGGAGGAGGGTGTTTTATTCTTATGCTGGGTGCAAGGAACATTAAAAATCAGCCTTATAGGGAAATAGTTATTTTTTTAATAATGACATACTCTAAATCTAACCTGCATCAGCTTTTTATTTCTACACTTGCTTTTCCAGTGAATATTCTGTATCCTTACAATTTGTACTTCTGAGATTTTTGAATTAGAACAAAATTTCCATCAGCTGTTCTGTGCTTGTTTTCAGTTGATTAATTGTACTAATTTGATTTGAAGCACTACTGTGTAGCAGAGCAGTCAGCTGACTGCCCTGTGTGATTAGCATGGGTGAAACTAGAGGTTTAATTTCATTCACCAGTGGAGACACACTTGGAACTGGATTGCTGTTCTATGAGGTCCCTAACATGGGACATCACAAAAAGGCCAGAGGGGACACAATTTTAAAAAATACTTGTTTTTTCAAAGTGCCATATGGGTAGATTAACCTGCTAGGATTTAGGTTGTAGTATTTTTCTCCTCTACAGGAAAAGTTCATTTCCTTCCTATCATTCTTGCCACTGCTTCTTTCCTCCATTCTGCATAGTACCTTCAAAACCCTTGTGAATGGGAAATCATTGGTCATTGTTTCTGAAAATGTGCTTAAAACTGCCCTAGTACCATGCTTGTGAGAGGGACTGAGGAAAGGATTTAAGTCCCTGTCACTTCCACGGTGTAGGAATTAACTATGGATCATCATCTGCTCCTTCCATGAAGGTTATGACCTTCCTGCACTTGCTGGATTATCCTTGGATGCTGTTTTAGTGCCCAAGAGAAATAGATTTTTGTTGTAGTTTTTAAAAAACTAACTGTAATCCTAACTATGCAATCTTTATTGTTGAAGGCCTACAAAATCTTGTTCAGCACCTGTGTTTGTTGTTCTGTTCTGTAGTCCTCTTGTGTAACTAGCTTTTATACCAGATTTGAAGCATATTCTTTCTGTGTATAGTGTAACCTCTGTTGATTGCTTTATCTGGACTTAAGGTTTTGAGTGGTTTAGATGATCAATTGTATAAGTAATTTTTTCCCCTGTATTTTGAAGTCTCGTGAAGAAGAGATGACAGCAAAGGTTCATGAGTTACAGGCACAGCTAGAAGACCTGCGAAAGGAATGCAGACAAAGGACTGCAGAAGAGGAACATTGGAACAATGAAAAAGTGAGCCAGCACTAAAATTTGTTTTTATATTTTAGGTGTAAAATTCTTGGTCTTCATGAAATTCTGTAGTTTATTCCTAATTGGATTTTATTTATATAGCTGACCTTCACTTTCATATACAAAGTGAACCTCTTTAGAATCTGAAGCATTTGATACCTACCTTTTTTATTGGTCCAGTTTTTTTGTTATTATTAAGGTAGGGTTTTTTGCCCTCTACATTTCTTTATGTTGATTTTACTGAAAGCCCTCTAGAAGGAAGGGAAATGGTATTAAGTAATTTTTAGTGTGATATTTTTAAAATTCAAATTTCAGAGTGGTCTGAAATAGTGCCTTGAATATATCAGTTATGGGCAGAAAGGCCTTCATTGAAAGAAGACTGGTTTCATGCTTTTATTTTTCTGAGACCACATTTTAATTTGTGGAATTCTTTGACAAAAATATTACTAGTTATTATTACACTGAAGAGAGGAAAAGTATATAAGTTGTTGAGTCACTGATGAAAGTCATATTGACCTTAATTTCAAATTTTTCATTCTGACAACAGGCAGCTCTGGGGAGAATAAGCTTACATATCTGACATTTGAAACTTACCGTGCAAATTCCCTCACTGTCTTGATGTTTGTGCCTTCTGCCTTGGACTTGCTTACCACATGCTTTATATTACTTTTCTGAACTATTCCATGATATATGTTGCTCTCATAACAGGAAAAGCAGAAGCATTTGTATGACTGCCTTTTATTCTTAACTAACCCTTGGCTGCCTACTGATAATTTTACATAATCTTATTATCTAGAGGCAGATTCTTCAAGAGACTCCTAAACCCTAAAACATGGTTATGGCAAGTCTAAAGAGTACTTTATCTTTAGAACTTCTTTGTTAACTGTTTCACTACTTAGTTTGTTGTAGAAATCTCCTATAAATACAGGCAGGCACTTAGTATTGTGTTACACATGCATCTTCAGGATTGCATATTCACTGGTAAGGCATGAAAGTTAAATCTAGATACCAGGAATGGTATTTCACGTAGTCATATATTCAGCTCAGGAGCAATGCATCCCAACAAGGAGGAAATCGGGCCAAAATGCCAGGAAGCCTCCATGGATGGATGAGGAGCTGCTGAGCAAATACAGAGCAAAAAAAAAATGCTTTCAGGAAGTGGAAACAAGAACAGCTGGCCTGGGAGGAATACAGGAAAATTGTACAGGAAGCTGGGGCCAGGGTTAGGGAAGCCGAGGCCCAATGAGAATTGTGTCTGGCCAGGGATATTAAGGATAACAGGAAGGGCTTCTATAGATACACTGCAAGCAAAAGAGAGGCTAGGGATAATGTGGACTGTCTCTGGAAGGAAACAGGAGACCTGGTTACCCTGGATATGAAGAAGGCTGAGGCTGTCAGTGACTTCTATGCCTCAGTCTTCCATGGCAAGTGCTCCAGCCATGCCATCCAAGTTAAGAATGGCAGATGCAGGGACTGGGAGAATGAAGACCCACTGTAGGGAGAATCAGGTTTGAGACCATCTAAGGATCCTGAACGTTCACAAGTCTATGGGATCTGATGAGATTAATCTACAGGTCCTGAGGGAGCTGGCAGACAAAGCTGGTAAGCCATTGTCCATCATTTTTGAAAAATCAAGGCAGTCAGGTAAAATCCCTGATGACTGGAAACAGGGGAAAGCTGAAGACCTGGGGAAGTACAGTCCAGCCTGTCTCACCTGTGTCTCAGGCAAGATCATGGAGCAGATTCTCCTGAAAGCTATGTCTAAGGTGCATGGAAAACAAAGAGGTGATTGGTAACAGCCAGCATGACTTTACAAAGGGGAAATCATGCCTGACAAATCTGGTGTCCCATAACAGGGCTACAGTGTTGGTGGATAGGGGCAGAGCAACTGACATTGTCTACCTGGACTTACGCAAAGCCTTTGACATTGTCATGTGTGACACCCTTGTCCCAAATAGGGAATTGATGGATGGATTACTCCGTGGATAAAAAACTGGCTGGATGGCAACACATAAATGGTTGTGGTCAATGGGTCATTGTCTGCGTGGAAACCAGTGACTAGTGGTGTCCCTCAGGAATCAGTCCTGGGGCTGATACTGCTCAACACCCTCGCTGATGACAGGGACAGTGGGATCAAGTGCACCCTCAACAAATTTGATGACCACACCAAGCTGTGACACACTGGAGGGAAGGGATGCCACCCAGAGGGAGCTTGACAGGTTTGAGAGGTGGGCTGATGCAAACCTCAGGGAGTTCAGCAAAGCACAGTGCAAGGTCCCACACCTTTCACGGCAACCCCAGGCACACCCACAGGTTGGGTGGAGAAGTGATTTGAGAGCAGCTCTGCAGAGAATGACCTGGGGTGACGGGTGATGAAAAACTCAACATGAGCCGGCAGTGAGTTCTCTCAGCCCAGAAAGCTGAGGGGATCCTGGACTGCATCAAAAGGCCAGCAGGTCGAAGATGATTCTACCCTGCAATCTGCTCTTGTGAGACCCCACCTGGAGCACTGTGTACAGTTCTGTGCCCCCAGCATAAGAATGACATGGAACTGGTGGAGCAAGTCCAGAGGAAGGCCATGAACTTTATGAAAGGGCTGGAGCTTCTGCTCCGTGAGGACAGGCTGAGAAAGTTGGGGCTGTTCAGCCTGGAGAAGAGAAGGTTGTATGGAGACCTCATGGCAATCTTCCAGTATCTGAAAGGGGCCTGCAGGAAAGCTGGAGAGGAACTCCTTGTCAGGAACTGTAGTGCTAGAACAAGGAACGATGGGTACAGATTGAGAGAGCAGAAATTTAGATTGGATATTAGGAAGAAATTTTTACTGTGAGGGTGGTGAGACACTGGAACAGGTTGCCCAGGGAGGTTGTGGGTGCCCCATCCCAGTGTTCAAAGCCAAGTTGGATAAAGCCTTGAACAGCCTGGTCTAGTGGGAGTGTCCCTGTACGTGGCAGGGTTGAGACTAGACGCTCTTGAAGGTCCATTCCATTCCAACCCCTTAGCATTCCATGATTCTCTGATTCCTCGGTTCTCCCCAGAAATGCATCAGACAGATTTGCAATGGTAGCACAGAGCTGTAAATTATTTGGATTTTGCAAATACTAAATCTCTAGGTAAAAGTGAATCCACTTACAGTAAACAAACAGCTAAGTTTGCCTGTGTTTGGAATCTTGTCCACAATTGTCCACTCCTTGGAGTTTCCATGGCAGACTGGGGAAACTCAAAGGAGTTGTTCCATCTGTGGTGGATATAAACCAGTTCAGAGGATTCCCTTGCTGGTAAACAGCTTAGGTTTAAAGGATAAATGATGTCTCATTTTGGTGGAGAGGAAGACCAGGTTGTTCGGCAGCGCATGTACTTAGGTATAGTTAAAGCATCGAGGTTCAAAGTGCTTGCAGAATAAGAATGAGACTTTTTTTTTTGGTGAGTGTAATGCAGTTAAATATCCATGGTTTCTCTGGAATATAGGCATCAAGCTTTCTTGAGTAATTTTGAGAATTCCAACTAAATTTTGCAAATTGTTCGCAAGCTTTCTTTTGCATAGCTTATTTAATTGAATGTAAGTATCTTGTTTGATACTATTCAGAATGGTTTTTGATTTCATTTCAAAACAAATATTCTAGTAGATTATGCTATTGAATGTGCACATGACTCCTGGTACATGTTCTGGTCCAGTCAAAGCTCAAATATTTCAAGTGATGTAATTGGGCTTTCAGTTCTTGTTTTATCAGTATTTCAGGATTGGATTCCTACTCTGTGACACAGTCTGTTCTGGGGTCAAGAGGTAGTTTTCTTGTGTTCTTAGAAATTAAGAGCTGTTGGTTTTAATTCTTACCTGTCTTAATTTGTCTGTTGCCTGTTCCTTGGTATGAATGCAGTGAACTAGCTTTGCTATTACCTGGTACAATGGCACATCTTTGCAACAGATACAGTAGCAGAATTACATGCAAATATATATATGCAGCATTACAGAGCCAGATGAAAGATTGGGCAGGGCCTGTGAGCCTTGTCAACATACCAGAGCAGAACTGTACAAATCCACATCTGGACTTTAGAGTGCATTCAAATGAGTTCTATCATATTTCCATGGTATTTTTTTGTATCGCCTTATTTCTTTTTTATTTTGTTGCTTTGTAACATTTCTCTGGTTTAGTGTTGGGGTTTTTTTTCCCTTCAGCACTAGTAGTAAAACCGCTCAGAACTCTTCTGTTGACTGAAAGCAACTTTCTGTGGGCAGCTGATACATTTGTTGTCTAAAGTTGGAGACTCCCAAATCACAGAAGTTTGTCTTACAAAACTTCCTGTGCCACTTGTTGTCAGCCTAGGCCAAATCACACATAACATACCCCCTTTGACATGAAGATAGATATTTGAACAGTATTTGTTTGACTGCGATAAACAATTGAAAAATACTGACAACCTTAAGTGTTACCATTCGGATGTAAAAATATCAGGAACTGTCTCTCTATCTGAGAGAATAAATGTCTGATCAGATGACTGAGCTCTTCAGAAGAAAGAATTGCACTTACAGGTTTGAGATCCTTAGAGGAGTGATCTTCCCCTGCTTTCTGTTTGTGGAGTGTAGGAAAACCCACAGGTTTTATCAGTCTATAGAGATGGGGAATAGCTCTCCTTTTTGACACAATTCCAAAGAGGTTTGGGAAGAAAAAAAGTAATATGTGCTACTTCTGTGTTAAGGTTTAGGTTACCCTAAAAAAAAAATCACACATAAATGATTTGATGTTGAAATGCTTTTACAGCCTTCATTTATATGCACAACTACTAAAGCATTACTTCCCTTAGAGTTGGAACATTGAAATATAGACATTTCAGCATAGGATTTTTTCTGTACTTCATAAACATCTTTGCAAGATTTAAAGCTCATGAAGCTCTTAACTAAAGCTATTTTCAGGTTCACATTTCCAAATGAGACTTGAAGAATTAAGGTAAAGATACAATATTACAAATAGTATTAATAGTAGTTACTGTCTCCTGGGATGTACTTCATACTCATTCAGTTATTATTCATCTCCAATACGCATTTTGTAAAGATTCAAAACTCTAGGTTCTTGAGGTTGTATTTGTGATAATTGTCTTACAGAATTAAGTGAGGTAATTTAAATATAAACTTTATGTACTGACGATAGAAGTAAGGAAAAGAAGTAAATTTTTGAGACTAGTAATTTTTACAGGTACATTTCAATTTTTGTCATCCTCAATTAACACATTGTATCAGAACTAAATGATTGGTATTTCTTTCTCCAGTGCTTGATATACTCAGTAGTTTTGTTTTCATGCATTTTAATCTACATTTTTGTTGTTGTTTTTCTAGGTCACACTAACAGAACTAAAGGTAAGTCCTACATGTTATTTATTTGGTTCTCTAATACTTCTGTTTCAGAGCAGTTTGAAAGCTGAAATGCTGCTTATAAGTTTGTGTGTGTTAAAAGGAGAAAGGGATTTTTTCAGAGGTACTTCTGATGTATTTTCAGCAGTTTCATGTTGCTTTCCATATGTAACTGTTCTTTCAGGCACAGCTTGCACAGAAGACAACATTAGTCAATGATTCAAAACTTAAAGAGCAGGAGTTGAAAGAGCAGGTAAGTGTGTTGTTGAACAAGTAAAAAGTATTCTTGTTTGATACTCTGTGTTTGCAGTATGAAAAGGTTTGTTTTTTCCAAGTGATGATGTGGCACATCTCCACAAAAGGTACTGTGAAAATAATAGGCAAACAAAACAGTTTTCACTTATACTTGCTCTCGGCAGATCTGTGTACTTTCCAAAGCACTCCCCTATCCCCTGAGAATGAAAATGCCCCATGCTGTTAGCAAAGCAATTCCACAGTGAAAAAGGGACCAGTGCACTTTATGAAATTCTGGATTTATTTTTTTTTCCAAAACTAAAATGTTTTTATGACAATTTTTGTCATGCATGTTTTTTTATGCATGCTCATATATATATAAAATAAAAATGTGGATATATAATATATACCTAACATCTGCTATAGATAGGTATGACCTGTATGCACATTTTCTTAAGCAGTTTTTTATTTTAACATTTTCCTTTCTTAAGAAGCAAATGTATTTTGCTTTTATGGGAGATGGTGTTTAGCTGAAAACTGTTCCACTGATGCTTATTTTAGCTGCTTGTTAATACCATTTATCATTTTGACTATTCTCTGTTTAGATTCATGTTTTGGAAGACCGGCTAAAAAAATATGAGAAGAATATGTATGTCAAATCTGTTGGAACCCCGTTCAGAGGTGAGTACACAGCTTTCAGCACAAGGAAGCTTTTGATTTGTTTGAAAGATACACTTTGGTCTAGACAATTTATTAAAATGTTGGTATCCTTAAGATGCTCATTTTTGTGACATCTTAGGCTGGTTTTGTCTGTTATAACAGAGTTGGTGTGTGATTTCACATGAGCAAATCACACATCATTTTGTTTGTTGGGGGTTTTCTGTGTGTTAGACAATCAAAAGAGCTCTCTCTATATCAGAGTTTTTAAGCTCTCTGCAGTGCAGGTCCCAGGCCCAGCCAGGAGACAAGGGCAGAGAGGGGCACCCATGCAGGTTGGCTCAAGCAGGGACTCAAGGCTCCAGGCTGAGTTGGGACACATCCCTTGGGCCCTTGGCAGGAGACAGTGGGTGTGGGAGTCCCAGGGGAGGCTGCTCCCAGACACTGAGGGTGTGAGCACCCCAAGGACCCTGACAGAGGGAGACTTGCACTGCTCATGTGCCCCCCTTTGGACACTGGTTGTTGGCCACTTTGGAGACAGAGTATGGACCAACAGACCTTCTCTCTGGTGCTGTACTGTTCCTCTCAGGCTCTCTTGTTGTAACATGAGATAGAAAAATCCACAGAGAAATGAACAGGTATTGCTCGCCTCCAGAAGATTTGCAGCTGTTTAGCTGAGGAGCACATCCTGCATGAGACTGAGGGCTCAAGAATTGAACCTCACTTGTAGCAGAGATGTGGAATTTTGCCATTCTGTGGAAACCCATCCCAGCTGGATGAACTCAGAAGACTTTCAAAACCCACGTGTCACTCTTCACCCATTTGTGCAGATGGTCCCATTTTCTCAGGATGATCCACAGCTCTCACCTCCCTTCAGGAAGTCCATGCCTCCTTCCCACATGGTGACAGAGGCAAGGCTGGGAGATGGTTATGGGTGTTCACTGCCTTCTGTCAGTGCCGGGCTGGGTGGAAATGCCATCAGAGATTTCCTCAGCATGTACTGGTTGGGAAAGGAGCAGGGAGGAAGAAACATAGCATAGTTCAGCTGGAAGGGGCCACCATCAGTTATGTAGTCCAACTGCCTGACCACTTCAGGGCGGACCAAAAATTAAAACATGGCTTTAAAGAGCAGTGTCCAAATGCCTCTTCAGTGCTGACAAACATGGGCCATCAACTGCCTCTCCATGAAGCCTGCTCCAGGTTTTGACCACTCTTCCTTATGTAAGTCTAAACTTCCCCTGATAGATGCAGGTTTCAGCCATTTCCACGTCTCCTGGCAGTGGGTACGAGGGAAAAGAACTCAGCACCTGCCTCTCCACTCCCCCTCCTCAGGAAGCTGTAGGGAGCAGTGAGGTCGCCCCTCAGCCTCCTGCTCTCCAACCCAGACAGACCCAGAACCCTCAGCCACTTCTCAGGGGCGTGCTTTCCAGCACCTTATCCAGTAGCGGAGTGCCTTCCTCTGGATGCATTCATGTAGCTTACCATGCTTTTGAAATGGTGGGGCCCAGACGTGCATGCAAGACTGGCGGTGAAGCTGCACCAGCACTAAATACAGTGGGATAATCACCTCTGTTGACCAACTGGTGACGGTGTGTTTGCTGCACTCCAGGATGTGGTTTGTCCCCTTGGCTGCCAGGGCACACACTGCTGATTCCTGTTGCACCTCCTGCCACCCAGCAGCCCCCGGTGCCTTCCTGCAGGGCCACAGTTACTCCATCCCAGGTGCAGAATCCAGCATTTGTTCTTGTTTGGTTTCATGCCATTGGTGAATCTTAGATTCATATGAGTGACTCTTGGTATAAATATGCTCTTATTTTTGTTTACACAGATGGAAGCCTTCACCATAGTGATGTTTCCCTTTTGGGGGAGCCTACTGAGTTTGAATACTTGAGGAAAGTGCTCTTTGAATATATGATGGGTCGTGAGACAAAGGTATGGCAATTTGTATGTGGTGACATGTGATTCAGGTTGGAGTACAGTTTAACACCCCTGATGTGAAGTACCATGTGTTTGTGGTTTGTTACATGGTGTTTATTACTGACACACGATTCAACAGGCTTCCACATTTGTTTTCCAAAGAGGCACGATCCATAACTTAAAAATTTTGTCAGCATGCCAAGGTGAGTGGCAGGGGAAAGGGGTTTTCACATCTCTCACCAATGTACCTGTGAAGACAAAATCCTTTAGGGGTAGATGTGGTTTTATTAGCAACAGTCCTGTTGTCAGTCATGCTTAATGTACCAGCACCATATTAGCAAACGTGGTCGTTTGATGTCATTCTGACACAAACACAGTAGGTAACAGTTGCATTAAATAATTGTTAATAGTTCTGAAGATAATTAAATGTCTCTTCAGTTGTTGCTTAAAGCTGTTTTATAGGGCTCCCAAGTCTGTATACCTCAGATGGTATTGATTTACTCTAAAAATCAGTGAAAAGCTGCACAGGAGGCTTCTTGTTGTATGCTGCAAGCTTGTGAAATCATTCCGAGGTTGGAATTTTACTAGCTTCTTGCAGTACTGGTGCTAAGACATTGATTAGGTTCAAAAAAAAGTATGTTGTAACACAAGTATTTTTCTTGGATGATAAATTCTATGTGGATGAATTTTTGTATTTAGTTTTTTTCTCCTCCCTGGAGTTCTTTTGCAGTTGGCCTGCTCTCAATTTAGACTACTATAAAGTAAAAAGGTTTTATATAAGTTTCTATGTTAATTAGCTTTGTTCTCATTGTGCTCTGTACAGTATAAAACTTGTACTGTGCAGGACATCATGTCCTTATGGGATTCCTTTTTTTCTCTCTTTTTGTCCCATTTTTCATTGTGATATTTGTTCCTTTTTTTATTAAAAATAGAAATCTCTGATCCAAAAAACGCAGAGACACTAGTTACCTTCTGTTCACAAGCCTGTGGCTCATTGGATAGCTCTCTAATAACAATGAAATAATTAAAGAAAAATATCTACAGGGGATTTTATGAGTTTGAATTGTGAGAGACTTAGACAAGTGAAAATGCTAAAAAACTGTCAGCAATGTTTCAGCTTAAAACAAGTCTTGAAACAGCTTCAGACAGTTATTGCAGATAACTGATGCACACAGCAAATTTTCATCCATGAAAACCTAATCTGAAACCTTTTTCACTCATCGAGGCTAATTTGTCACTGGTCTTCAAAGCATTTCTATACATGCCTCAAAACTTTGGAGAATAAATTGTTACAGTTTTTCCCTTTTTAACAGTCTTATACTAGAATTTGGAGTTGATTTCTTTAGTAACAACAACAAACTACAATCAGTACTAAAGAAAATTGTCTTTAGGTCTACCTTCTGTGTTTCTTTCAGTCTCCAGTTTTACTTCAAAAAGTAGTTTCAAGCTGATTTCATTTGCTGGTTTTTTTCCAGTCATTAGATGTGTTACTGGAAGACATTGATCTTGGTGTCTGCTCTCATCAGGATTATATCATATAATCTTAAATTTATGGAACTGTGTCTTGAGAACTGGTTCCATTTTGCTACACTGACTGGAAAACCATGAGCAGTGATGGTGCGATTGATGAAACCTTTTAAGACAGTCCTAAGCATGTTAGTAAAGTACTAATGTCCTTTTGTAGCCCCCAGCACAGTCCTTGAGTTAAAAGTTCTGCATTGTGATTTATCTCCTCAGTACAGATATAACCACCTCTCAGCTTTTATTTTCCTGGACCAGAAGAGGCATTTTTTTATCTCATTTTCTTTGTGAGATCATTTGGTGGCTTTTCTCTGTGCAGGATCCCATTTTATAGTACAAATGTAGATGCCATGTCCCAAGGGTGGTTCAGTAGTGGAATTGGTGATACCTGTGGACATGTTTCGTCTTTATTGAAAGGAGTTCAAAGGAATCTGTGCAGATTATCTAGGATGGATTGCCATTTATGCAGCCTCGTAAATGATCCTGGAATACTGTCAAGACATTAATGAATGCATCAGTAGGTTGTAGTGCTGGAGACACGAGGAATTTGGAGGGTTCATAGGAAGAATCAGGAATTGTGGTCATAACGTGTATCCTGTAACCTCTCACATTCTTTGTAAACTGCTTGACCAAGGTTTGTATGTGTCTTTTCTGGGGGACTTTACTGTCTCACCCTCCAGTCCAGCCTCTTCTTGGCAGGATATAGTAAATGAGATTGCCAGCTTTTTCTAAGCATGCACTTGGTTCCGTGTGCTGTCTTATTAATGGACTCTATTGTGTGACACAGATACCATAGAACTCACATTGTGATACAGCAGAAGTTTGTGACAATGTGAAATGATGACCCTTCATTGTTTTCATATAATTCACATAATATGTTGTGCATATACAATGTAAAACAGTTACATCTTATTGATTTCACTGTTTTCCGTTGACATTACTAAAAATGGTATACAGTATTCTTAAATGAAATGCATTTTAAAATATGACAAAGCATTTCCTTGCATGTGGAATTAATTATAGATAACACACATCTCTTCTAGACAATGGCCAAGGTTATAACAACAGTGCTGAAGTTCCCAGCAGATCAGACTCAGAAGATACTAGAACGGGAAGATGCTCGACCACTGGTAAGTTATATAAGTAAACCAAGTTTATGCACAAGGATTAGGTTTCAAAAATAAGGAATCAGAAACTTAAGTCTCCTTTTACTTGTGTTCACATTCAAGTGAGCTCCTTTTCTTACTCGTTTCCTCTTCTTCCGTGGAATATCAAATTCTGGCTCTAGATTTGAGCTTAAAGCAAGAGTGAGGAAAAAAAGCAAGCATATTTTCTTTACTTGTATTTTAATTCATCAGTTAAGCCCTCTTTCTGATAGTGATGGGTACAACAGGACAAAGCAAGTTCAATCATCACTACTACTCTGCGGATGAGTTTTCTAATTAAAAAAGTAATCTGATAGAAAATTCATGTTTCTTAAATTCTGAAATTTCTGTGAAAGTCGTACCAGTTTTCATGAAAAATATATCAAGAAAAATTTTTTCAGCTCTGGGATAAAATTTCTGACACAAACAAGAGCTTGTAAAAGCATTTTGCTTGTGGAATATAAAACTGATTAGCTCAATCACCTGGGATATGTGTTTGAAGTGAGACATTTTTATTTTAAGTGGGTGTCCTAACATAATTGGGATTTTTTAATGATTGAGAGGTTTTTGTAAGAGTCAGCTTTATTTTTGTACTGAAAAAAACCCATAAAAATATGACAGTTCACTCTGGGTCAGGACAGGTCAAAAATAAGAATCTTCAACACTGGTGTGGTTTTTTCCCCAGTTTCAATACACTTGTTATATGATATTCACCAGAAAGGTGAAATTGGGTTTGAAAAACCATTTCTTTGGTATTACTGTTACTGTTTTATGTACTGGAGCTACTTTCTGTTAAAATAAAACCTGCAGTAATAGTCTCCTCTACATTGTATCTGGAGTCAATTCTGTGATCCCTCTCTTTGTGAGTCAGCTTAATGAAATATTTAGGAATTAAAGTGAGAGGAAGAATTGGCATTTTGTTTCTCTCACTGGCCTTGCATCTATATATTTATTTAGCACTTGCAAAAAGAGAATAAAATAAAAATTTGAACATTTTTACATTTCATTTGAAGTAGTTACTTTAAAATCCTATTGATCCACTGAAACAAATTTTTAAAAAGTCTGTATTTTCATCTGCCTGCAGCATCACATCTGAACAAAGTTTTAAATACTTCAACATTTTCCTGTACACTTAGTATGTTTGAGAATGTCTTGCAATCTTAAATATTTAAAGTACTTTTAGAAATATATAAATATTGATAATACTGCAGCTCCAGTAATTATCTTGTATCCCAAACATTATTTTCTCTCTCTGGCATTCAAATAGAAAGCTGGGGGCTTTTTTATTGCTTTATTTTGGCAAGCTAGAGTAATATTTAGGAATCATTTTGAGATCAGAGAGATGGACCTTATTTTGCAGTCACTTCAGCTTTTTGGTACTTGAAACCTGTTCTTCTTGCAACAGAGACATTCACAACCTCTGATAAAAATTAGAACTTGAATTCATCCAACGAGTTTTCATCCTTGATATTAAATTTTGGCTAAAATACATGGTGAGGGGTTTTTTTGCAGCCCGCAAGTGCTTTGATTGTTAAGGGTATTGTCATTAAAAGAGCTTCATGTGCTGAAATAAAACTTCTTCGTAGCAGTCCCTTCTCAGCTCAGATCTGGCCTATGAATTTTTTCCTTTCTAAATCCACACAGAGATTAAATTAGACATCTAATGGATACTTCAATGTTAGGGCGCATATTATGAAGGAACTAGTGGGGGGTTTTCTTCACTTTCAAAGTTAACGAAGTTTGTTTGCTGAAGCACAAATTATTTGGGGCAGTGAGTCTTTCATAGTTCTGTTTAGAACTAAAAAGTTAGGGGGATCTTTATAAATTATTCTGTCAAGAAATATGCTTGATTTTTTTGGTGTTTATTTACTAGCATTTACTAACATGGCAGTAGTGTTTCTCCACACTTAATATTGGAGTGATGCTGCTATTTGAAAATATCCAGTGTTTAGATCTCATAAGCAATAAAGTTCTGAACTACATCATAAATGTGCATTTTAACATAAAGCTTCTTTGTATTTTAGTTTACTGCCAGAACGTCTGTACCTAACTTTAATGTGTAAATTGTTAACTAACTGTGCCACTAGAGTAAGTGTGTGGGGGCATGTATTTAACAGGTTTCTGAAAACTTGTAACATTACTAGTCATTAAACACATGCTGGATCAATGTATCATCCTCACTAATGTACCTGTTACTACATGGTTACTGTGATCTAACTGCAGCAGTCTCATCCCTGAACTGTGGATGTCCACAGAGTTCTTACCTATTAACACTGTATAACACTGTTAACAAAGTAGTCCAACAAGCTCTTTTCTTCCTGGCTTTGTAGTTTGCCTCACCTCGCAGTGGTATCTTCTGAATATCCCATCAGTCTGTGCTTAGTTAGCATGTGGGTGAGTGAAGTCTAATACATACTTATTTTATTTAAAGATGAAACCTGTATTATGAGATTAGTCATTCTTCTGCTTTTTTTTCTTGCCTGTTTTCCTTTATTAAAAATCAGATGTTTCTTGTACGTGTATGATAAATTTTGTTCTAGTCTTAATCATGTTTTGAAAATCGTAAATATTGATTCAAAACTGATCTTTTTGAGTTACAAGCATAACTTCAAATGTTGATTAAGCTACAGAAATCTCAGCTATAGAAAAAATAAGATTTTAAATATGTAATATTGTGCTTTATTACACTTGGCTTTGTTTTGTCTTTATTCACTTTCTGAGTCCCTTTTTTGAATAGGCAAATAGGTCAGATTTGTGGGAGACATGCTGTACTGCTTGAAATGAATTATTACATCCTTTAAATATGAGAACGGATTATCCTAAAATAGATTGATGAAATACTCTGTGTAGAGGGATTAGGATGTGATTGCATTTAAACATAAGTACCTTTCTGAATCTCAGCTTTGGTTTGATATCAAGAGGAGCTAAAGCAGAGACAGTAGGAAGAACAATTAGGGGAGCTTTATGCTCTCAGTTTACTGTGCCTTTCCTCAGGTTTATTAAGCTACTTTCACCATGAATCTGCAATTCTAGTTGTAGTGTTACAGGAACAGAACAGCTCACTTAGGCCTAAAGATGCAGGTTGCATCACACTAGCCAAGCTAAACAAGGAACACACAAGTGAGAGGGGTTGAGAGAAGAGTAGGATATGGAAGTACAGCAAGATTTGAGATCAGAAGATTTGAGCTGCTAGTGGTGTATGATATATAATAAACTCTGCAGATGAATTCTGTAGAATATGGTCAGCCCAACTTTTCCTCCTTTGCAACTGGAAAGCTTTGCACAGTTGCCAGGAATCGATTCAGTGCATGTGAAGCAGTTTCTGTCTCTTGACTGAGATGCACTTTCTGGCCAGAGCAAAACGGATTAATTGGGGCTGTTCCCATTGCCAATTCCCACAGTGCCTCTGACAGGTTATCTTCCTCTCTTCCAGTCATGCAAATACAGCCTTCAACACAAAATAATACCTATTCCAAAGGAAAAAAGATGTTCATCTTAGCTAACAGTCATGGTTTCCACTTTGTGTTTTTTTAAACCTCTGAATACAATAGTGAATGCACTTTATTGCACTTAAAATGCAATAGAGTAAAGACTGTTTGCCTCCTAGCCTTGATCACTTCTGACAAAATCAGCAACTGTTTTTTCTAGCCTTCTTGAAAAGAATTGAATTGTTGATAATGATGGAACAAAGCTATTTACAACACTATTGCAGAAGGTATGTTTGAACTTACATTCTTGTCATGCTGTCTGTAATGCTGGTGTAAAAACTTCAGGTGTTCTCAGCTGCATTTGAAACACACCACAGAAGGACTTGATGTTGAGCTTAATGTCAGCAATTACCTGTTACACTTTTGTAACTTAAGCTAGTATGTATGTAAACTGTTCAGACCTCATTATTGGATTGTAGTTGCTTACTTCATCTCAAGTATTTTTGTCACTTATTCTTGCATGTCTATACCTTAGAAATTAAGGTCATGTTGACTTAATTGTGAAGGCAGTCAGTATTTTCCTGTGAGAGGAGGCTTCTTGCTAGCTCCAAGATTTTATATTATCATTTTAATTTTTATGATAGGTCTTTATGCAGAGAAGAGAACCTTGTTTTTCATTGGACTATTTCCAGTGAGTCTTCTGTTTTGCTGCAGCATATTTAATTTTCATGCATTTCTCAACTGTTTTGCAGATACTGGAATGGAATTGCTTGCTCAAAATCAGTTAATAATTTGGCAGTTTGACTTACCTGAAATTCTTCTATCTTCTAATCATATCAATAAGCAATGTCATTATTTTAAGATCTTCTAAGTTCCTCTCAGTAATGTAACATTTGTTCATTTCTTCTAACTTTTCATTCTTCTAGTCATGGCTACGACCATCTTGAAGAATTTGTGATGAGAATGTCTCATGACACTGCTGCTTAGAAATAAGTTTATGTCTCTGTTGTCCCTTGAGAAGGGACAAGAAGAAAAGCTACTATTCAAGGTCACAAATGGAACAGCAAGAACCAAAACTCCACATCACCTTTGGACCATGAATATAGTTAAAACTGCCTTGACAGAAATGCTAATCAGGGGTTATTTGGTGATGAGTCTTTCTCTTCTATTGAATACTGTCTTCTATTTTGTGTTAAAGCTTATTTTTTTAAAGGAGAGAAAAGACTTTATCCTAGAAAGGAATTGGCCTCTACTGTATCTCTATACAGGTTTTACTGGGTGTTTTTTAAGAGTTGAAATAAATGGTTTCTTTCTTCTATTTATTTTTTTTTATTTTTGAATGAATTGTGCAATACATTTTGAATGGGTAGTGGTTGAGGTGATTTTTCTGATGAACTAGGCACTCCTGTTGACTATTCCCTCCCAATTTGATCTTGATTGTTTGCTAAAGGTCACTTCTCCATGCTTTTGCCTACCATAAATCCAAACTGCAGTACCTCATTTGTTTACTCCTAGCTTTTGTACCTATATTTTCTGGAGAAAAGATATGTTCCTGTAAATTGTAAATAGTTAATACATAACTGTATCATATGCTGATATGTGACTGTTGATGGCACTAATCTAAATAGATCTGAGATGAAATAAAGTTTATTTACTGTATAGTTTTGAACATCTTTGGAATGATTTTTCTTTGAAAGAATTCACCAGTTTTGTTCTTATTGCTGTTTGGGACATCCTTAGCTGAGACATTTCCAGGCTGAAATCACTCTCATAAGGAAAGCTACTCAAGGACATTAAACTGTAAGAAGTCAGTGGAGACCTTCGGATTTTCAAGGGGTCAAAGCCTGTGAAACAGACACAGGGTGAGCTGAAAAGCTGACGTTAGAATGTAGCAAGGGGGGAAGATTGTAAAAGGTGTAAAAGTTTTCGATTATCAGAGAATCACAAAATGGTTTGGGTTGGAAGGAACCCTAAAGATCATCTTGTTCGAGCCCCCCTGCCCTGGGCTGGGACACCTTTCACTGGAACACAGTGCTCAGGGCCCCATCCAACTTGAACACTTTCAGGGATGGGGCATCCACAACTTCTCTGGGCAACCTCTTCCCACTGCCTCACCACCCTCACAGTAAAGAATTTTTTCCTAACATCTGATCTAAATCTCTTCTCTTTCAGTTTAAGACCAATCCCCCTTGTCCTATCATTGTGCTTGGGTGAAAACTCGCTCGGGAAGGCTGCAGTGAGGTCTTCTCAGAGCCTTCTCTTCACCATACTGAACCGCCCCAATTCTCTCAGCCTGTCTTCATAGGAAAAGTGCTCCATTCATTCCTTTGACCATCCTTGTGGCCTCCTCTGGACCCGCTCTGACAGGTCTTTCCTGTGCTGAGGCCCCAGAGCTGGACCCAGCACTGCAGGTGGGGTGTCACAAGGCCAGAGTGGAGGGGGACAGTCACCTCCTGGACCTGCTGGCCACTCCTCTCTTGGTGCAGCCCGGGATGCCATTGGCCCTCTGGGCTATGAGCACACACTGTTGGCTCATGTCCCGCTCCTCATCCAGGAAAATCCCCAAGTCCTTCTCCACGGGGCTGCTCTCAGGGAGTTGTTCCCCCAGCCTGGACTCCTGTCTGGGATTGCCCTGACCCAGGTGCAGGACCTTGCACTTGGACTTATTAAATCCCATGATGTTCATGATGTTCCTCTGGACCCACTTCTCAAGTGTGCCCAGGTCCCCCTGGATGGCATCCTTCCAGACATGTTTTAACTGCTTCTAGAATTTTTAAAAAGAGAATTGATAAATAAGGCATTGCTTTAGAGTTTAAATAAAGGATACAAGGTGAACGCGTGAAAATGGGTGCTTCACTTTGAGTAGTGTTTGGTTGGGGTTTTTTTGCTGTTTGAGTATCAAATGGTTCAAGTAGTGCCAATGTGAATATAAACTAATATGTTCCAGACCAAACATACTTCTGATTATAAAATATGCTTGTTCAGACACACGTAGGTAAAAGCCAAGGACTGTCTCAAATATTTGGCTGCCTTTCTAGCAAAGGTTAGAGGATACCAAGCTTGTTCAGACTGGATTGTTAAAAGATGCATCTGAGAGAGAAGGTATTTTGATTGCCTTATGTTGTACCTTGTCTTAGTCTTATGTGCAATATATATATATGATGTTTGTAATTTTATGGACCTCTATGTATGTGCAGAGAAAAAAATGTGTAGATCTGTTTATAAAGATAAGACTTAACATGTTTATCAAGCAGCCTCTGGTGTCCCAAGGATTAAATATTGTTAATTTAAATGAAAAATACCATTTTTTTATTCATGTATTATTTCAGTGCCTAGGCTGATATTTATTAGCAACATACTATTTCAAACTTTTTATAGAACACTATCTATAAATCCATCCAACTTCCATTTCTGCCATTTACAGTACCTCTTTCAATGTGATCTGTGCTAAAATTTCTGTCCGAAGTAGTACATGTTATCTGTTTTTTCCTCTAAAATGAGTGTTTCAGACTCTGTAACCTGGGATGAACACGGAGATTGCTTTGATTTTTGTAATTCATTCTCTTGCCTACAACCCTATTGTTCATCCACATGTGCTGCAGAAAATACCATTTTTTTTTCTCTATAGAGTTTGTTAAATTGAGAAACTTATTTTTCCTTTGCTTTTACAAGAAAAGACAGCTCTTTAGTGACCTCATTACAGCTTTGTTATGGCCATCCGTATGAGCAGGAACTGGCAGCTGCTCCACTATACATGGAAATCCAGACCTGGTGCAGCTGTGGCATAGCTGGTCCTAAATTCTGGTCCTCCAAAGCATTGCTTGTGTGGGATTTTCAAACTCTGGTTGTGTATATTCATAATATGGCAAATTAGAGGTGATGGAACAGAAGCAAGCAGGAAGTTGCATGTTCTTCTGCATTGTGTCTATCCATGATTTAGGAGTGGCTACCTTTAATTTTCTCTTCTCTCCCAGACTGTCATTCACACTGTTTCTAGTCTTCCTCTGTTAACACTGAGTGAGTTTCCTGGACGCATTAGAGTAATTTTAAAGGCACTTTGACTCAAAGGAATTACATCTCTGGAGACTTCTTTTGTTGTAGAACAGTTGACAGAATTACCATAGAAGTGGTAATTAATGATAATGATAGTAATGACGTTATTTTATGGCTGTGCTAGCACTTTGTGGTACAGCAGTGGATGGTGGTGGAGCCAAGTGTGGTGCAGGAATGTGCTGTGACACGACTTGCTTCTCTTGGCTGCAGCTTCCAGAGCAGCCCAGGTCACCTCGTGGCCATTGGGCAAATGAGCAAGGGAGCTGTTTGCTAATCAGGCGTGTTGCTGCAACCAAAGCCGCTCGGATCTGACAGGTAACTTTTCCAAAAGGAGACCAAGGGCTGCTGGCTCTGGGGACTGGCCAGGCCCAGGGTCTGGAGGGCATTGTGGGTGCTGCTGCCAGAGCAGGTTTGCCTCATTTGCCTCATTGCCTCTGGTTGTATCTGACAGCTTGCACATCCAGCATTCCTGTAAGCATTTAACTTCGCTCAGAGGAGAAGGAGGAACAGCAGAGTGTATGCCCAGTTATGTGGCCCTTTTAGAATGGTGGTTAAATAAGAGGGGAAAGAAAAAGGAGGAAGGATGAGGTGAAAATTTAGGGTCTTCCTTCATGGTAATTAGGCTGCGGAGTATTCAGAGAGTGAATGTTTTGCTTGCCTGCACTGAATTCTAACTTCAAGTTCCCTGAAACGTGTTTCCACATTGAAAGAAAGTGTCCCCACCTTGAAGCCCTGCAGCCACGGGAAGTGTTATCTGCATGTTATTTAAAGCACACCCCACTTCAGCCCCAAGATTCCAGCGCTGTTATTCACTCAATTAAAATTCAATCCAACCAAAAATTCCATATAGGAGGTGTCTAACTTGGTTAAACATGGATTTTTTTCCCCCTCTCAGCTTTGGAGACAGCACATTCAGGACATAATGACTCAGGATGTTAAACTGTTGGAGATGAAGCACAGTTTGTGTGTATTTTATGCAGGTTCTGCCGTGGTGTGACCTCATTTCTAGGACGGACTGATAGAAATGTTGCTATAGATGCAGGCTGACCAGGAGAGATCCAGGCTGTGTGTACTTTTCCTCAAGATGAGGATATTCACATGCTGCCTAAAAATATATGGAAGTTGAGGTGGTCTTACAGTGCTCTCCTTATTCAATCAGTGAATAGATACAAAATTGCCGTGCCAGTCCCTGTGAGTCTGGATGTGCCTTTATCTATCGTTGTAGCTATCCTGCATCTCTTGGGGGATTTAAAGTTGTTTTTTGCAGATGTGACTTGCTCAATACAATAATAGAGAAAGAGGGAAGAATGCACCAGTGGCAATGGCCAGCATAAATTGGCTCTTCAAGGAGACATGTGGTTGCTTTGTGGTGTGCTGCTCATGGCCATGCATAGGACCTGCTGTGTTTAGGCTATTAAGCATAGGCAGATATACTGCCTTAGTTATTTGTAGTAGTATGAAACCTTTTTAAAAAAAAAAAAAAAGTTTTGTGATTAGAGGGAGCGTTTCTGCTTGGAGAGCTAGACTTGAGCTCGCACCTTCGGGCTGGCTGCATGTGGACACCTCAATAAAGTGGCAAGGCAAGCCAGAAGTTTTGGCAGAGCCAGCAGTTTCCTTTAAGCGAGAGCACTGCAGACCAGAGAGCTGCTGGGCAGCAGCCAGCCTTGCATTGTACAGGTAATCTCTTCAGCTCCTCTTTTATGTTCAGTTATTTTTAAACACTTTATTTCATTTCTCTTCACTGACCCTTTCCAGGCTTGTGCATTAGAGTCTCGTTTAAAATAAGGTTTTTAACTGGCAGAAGATGAAGGGTGACTTTCAATGAGCTGCTAGACAGCATGGGTGTCCTGTTTCCTTTGTATAATGTGGGGAGTCTCAACATAAGAGGCAAATGCATGAAGTCAACAGCTTATTTTTAGGTTGAGAATAAGAATGTATTTCTAGGAGGGATCCTGGCTATAGGGAAGCTGGAATTAACATTTACTTTAGATAAGCTGTAATATGGACTAAAAATAGAAGTCAGTTTATGCATTGTAGACATCCTTCAGCAGGATCCTGATGGTTTTTGTGGCTGCAATAATGGCATACTATGGTTAGGGAATCAAATAAATGCACTGTATCTCCTAATTACTGCTGCTGTCAACTAGTTGTGAGCATAGTTTGTTTAATGTATTGCACTGGGATGCCTGGACTAATTTATAACATGTCTGGGAAGGCAGGGTAATTAACATCTCACCTGATCTCATGTGCACTGTGACCAGCCCAACCAGGCTGGTTCCAGTTTTGTTGGTGATGCTGAGGACAGGAGCCTGCAGGTCTCTAAGCACTCACCAGGAGGGTGGGAGAGCATAACATACTCTTAACTTTTTTCCAAAGATTCTGCTTTCCTTTGAAATTGGAGTTGTGGCTGAGCTTGGACTATTTATTTTTCATGAAGGAACCTCTACCAAAACCCCAGTCTCACAGCTTGGGCTTGACAGTCACTGTCTGCATTTTGGAAGACATCCCAAGACTTTTCTCACATTGCTAGTGCCACCTGGTCTGTCCAGGAGCGTCTAACTTCGTTTTAATAGAGTGGTGCTGTAAACAACTCATTAGAAATCAGCGAGTGAACCACGGAACTGTCGCATCAGCCTCCAAATCTGTCATGTATTCTTGCTGGTCTATGGTATGACTGGGTCGTTACTGTCAAATTCCTCCCAGAATCTCTCTTACAGCAGAGTCAGTCACTGAGGTGTGTCAATAATGTTGCTGATAAACAAGAGAGCCCCCTGTGTTACTGCAACTGCTGTGCTTGTCTCTTTACATTATTTGTAGTGAATATCACTCTGGGGATTGCAAATTCTTTGCCTTAATTCCACTGATTTACATTGAATTAGACCTGCCAAAAATTCTGTCCTAGGGCATGGGGGGTTTGAGGGGTTTGTTTTGTTCGATTTCTTTTCTTTTTTATTGTTTGGGTTTTTTCAGTCACTGGCATCAACACAACATCCTCCTTGCTATCAGGATGCTGAAATTCAGGTTTTTTCACATTATTAAGCTGGAGCGTTATACTGCTTCTGGCATATCTCATGCCAATAACAAGTCCTATGGAGTCCCACAGTTTACTTTTCTGAACTCTGGTGTATGTGTAGTACAACGAATTAGCCGTATCATAGTTGAGAATTTAGGAATAACTGGGTTGCAGAAGGATCCTGTGTATCCCAAATTGTTTAGTTAAGGGCTCAAGCTTTTAGTGCTTAACACACACAACTGCAAAAAACTGTGTGTGGAGAACAGGTTTGGATCTCTCAAAGTTGATAAATAGGTTATTGTTCACATGAACTTTTCATACAAGGAGTGTATGATAGTTTGCATGTGGAATAATAAACACTGAGTGGCTGAATAATAGAAAGCAGATGTGCCAAGAATACCAGGCAAAATGTTTGAAAGCTGTGCTGTAAACTGGACCTTTCAACAAGTGGCCAAAGTTTGTGTGACCACCAGGGTCTCAGCCTTATAGATTTAAAAATGGAGGCTAAATAGGAAAGTATGTATAAAGATGTATAAATCAATGAGATTTAATATTGTGTAGAAAAATGGTGGATCACAGGATCCACCATGTGGCCAGTATTCCATGGCCTTCTCACATCTTCTACATGTTTCCCATTTGGGATTTTTCTTTTGATGTTGTCAAATGAGAAAAATGAAACAAAATCCATTTGTATTTGGCTTAAAAATTCTAACCAGTCCACCTCCATTAAGGCTTCTGGGATCTCCTCCATAACCTCTTGTGGGTTAGGTCTGGCCTATTGAAAAGGACCTCTATCACTGGAGGTTCACTAAGACATGAAGATTAGAAGACTATCTATCATCTATCTATCATCTATCTTACTATCTATCTATCTATCTATCTATCTATCTATCTATCTATCTATCTATCTATCTAATCTATCTATCTATCTATCTATCTATCTAATTATATACCTAATATCTTTGCCTTAAGCCATCATTTTATAGATAACTAAGACACGTAAATTTAACGGCATGTAAATTGGTATAATTTTTACTGAGTTAATGCCACTTAGATTTAAAACTATTTTTGAAAACAGGATAGTGCCTGATTTGTAATACTGTATTTGTTTTTTATGTCTCATCACCAGCTAATCATTTGAGTTTAGCTGCAGTGCAGCCAGCAGGAAGGGCTCGCTGTCTGTAAAGCAGCAGTTCCACAAGCTGCTGTGATCGTGCTGCTGGAACACAGACTGCAGTGTGGCTTTCCCTGCCTTGGGGAGTGGGAGCTTCTAGCTGGGCTTAGCACTTGAAATGTGCAGGTTAAAATTGCTGGGATTTTTGCATGGGAGCTGATGTTTTCAGAATCTCATTTAATTTTTTCTCTTCACTGCAACATTGCTGCATGTTGGCTCTCCTTAAAAGATTGCCCTGTTGTCCTGGGGACCCTCTAGAAGGGGGAAGAACTATTGGTGGTTTGCAACTCAGATAGCAACTGAGGATAGGGCTCAGCTACTTACGAAAACTGCCATAAGGATCCATTATGTCCCTGTGTCTCAGGTACATGAATTCTTGTCAGCCTGAAGTTGTGGCAGCTCTAAACTCCTCTTGATCCAGACAAAGAACAATAATTGGGGGGGGAATTTATCTTTTTTTTTTTTTTTTATGTATTTCTCAATACAAGAAAGTACCTGGCACTTTTTCCAGAAGTCTCAGTGTTAGCAGGAAAGAGGGAGTCTTCTAGGAAAAACTCTCTTGTGAAAAATCACAATTTCAGCATTCACCTCCACTAGTTATAATACCCATGAAGTTATTAGAAAGGTCATGGAAAAGAGCTATAGCCTGGAGCAATGTCTGTTGAAAGCTAGTATTAAGTTTTTCTCCAAATTGCACGATTCATTCAACAGCCTCATCTATTCTCAGTTCAGAATTCAGCCATGGCTGAGAGCTCACTAGGTAGCCAAGAAACAGTAAGTTAGACAAGGCTGAGCCAATGCCAGCAAGCAAGTTCAATTAAAAGCATATCAACCATGAGTTATGTTTTAGGCCTGTCATATATTTGGTTACATTCCAGTTATCATTTAGGAGGAACTACAGAGGCTAGCTTTGGTGTAGGGAGGTTAGGATTTCTGGAGTTTCTGTGTAGTCACAGATGAGACACAGGTTTTGTCTCTTCACCATTCTTGAAAGCCCAGCTTCAGGTGCTCTCAGTTGTCCACAAGTGGAGCCTGACCTTTCCTTAACTACAGCTATTGTAGCTTCGTAATCTGTGATGCCTCCACAGTGGTCCTGTTGGGCATCTTTCAGTGGAGATGAAGGAAACAAAATTCCTTCATCATTTTGCTTAAGAGAGGCCTCAGGGGGCTGGTGTAGCTATTTTAGGGGTAACTACCTGAGATATGTTGCATGTACTTTTGGAATATATTGCTACATAGCTGATTTTTGGATTTATGCATTTTTATCTACAGGTCTTTCTTATAACATGTATATAACAAAAGAAATGGCACATAGAGGATTTGATTGCATGTGCTGGTTTAAAGGTAAATCGGTGGGAGAATGAACCTGACTCAAGAGAGATTACAAGTCAGAGTTACAACTTACTAAAAAGATTGCAATAAATACAATGATAGAACAATTAGTTTTAACCCACAAAAGAACAGGTGTATAGCCCAGCACCCCGGGACACGAACAGAAGGGAATTTGTCAGCCCCCGTGCTGAGCACCATATTGGCCCCCTGAAGGCAAAGTAAAAGGAAAACCTGTTGGTGAGGATGATGGTCACAGTCTGGTTGAGAGTGGCAGTCGCCGTCCTGTTGAGGTTCTGGTCCTCCTCTGGATCCAATGAGTGGTACCAGAAGTCCCCAAACCCCAAGATTATACATGCTCAGGTTCATATGGGAACACCCAGTACCTTCCCCAGGGGAAGGAGTTTCACAATAGGTGATTTAGTCTGTGAGTCATGGGATATTTTGGAATCTTTGATGGCCCATGAGCAGACATGACCTCTCAGCCTGGGTGTGAACCCCTTACAGCTGACTCTGAAGGTGAGTTACATCACAGAGCTCTGTGGGAACTGACTGACGAGAAACTGCAGTATTATCATTAGGACCTGATGTACAAACAGAATTACTGGTCTCTTGTATTGAACACTTGCCAGAGAAATATGGAGAATGCACACGAAGAATCAGCAAGTCTCACCACTGCAATGGGAAACCTTTCAGCCAAGTTAAGACATTCTCACTACTGAGCATGTACTGACATACACGTATAAATAACGAGACCAGTAGCCTGTTACTGACACTTTGGGGTGCCTGTGCTTTGTTAGCATGTCCCTGCTGATGGATGCCAGGGCACGAGAAGGGGGTGTCACCCCATCCCCACACAGGAACACATCCTCTCCCCAGCTGTAGCAAAGAGCAAGCATGAGGGAGCTGGGGCAGAGAAATCTGCGCCCAAATAAATGGGACTCAAAAAAGATGGTCAAATAAGCTTAAGGCAACTGTACTTATTAGTTATGGGTGCCTGTGGGAAGTGAAAATGCAGTTACTTGTGGATATAAACTGGCTTAAAACACATGGCAAAACCTCAATCACAGCACTACTTGCAAATGCAAGGAAAGGCAAATGATAAGCAGGGTCTTCAAATTAAGTAAGGTATTGTTAAAAATAAGGAAAACAATATTGAATTCCCTATGTGCAGTACAGGAACAAATTTATATACTATATTTATACAAACACACATATATAAATCATCTCTGAAGTGGCATTCCAGCAGGAGAAGCCTCCAAGAGGGCACCTAGTCTGTTAACACTGTCTTGATGAACCCCATCTGTACACAGCTGGATATTTCAGCAGTGCAGACATGGTGCATTTGTTTTCTTTTTCTTTCCACAGTCAGAACATTATTGTATATTGTACTGGACTTTTTCTTTTCCTGAGCTCTACTATTAATTAAAAATTATTGTCAAGGGTGCTGTTTCACTGATGATTCTCAATTTACAGATAACTCTTCTAATTTAAAAACTAATCTGGAGACTGAACCCTGCCAAAATACAGTGTTTAATTAATACAGGTGGGTGTAAAGTACCAATCAGCCCTATGGCACAGGTATGGAGCCTCCCTGGATGATGCAAACTTCAAGGTTCATGCAGCGAGAACAGGGATATCAAATACAGATTATAGCTATTCCTGGTTTGAATGGTTCTTTCTCAAAGGGTTGGCATACAATTTAATGTATTATTCTGTGTTCTCACCCCTTAGTTTTACCATCATATTGATTTACTGTACATTATTATCATCCTTGTCACTGCAGTTGGATGCTTCCCATTGCTTTCGTAAAGGACATGCCAGAATTCTATCAGCTAAATTTATGCCATTGAGACAGGCAGTTTCTGTTTCTGTTTGGACTGACAAAATCCCTGTTGGATTAAATGTTGTAAAATGACTTTAGTATTCGGATGTGCAGTAAAAGAAAGAAAAGGATGGAAGTACCATGTTCCTGGCCTTTCTCTGGATAATCTTCCTTGCCAAGAATGGAGAGCTGAAAATTTTGTGGACTGACACAGTTTCATATGTATCACTTCTAGCTGAAATAACTCCTCCTGAGAGCACTCTACAACATGAGAGACAAGTGTTCCACTCACCTCCTCTAGCTGCTTTGCTTTCCTCCATCCTCTGGAGATGGATGCACCTATTGCTCTCTCCAGCATATCATCCCACATTTCCTTTAACTCTGCTGGAGAGCTGCCTGAGCATCGCTCACTGCCCAGGTAATTAAGTGGAAAGCCCTATCAATTTCTTGCTTCAAAAGGCAGAGATTTGGCTTCGTAGTGCTAATGGGATTGAATGTCATTTGTGGGATTTGCTTAATCATGGCACATTGACTTTCTGCCTAAATCAAATTACTTTTATCCATATTGATTGCATGGTTATAAAATCCCTATGAAAATCTTTTTATTAAAAGTTATAAATCTCCCTGCTAATACAATGTAAATGCCCCATTGTTTTCACTTGGTGCTTTCATGAGCAAATCAGTTCTTGCAGTTTGATCATACACTAAAGGCTGAAGTTACTGATAAAGTGACTTTTCCTTTTTATTTGATATTGAGCACTGTGCCACTTAAGACTGGAAAATTTTCACTTCTCCATAACCCTGGTAATACTTAGATGAAGAGAAGACTCGCACTACTCCAACCTTTTTGCAAGCCACCTTGAACAAGAACACTGAATAATTATATGACTAGGCTTTATGCAGCCAATAGAAAACACCTTGATGACTGGAAATCCCTTCCGTCACTGATCTTTTTTTTTCACCGCCAAATTCTGTAGTTATTACTTCTCTACTTAACCTGTCCCTGGAATATTCCTATGCTGATGTCCACTTCATGGCATCACAGTCAACATCAAAAATGGCAGTTTCTAAACAGCAATATACATGTGGCAGCAGAGCACTTGCTCTGAGGGTGATGCTCAATGACAATGATTGTGATCAATCTTTTTACAGATGAGGATGCTCCCTTACAAAAACAGGCCATGCTTTTGAAACAGCCACATAGGCACCATGAAAGAGTCTACCACAAAATTCCCCCCGTGCTGAACACAAGTCCTGGTGCAAACCCTTTGCAGAAAATGAGTACACTTTCACCAAGAGCTTCCTTCAACTTAAAGAAGATTTGACCTGCAAGAGTGTTTTCCCACACCAGCTTTCCAACAGCCCAAACATCCAGCAGTCTTCCTTGGAGATCATTCATCCAAGCATCACAAACTCCCCATGAACCATCACGTGTGTATGCAGGAAGTACTGGACTTGCTTATCTCCAGTGGCCTGCCAGAAGAAGCAGTTCCTGTTGTACCAGAGTTCCTGGCCCTTCTGTTCCCAGGATTTACTCTGCTTCTCCTGGTGCACTTCCTCATGGATGAGGGGTGTACATGGGATTAAACAGACAGAGCCAACACCACCACAACAGATGAAAGTCACCGGGGAGAGCATTTCTTCTCTGAGATTCTGGGCTTGATCCTTAACAAGGATCTAAACATAATCTCTCAAGAATCATGAACACTACAATGTATTGCTTTTTACTTTGATAAAAGGATGGGCTTTGTGGGCCCAGGGTTTTCTAGCACATAACTCCCCTCCGCTTCTCCTTCAGGGTGACAGTCACCCTTGTCTTACTCTCTGGAGTACCCTGTCTTCTTGCCTTTGCTTTTGCTCATCTTTTATTGCATGTTTGAACGATTATTTTTGCTCTCAGACAGTCAAACTATTAAAGTATTCAAGAGATTATTTTCAGCTTTTACTTAGCCATGGAGGTTGCTGCTTCTTTTTCAGACCTGAAGTATTTATCCCAGAAAACACAGGTCTGATTTTTTCCCCCCAAGTACTTTCATTCCTGTTGCCCTGAAAAAAGACACTGCCTCTCCTCATGGCTTCCTTTTTCCCAAGAAAATCTTCCATGCATGATGCAAATCAAGCCTTTCTTCTGTCACCTGGCCACGAAGCGCTCCTCTCCCCATGCCAAACCCACGCAAGGGCTGACATCCTCAAACCGATGCCGGGAGGCAGGACCGAATCCTCCAACACCGCCTTGTGCCCTGCGCTTCGTGCTTTCCCTCCTCTCCCTGCAGACGCCGGCCGGGGGAGCGCGAGGCCGGGAATGGGCGGATAACGGAGGGGAAGCCCGAGCGGGAAGGGGCGGTGGAAGGGGCGGTGGAAGGGAGGCGGTGGAAGGG
>VWZF01006654.1:0-132058 GCA_013396755.1 Sclerurus mexicanus | reverse complement strand
ATCGTGGCCTCTCTGTCCCAAAGCGCTCGCCGCCCCGCGGGCGATGGCTCGGGCGCTGCTGCCTCTCGGGGAGCGCTGGCAGCTCACGGCCCTGACGGAAAGTGCGGGGTAAGGAGGGGATGGGCCGTGCCGTGTTAACGGGAAGCGTTTCTGGTGCCGGCAACATCCAGCGGGACAGCGCGCTCGGCGCTGGCCGGGGGAGAGTCCCCGCACTCTGCCTGGCGAGGGACAAAATTCCCCCGCAGGATGGAGAGGCGCTTCCACACTAGGTAGCGTTTGTCCCCTTTGTGTGCCCGCTCTTGGCGTGAGGCACCATAGAGGAACCATCTATGTAACTTTAAAAAAAAAAAAAAGCCCAAAAAAACCCCAAACCAAAAACAGCCAACAAAAACTCTTGATAGAAAGTTTGTCTACATCTCAGAAAATTATGAAACTGGCAAGCTTCTTGTTTTGTGTTGATTGGAAAGAGCTTTGCAGCATAGTCTGTCTCTTGTCTGGGTTAGAGGCTCTTTGTTAGAATTTAAACTGATTTCTCTTCATTTGGCCCAGTTGATGTCATCTGGTGCACTGCTAATGTGAGTAGGAGCCACTGCTGCCAGTAAATGTCCACAAAGCGTTTCTTTATCTTTTATACTTAGATATGGCCTGATGACTCAACTATTGATATTGGAACTTTGGTGCCCTGTGGTATAAATAAATGTATTCATTCTGGCATCCACTTCTTTAAAAATGAATTTCTTTCACACCCTTTAGTTCACAAGTGATTCTGTGCTCTGTCTTTCTCCATAGTGGCTTTCACAGAGCATTCATTTTTAAAGACTTATCTGAAGACATCATAGAGGAAAAGCACCCTTGGAGAAGAAAAGCTCTCAGTTTAAAGCAATGCTTAACTTTGGTCAGGAACCAACAAAGGACGCAAAGGCTGAAAGCAGCTTGTATTCAACACAGATTGCTGGAGATTCACAATGGTGTGAATAAAATGTTTATCTAGTGCAGTATGGTGGGATGAAAATGATAGAATTTGTTGCTTCTTATGTATGTGTCCGTTGTTCTGATTGATAATATGAATTGTCTTCAGATAGCACCTGCTGATGTGATTTTTTTGTAAGGGGAGATAGACTAGGAAGGAGAGTCTCCCAGATATCCCACTTTGTTTGGAAACATGCTGAACTATAATTGTTTGGCATCTGTCTGAAGGCAGGGGTCTGTTAGAAGTCTGGTTAAAAGTGTTTAACATATTTCATCTGAAAAGGTTAAAAGATCTGGCCAATCTTCCTTGACATTCAAAACATCAAAGGGCAGAACTCTTATCAGTGCCTTTAGCTATGCTCTCTTTAACTGGGCCTAAATGTCTGCAGTATTGTATAGTACTGTTTTAAAACCATATTTATACTGTACAGAATCTTATACATCCTTTCAGAGCATAAAGTCTCTGATTTCAAGTTTGAACCGATTCCCAGTTGCAGGTTACTGAAGTACAATATACAATCCCAATTTATGAGATGAGTGCAGAGGGAAATGCTTAGTGGAACTCACGATGTTTTTCAGATTTGTCAGGTTTCTGTTGCAAAGCTATAGAGGTATTTCCTTAACTGGCTTGTAGAGTCACTGGGTGGGGTTTTTTTTCCCCCTTCTCTTTCAAATGTGATATTCTGGGGAAAGGCTGAAGTCTGTTGCAGGAAATATGTAGTAAAAATATTTTCTGTTCATGCCATTGTAGCATATAGCTGTTCTTAAAAGTAATACATTTATTGTTTGGTTTTGTGTGTCTGTTTTTTTCTGTGTTCTTGTAACATTTATATACCCAAGGAAAAGCTGTGATTTCAACGTTCTCATGTCTGTTTGGCCTGTACACTGCAATGGGAAGTAGTTAAGCTAAATTAACGTTAGACAATGGTATTTTGGGCATTCATGACTTGCCCGGTGAGCTGTGCACTATGTGAGCCTGCAAAAATGTGATGGATCATATCTGCCCATCTAATATTGTGCAATATATTAATATGCTCTCAAGCATTTGAATGTGTTCAGGGGCTTCTTCCTCTTTATTGCTTGAGAGCCTGATGCTCAGCTAACATGCTTCTGATCATGAGAGCTGTGTTGTTTGTGATAGCTTGTCTGTGTGCTGGTGTGTGTACATATCTGTGTGTATACGCATGTATGTACATGTATACATGTACACCGATTCATATTGGAGTGGTATCTGTATCAGCTGGGACTTCAGATGTTTGTTTTCCAAGACCACAAAGGCACATGCCTGTATTGTCTCCTGCAGGTTTTCAGTAAACTCATTTAGGGTTTGGTGATTCTTCAGGATTTATGTGAGCCAAATATTCTTGTAGGATGAAAGAGGAGATGGTATTTGGTTTGAAATAAATATTACATCACATTAATATGAATAGTCAGGCTGCTACACAGACCTTGACACAGAAATTATAGTAGAATATGAGTGTTCAGCCACCACAACAATAGTGGAGCAAGTCAGTGCCTTTGACCTTTTCTGAAATAGTTGATTGCAGTGATGGTTCCATTTAGAAGCTGATTTTGCACACTTTTTTATCTCTAGAAAAGTTTCTCATGACAGATGTGCTGAGTTATTATAATTCTGACAATGTCTGCTTTTCCTTCCTTTTGTGGGTTTTATGGCTGTAAAACTTGACAGGTTTACTCAGTTACCCATCATTGCTGTTTCCAGCTGAGTAAGGAACCAGGTGGCTGCTTGCATATGGAGCAGAGACAAGCTGAAGTGCTTCTGTTCTCTGGATGTAATTTTGAAACTTGGACTAAAGACTCAAAAAACGACCTAAAAATGACCCCAGACAGTTTAAAAAGAAACAAATGTCAATTTTTGCCCCAATAAGAAGCGTTAATAATGTGAAATCTCTGCTTGCTCTCTTTTAAAATAAGATGTTACTTCATTGTCTCTCCTCTCCCCTCTTTATGCCCCCTTCTCGCTGACACCCTCAAATCCCTCAGCAAGTCCAGGGTGACCACTTTGTCCTTTCTGGCAAAATGACCTGATTTGAAAAAGGAATGGAGTCAGTTTAGTTGCATGGTGTGCTGCTGTGAGTTTTACAACAGGGAGTGAGTCTCTTTTCTGTGCCGATGTCATTCCCTCAGCCCTGCTCTTCCCCGGGTCGCACTGCTGCTGAGTTCCTGAGGGCTGTTCTGCATCTCAGGCTGATGGATGTGTTTTGTTAGCACGTCGTGTACTTGTGTGCAACCCACAGGAAGGTTGGGACACACCGACCCCGTGGCAGGTGGGCGTTCTGTTGCATGATATGAGCACTGGTGCTGTAGGTACTGCTGTGGCATTTCAGGGAACCTGAACTTGCTGTCGTTAGTCCCGGATCATCCAGCCCTCCTGCTTCTTGCTCTGCATGCAGTGAATGAAACGCTGGGGGTTTTATTTCAAGTGCCTGGGAGTTTTATAGCAAGTAACACAGATCTTTCTAAAGGGAAGAAACTCAAGTGGGATGTGATGCCAGTGCACCCTCCTCTGGTCCTGCTTTTGAAATCAGCTCTGGTATGTGAGGGTATTTAAAGACTTTTTTTCCCTGCCACTTAACATTGCAGTGAGGTGAGGTACCTACAGTCCCCAGTCCTTGAGCTGTGATTGCCTAATCGCTGCTGATGCTTCATGTGCGTGGCATCTCTCCAGCCGCTGGTCAGCTCTGCATTTTTGCTCACTGTTCCTTTTGTTAAATGCAGCACTTATTTTCCAGATCTGTATGTCCTGAGGGTCAGTCACCAGTGAGGAGATTGTTACTGTTCGACAGGAAGTAATTTTAAGGAGGTGTGAATTTCTCTGTGGCCAAGAAAGCTTCTTGTCATCCATTAACACTGGCTGCTGTGACTCCTGCAGTGGAAGGGTTTTGGCCATGCAGCAGCTGTGGTGTTATTTCAGTAGAAATGAAAGCATTTTTTCTTGTTTGTGTGAGTATGAATGCAAGAAGAGAGGATTGAGTGGCCTTTTTGCCTACTGCTCCTTATTTTGGTTTAGACACCAATATTTTTTTCACAGATTTTACAGATTTCTGTGCACCTCAAGCAAAAGTGACTGTAAAATGGCCCCAAACTCCACTCCTCCTGCCCTCAGTTGTCTTCCACAGGAAGAAATCTCTTTCTCTTGAGGGGATTTCCCCTTCAAGGTCACTTCAGGTAGATACAAATATTCTAGGGGCTTCCCACAGAACAGTATGGTTGTGGTGAGAACTTGCACTCATCAATAATCTCTGCAGAGAGTATTATCCATGTAGTAAGTCTTTTGGCACAAGGCTGGAGAACTGCTGGTGCTGGCTTGCCGACAGCCCAAGTAGTGATATAGCTGCGCTGGAAATCTGTAACACAGGAATCAGACTATTTTAAACAAGAGCAGCTGAAACAAGAGCTAGCTGGAATATGTTGGAGGGTTGTACTTCTGCTGGCTGTATTTGTATCTTCTGTGTTTGTGCCAGACAAGACTCCACAGCACTGAAAAGTGAGAAGACTGTATTAGACTCTGAGGCTTTGTTTTGAAGCGTATTTCTGATTTGATATGGTGACAGAGGAAAAACACTTTCTCTGCAGTTTTGTTTCATAGAAATCACAGAATATTTTAAAGGTGTTTTAAATATATAGAGGAGATACAAAACAGGTGTTTTGCTCAAGGAGTCTCAAAATATTTAGATGGAAATGAATTTTCTATCCAGGCCTGCTGCAAAGTCTCATGACAGTGACTTTCTTACAACAGTTAAGCCATTACATACACAACTAGTGAAAGAGTAAGCATGTCTTCATGATGACAAAGAAAATATTCCAGTCTCAAACCTTTGAATAAAATTAAAGTAATTGGTATGTGACAAATACCAACCAAAAAAACACATGAATCAACAAAAATCCTCCCATTTCCCTGAAGGTAACCATCTCAGGACATGGGTGAGCATGGATCATGCCAGATGGAACAGGAAATCTTCAAAGGTTTCAGCTGCTGGGTTTTAGGGGCAAGAATGAAAGAATGAGACAAAATTCTAAGATGACATAGTGTGTGATGTAGGTGAAGTATCAAGTTTGAATGAATGATCATTCAGGACAATCCAAAATAGATTTGCTTTTGGCACATGTCACTGGTTACTTCCTTCTGCTCAGTCCACATAAAAAATGTCAACCAACATTTTCTTTTTGAAGGGTGTACTTGCTCAAGACAGCAATATTATCTGAACCAGTTGCCTACTCAAATTGCTAATTATCAATTTTTCCAATTTGGCTTTTTCAAAGAGCTGAAAAGTCTTTGTAATTTAGGCACCATCATCTTTATCTTTCATGCTGCAACCCAGAGTTTCTTGTGCAGTAGTTGCTGAATTGTGTTTATTTTTTTTAGGTTAGGGCAAAGCTTCTTTTAAACTGGAATTCAGTGTGGCCTACATTATCTGATTTTATAACAGGTCATAGAAACAGTTTCTTGCCATTTGCAGTTTGAACTTGTAAGTCTTCAAGCTAGCAATATTTATTTTTGTTAGACCTCATGAATGTCAATAAGTGAATGATAAGCATTCATTGCCTGTGTAAATGAAATGACTGGCATTTGATATCGTGCCTGCTACCTGCCTAGTGGGATTTGCATTTGGAGCTGTTATTTCAAGCTCCTTTGCACTGGCTCCCCCAGTGTGTGCAGGCTTTGTATGTTTTAGCAATTTAAGTATTTTGGACATTAATTCTTCTCACTTGTGAAAACATGATGTGTGTTGTAGCGTGCAACAGTTTAACTCTGGCAGAATTCTCCAAATGATACAGCCTGGCCCAAGAAACTTTGGAGAAAATGATCACTTAATGTAGGCATTTCTCTTCTTTTTTCCAAATATATCAAGGGCCACAGGACAGTTCTGTTGTATCCCATGTCCAGGGGAGTACAGGGAGTGGAGTTGTACTGCTGCTTGGTATAGATGAGGCTCTCATTCAGGAGAAGCTCTTTCAGATGACTCAGGTTGACCCTGAACACATGCACACCCTGTGCCTTGGGTCTCCCTGTCTCTACTGGGACGGTGATGATGGGTGGTGGGTGGGGATGGAACTTCAGAGGAGGAAGAAAAAGTTGTTTAAAAAGGGGAAACATCCATTTTGGGACTGGTGCTGGGCTATCCGTCTGGTCCATGGGAAGGTCATGTATACAGACTGACTTTGCACCAGCAGCTCTTTATCCCTTCAGTGGCTAAACCAAGAGCAGGGTCTCCTTGGTCAGCCCTGCCTCCCAAGTACCAGGGTGGGTCCGTGCACAGGAGTGCTGGGGCCTTTAGGGATGGTTGCCCTTAGTTCTGCCTTGGGCTTAACTCCAGTGAGGATTTCTTTACATGCAGAATCTCTGACGTGCCTGACAGAGCAAGAGCATTGCACATCTCTTACTTAACTATCTGGTGCTCCCCACTGCCTTCCCTGGATCTGCCTTTGTCCTACTTAACGTCCATCCTCATCCTCACATGCCTAGATCTGCGCTCATAACCAGTTGAGAAAGACTGTCCCTTTAATGAGGAGGCAATGTAAGGACTCCCTTAATATTTGTGCTTCCCCTGTAACCCTCCTGAAAAGGCATCCCTTACGGCACAAGCAAATAGATGCCAGCTTGCTGAACAGTTTCACTGGATCCTAACACAAGTGACTAAAAAGTGCTCATCATCTTTCATGATCAGAGCTGGGCACTGGTGCTTCCCAGAAACAGTAGGTCTCATGTGGGGTGAATAGTCCAAGTAAAGTCTTCACAGCCTCAAGGATAAATGCTGGCTGATAGCAATGCATTGTGGAAGAGATTTGCTTTTATTGCTGGTTGGGCTTTTTGCTGTTGTTTTTTAAAGCTGTCACAATAAAAAACGTTCTGAGAATGGAGTGCCTCCACTTTCTAAACTAGTTTACAAATCTTGGGCGGGCTCACAAGCACGCAGGTTAAGATTTCCTCCTCTGTGGGTGTGTGTATCAGCTCTGGCTTGATAGGGCTGTGACTAAAATTGAGGGAAAATGGATGCAGCTGTCCATCCTAATGCTCTCCTAAATGCTTTGGGGGGGTGTGTGGTGAGGGTGTGTCACTTTAAATGTGTTATAATCCTAATGGAAATTTAATTTGTTAAAATATTTATGCCTTCACTATGGAAAAATGCCTTTATTGTGTGTGGTGTTTTGTGAGTCAGTATCATCATTTTACAAGGTTGCTGAGGAAAATGCTTTTGCTGAAGAAGGTCTAGCAATGCGAGCCTTGGTGGTGTGTTTGTTTTGTTTTTCTGTTCTCCTGAAATTAATCACTTGTTACTTTGCTTTTGATTTCCAGGGTCTTGGTCGGTGCTCCCAAGGCAGAATCTAAATACAGCACCTCTGTTCAGTCCCCAGGAGCAGTGTTTAAATGTCGAGTCCATACCAACCCTGACAGAAGATGCACAGAACTGGATATGGGACGAGGTGGGTAGTTATGATGCTTTGGGACAGATGGAGGGAACCAAAACAAAATCCAATCCATAGGGGTAACAATCCTCTTGCCAGCTTCAAATTGGCCCCAAAACACTGAGAGGGAGCCATCAGCTTTTCCTCATGGATTTTGAGCAATAGTAGCAGAAGTGTCTCGCTCTCTTCAGCATCACAAAATAACATCCCACTGGTGCTGGTGTCATCCCAGTGGCCTTGCTCCCTCATTCGAGTGAGTAATGGGGTAAAGGTGGATTTTTCCCTGGTTACCTAACCTGCTTCAGTGTGACTTTGCAGTGTGAGTGGTTTGGAGTGCTGCTTTCTGCTCCAGGCAGTGCTGAAGTAGGGGTGCATGGGATGACCCCAGGTGGTCCATCCTGATATGTGGGGTTATTAGTGATGTGGTGATCTGTGGGTTGCCCCAAAATGCAGCAGATCATTCCCTGAGTTTGCCTTTTGTGCTAAAATGCTCTAGGTGAGAGACATGCTTGTATGCTGTTGCACATGGTCAGGATTCACTTCAGTTTCTCTGATGTACTGTCTGAGTTGGGGGAAGGTGGAGTCCTAAAGTAAAGTTCTGACTTAAAATCTCATGCTGGATAATGATGGTGAAGATTGAAGCCTTTTAATACTTTGGTTTTCTTAGTAACATATTGCTTTTTCTGCCTATAAAGAAAGGCATGTTAGTATTATTCATCTTTTTATACTGAGTCAAGTAGAATTTCTGTTTATGAAGCTTACATGTGTTTTGGCTAAGTGATTTGTCCTGCTGTTGTAATGTAAACTGTCATAGATTTGTGGATGCTGCCTGACAGGACTAAAAATTTCACCCTTGGTTTTTTTTGTTTTTTTTTTAAGTGCTCCCTTTAGTCTCATTTTCAAGAGTAATTTTTGCTTTGATTGTGTTCTGGAGGCAATTTGATGTCTCTCCTGTTGACCTGATCATTTGATGGTTTATTTAAGTAAAGCTGTGGACGTGCTGTAATACCTGCTGGCTCTTGGGGACAGGGTCTGTCCTCAGCTCTGTATGTGTGTGGTGCCTATTAAAAAATGAGAGCATTGTCCCAATTAATGCATTCAAGAACTAATAATCAGGAGGAAATAATCAGGAGCACCATCAGATGTTTAGCAGGCAATCTCTTTTCTTGTTGGGGTTCTTCGGTGGGTATTTGAAACTCACGTCTCCTTGCTTTGCTGCCTTTGCTTTCTTTCTGTAGGCAATTCTCGGGGCGTACTCTGTGGGAAGACCTGTAAAGAAGACAGAGATGATGAATGGATGGGCGTGAGCCTGGCTAGACAGCCGAAGGCTGGCGGAAGTGTGCTGGTAAGTCTGTGCTGTTCTTTGATCTCATTAAAACTGTTGCTGCTGTCTGACTGCAATGCTGAGCATATCAGGATTAATGTGTTTGGCAATGACTGACAGAGTCCAGAGGAAGAGGTAGCAGATTCTGCAGTCCCTTCCTTCGAGCAGAAGGGAAAGTGAGCCTAGCCAGAAGACATAATTTATAGAGGATTCCAAGTCATCACACCTGACTCATGTAACCCAAGGGCTTCCTCTGAAATCTGGGGGATTATATCTTTGAACCAAATATATAGATCTTTGTCTGGGAGGTACCCGCTAGTTTGTTCTCTTTGTAGTTTCCCTGTGTTTAGGTAGGGAATTCATTTTCCTTAAGCACATGTATTGTGTGTCAGAACTTACAAGGAAAAATGTAAAATGAGTCTTTGTGGCTGTATTTTTCATTTATTTATATTAATTTCCTGTTACCAGAGTAACCCTGACAACAATCTAATTCTAGACTCTTCTGTTTGTGGGTAGGAAACTTTCAGTTGGCCCCATCTTTCCACTGGGATAGGGAATTGCCCTGGTATGTGGCACAAACTGTCTAAAAGCTGCTAGTGAGAAGGATCTTATACAGTGATTACTGTGCCAACCACCTGTGCAAAGCAAGAGGATAAAGCTGCTTCCCTCAAAGGTATTTTTTTAATATGTGCATAGAGTCCACATGGTTACGCCCCAAATCCTTGCACACCAACTTCCCTTTGAGGGAGCAGGTGGGTTTGATACATTTCTGTGACACTATTGTGGTATTTCATCCCATCATTGCGTTTGCTGTACAGCTTACCAGTGTTACGGGGGCTGGCTTTACTTTTCTTGGATGTTTTAAATGTGGTCAGGACTAGAGGAGGAGGGGAGAAGGAAGGGTATAAATAACATACACTGTAAACATGTACAGCACAGCACAAAATGAAGACATTCATAGTAGTGTAAGCAATTCGTATTTTCAAGGGTTAGTTATGCTGAGGTGTATGTGTCCTCAGTCTTATGTGGCAGCTGAGGAGTAACTTGCACTGAGGATAATGCTACCCCAAAACATCCTCTTCAATGTCCAGTCATCAGGCTGAACTAGACAAATCCATTCTAATCCATTTTTGGAAGGTAGCTCACACACTTTTTTAGGCAACACTGAAACATTCTTGTCAAAATTATATCTTAATGGTTTTGTGTATTTTGGTTCAAAGGGAAACAGCTTGCAGCTGATGCTTAGGGGTCATTTCCCCAGACACAAGCAGCAAATGAAGGGAATGCTGGTGAGGCAAAAGGCCAGACAACGACCAGGGATGGGGCTGGTTGCTGGCTGAGTGGAGGCTACAAGGGTGAGAGACGGGCAGGCTGCGAGGCCTTAGGTTGGGGCTGCGGAGATGGAATCTTCACACATGAAGGAAGTTAAATGCGAAATGTAGCTGAAGTAAAATACACGGCTAGTGGTGTGCTTATTTCAGTGCAGCTTAAGCTGGTAAAATGTCTCCACAAGTGACACTGATTTAAAGCAGTCCTAACCCAGCCTTCTGACAAGATTGTGCTGCCCTTCACCAAGCAGATCATATCCACATGCTTGGGGATATTTAAATATATAATTCTCATTGATATTTATGACCAAAGCACTTGCTCTTAAAGTATATATCTGTGCACATCTGTGTGGAAACAGAGCTTGGAATGAATGTTTACAGATTCCTTTTTGGATGGAAATTTCCTGGCTGTTTCAAGTCATTGTTCTGTTTTGAGACAACTTTTTACAAAAAAGATTTGTGACTTTCCCACAAGCAGATGGTTTTTAATACATGTGCTCTTCTAATTTTAAGGATGAGTATTTCTTTTACATGTGGCTTTTCTTTGAAGCCCCTTTGACAAACTGGTGTTCTGAGAAGATGTGTCTGAATGTGCATTCATAGACATATTTGCCAAATTTTTAGTTTTTTAACAAAATTACTAGCTAACACGAGTGAATTTCTTTTGACAAGAGTGTGTGCAGTCTATATTGTCAGCCATTACAGCTCTATTTCCTGCATCTCTTCCAGGAATTCCTTTAAGTCAGAGTAGTATCTTTGTGGTCAATAGCCCTGGATGGATTTATTTTTTTTTTCTACATAAGTAAATGTACTCCCTTGTATAAAATATTGATGCTCTTGAAGTCCTGTGTTAGATTAAATGGTTCCACAGTTTAACTGTGGATTGGATAAAGAAATTGTTGCTTTTGCTTTGAAACTGCTTAGTGGCCTACATTTTTCTATCATCCTTCCTCACTTGCCTGACGAGTACCAGCTTCAGTGGAAAGGGGCAGTAGGGAAGATGGGAAGCGTACCAGAGAGCTTTAGGTAGTGTTTGGTAAAACATGGATTGTCTTTGAGCCCATATTGTGCCAGGATCTTACTAAACTAGAGTTTTGTGTTTGTCTGACAGACTAAATAGAAAAGCATCAGTGAGGATGTGAAGAAATAAAGTAAGATTAAATAAGAAAGCTTCCTGTCCTTGGATATACTATCAGTCCATCTTTGCATTAAACTCAGGGCTCCAATAATGCAGCTAAGATTCCTAGGGCTTTCCAAACTGAAGCAGTAAAAGTCCTCCTTTTGCTGAGAGAGGAACTGAGGACAGTGCATTATGATTTGGAGATAAAGCACATCCTTCAGTCTTGCTCTTTCTAAATACCTGCCACTTCTGTTGTTGTGTGGCTCTTCCTGTGGTGCAAAGCCCATGGGTGCAACAGCATGCAAAAGAGCCAAGTGTGTGCAGTTTTGAAATGGGCTGTTCATTATAATTCAGTGTCAGCCATCAATAGATAGCTTGCTCTGATCGGAAGCATTTTGTTTTGCTTCATGCTTCAAGGGTTAGCATTGTTTCTCCCCTGTTGCATGGTAGAGCTGAAGCCTGTGCCCTGGCAGCAGCTGCTGAGCACCAGAATGTGCTGATGTGTTGCACAGGCACCCACCTATAGCTTGCATCTGAAATAGGGTGCATAGGCTCACTGTCAGTTTTTTGTAATCACCTTAGAAAAAAAAAACAAACCCACAGAAAAGCTTGCTCCAGAGCATCAAATTCAGGTGACTCATCTCTGTTCCAAAGACATCTTCAAACGTGTTGTCAAAGAGGGAAGGCTCTATACACCTTTGGTAGCATATCACCTTGCCTCAGCAGCATTGGAGAATGCAGCAACAGTGTACTGTAGTCAACTCTAAATGCTTTTGAGAAGACAAGTACACCAAAAGCAGCTGTGAACAAGCTTTGTCATGGCAGGGAGACAAATGGGCTGGTTGCTTGGCTGCAGGGAAGTGAGTTTTGAGGACAAAGAGGAGCTGCTGAACTCATGTCCATTGGGAAATTCTGTAGCTGTGGCAATGGTGGAGTCTGGTGAAGCCCTGACTCAGATAACTGAGGTGCAGCTCATCCCTCGGAGTTCCACAGACTGAGGCAGTCAGTGGTAAACTATAGTGTGCCTGAATACACATCATGATGGAGGTACAGAAAAGTGATCATTGAAAGAAAGACAACTCAAACAAAATCCAACTCCTAAGCGGTTAGGTAAGTGTGCCCAGAAGTGCTAGACTGAGCCCATGGCTTCCAGTTGATTTTGATCATACTTCTTATCCAGCAGAAGCTTTTTCTCTCCTTATCTTCTTCTATCTTTTGTGATCTCTGTACCTCACTCCTGAGCAAAGCCACCTACTCGTGATGAAATGCTCCTGCTCTCCCTGACTGTGTCATTTGTGTTCTTGTGGGGCAGATTAGTAGGTTAATTTATGAGAGTCCCTTGCAGTTTCCGAGATATAAAATGTTAAGGAATTTATGGTACCACAATCCTTTGTTTCCATAATTTAAAAAAAAAAAAGCTCTTGGTCTATTTCCTTTCAAGATTATATCCAGAGTTGGGATTGGCTTGACTATCACTTTAATGGTATGTGTCTTTTTAGCACTGCCTTTGAAAGGGCAGTGCATGTGTATGTCTGTGCTCACAGCACAGATCTATCAGGAGAGAAACTACTTCACGGTTTTGCTGAAAACAAGCATTTCATATCCTGCTTTGGTTTTGTCTTGCTGTTGAATTTTGTATGATGGTGCATGGGGATTGAAATCACAGCTGAGCCTCCTTGAAGCCCATAAGGGAGTCTCCAAAGTTGCTCTTTGCAGTACTTCCCGTGTGCATTTGGCTGTGGAGCAGGGTGCCCTCAGAAGCATCCTTTGCATCATGGCTGGCAGCCTGACCCACAGTGTGGTGTAGAGCATTCCACAGTCCCCGGAGCCCCTTGCTGTCCCTCCGTGATAGCCACCTTCAGGAGGTACATGTTTCTTCTTAAGCACTGGAAGTTAGGAAAGCAGTAAATATCAAACTCCAAATGCAGCACTGCTAACAGCAGAGCAGGCTTTTGCACAACTGATTTTGCTCTGTGAGAGTAGTATTACCTGTTTATGTCCCTTTGGAGGTAAGGGGCCTCTGTTGATGGCTGGATTTGAACTTCCCAGTAGTTGATACACTTCCCATGTCCTTTACTGGAGAGATGACACAACTGTGCCTGCATTATGGATGGATATAATTTTTAACAATGTTGAGATGTTCCCATAGGCAGCTCTGAGGTGCTGAGGCAGGAAATTGGGGTAGCACACAGGGGTAGAAGACTGAAGGTGTCTCATTTGGGGGGCCATGGGTCAAACGTGGGGTTTGTGAAGGGGGCTGATGCAAAGCTTCAAGGAAAAGTTGAAAGCATGAGGTGGAGAAGATTTGTAGCATAGAGGCTGCTCTGTTTGCGTGGGGCCAAGCCTTAAATTATATAAATTGACCCATCTACACTGACTTCAGTGTAGACTCATACCAGCTGGAGCTACAGCCCAGCATGTGCTCAAGTTCATGTGCTGTTTCACATTTCCTTTTCTTTTATTCCAAGTAAACCGTGAGCGTGAGGCAACTTGTGGTTTGTCTGGCAGCAGTGCAGTGTTAACTTCTGGAGCAAATGGGTTCTGGGAAGGTGTGAACCAGGCTCTACAGTGCTTGCATGTGTGCCTGTGCAGGCAGTTGTACTGAGCCAGTGTCTTGTTCACCATGATCTTACTCTTCACTGTGAGGAGAAGGACGCTCTGACCTCTGCTACTCATCTGCACCTTGGCTAATGTTGCCACTCTTGTTACTACAAAATCTCCGACATTTTCACTTAAGTTCGTTACCAGTAAGCAAAACTCAGAACATCTGTCACCAGAAACAGAGCTACCGTTCCTGATGGCAACAAGCCTTTGACTGACACATGCATTCTCTGGTGGATAACTTTCTAATATGGTCTTATAACTTAAGTATTTCAATGTCTTTATTCCCATTTTTTGCCTTTTTCTGGCTTGAGTCTATTCTGTGTGTCTTTTGGTAGAAAAGCTTTGCTGTCTGTGAGGATTCACAGACAGTAAGAGATCTTGACATCTCTAGCATGGGCTCTGTCTTGCCCTGAGACCTTTTGTTTTCCTAGTCATGCACACGAGAAGGCTGAGATCTGAGCTGCCAAGTCAGGCAGTGTCCTGAGCTGCAGAATATAACAGTGAGAGAATGCTTAATCTGGAAAGAGTGGAATGTTAGGAGAGCACAGTGGGGTTGTCGGGCAGAGGTGATGCTGAGTGGTCCTGTTCATGCGTGCTGTGCCTTGGTGAGAGGGCTCTCCTGTGACTCTGGGCTAACAACCCCTGTGGTATGATCTGTTTAGGCGTGTGCACACCGCTGGAAAAACATCTACTATGAGACAGAGTACATCTTGCCCCATGGCTTCTGCAACATCATTCCCCCCAACCTGCAGTCCAATGGGAGGAAGCTCTTGCCCTGCTATGAAGGTAAGGATTGTGAGGCTTACCTTCCTTGCTGCACTACTACAATAACTCTCATTACTACTGATATTTTTCATTTTTTTCTTTTCTTTTTTTTTTTTGGTAACATGTGACTGCCCAGTGGCACAGCTCTGGGATGGCACTTGGGTTTTGGATGAAGCTGGGAGAGCAGCACAATGAATGAACGAGTCCTGTGACTGGTAAAGTGCACGGTTGCACCTTACTGGAGGAATAATAAGTTTCTGAACTGTGTTTTTGAGGCACCCTTCTCTCCTAACGTAAATAATGAGAAGATATTGATCTAAGCCTGGCCTCTTATGCTTCACTGTGGCACAGAGTAAAACTGAATTGTGTTGCAATCATGAACCAATTTGCCTTTCATATGGGAACATTTGAATTTTTGCATTGTGTTTTATCAGAGGATTGGGGGGCGGGGCAGGGGCAAGGCTTGCTTTGCTCGTGTTGGGATACTTGTACAGCAGTTTGTACTAAATCACGGCCATGTTTTGGGTGCTGTAGGGTCCGTGTTTGGATCCTGCAAAGGTCTGGGTGTGAGACAGTGGCAGAGGGAGGGCTCCAGCTCTGAGCCATGGGTGTGCATGTTGATTCTGCTCCAAATTCCACGTGCCAGCATTATAATTTCCCCCTCTCTGGTGCATGTGAGACTCCTGTATCGTGTATCTTCTTTCAAAGACTTCAGAAGACAGTGTCTTCTTGGCCAAGAGCAATTAACTAAACTAGAGGCACAAGTGTACTGTTAGGTAGAAGATAGGGTATCTCCTAAGATTTCTTGCCCTTGAGAGAAACATTTTTGGGAAAGCACCCTCTTGCTTTCTACTTTCTGTCCTGGGCATCATCTTCCACTTTTTGACTGTAGGAGCCTGAGGAAGTGTGGGAGTATGGAGAGCAAGATGTTCTTGTTTTGGGCAAGAACTCTGATTTTATTTACTTATTTATCCATTTTTCCTCCTGTCCAAAGCTGGCAGCAGCCAACAGCAGGCTTGCTGCTGACATCAATATGTGGGAGAGGGATAAGGCAGTGGATGTCCTGGATAGTGTCCCTGCTGCTAGTGAGTGGCCATGTGCCAGCTGGGTGGCCTGTGAAGCCAGCTCTGTGAAAGAACACTCTCCTCTTCATACCCGCTCTTTCTTCTGATGTGGCTCGTCAGCTCTCTCTGGGCTTTGCCTGGGGATCTGACATCATGAACCTGCACACCTTCTGGAGGCGGCATGCACTTTTGCACTGAGCATTTCCCACCCTTGAAATGGTCATTATTTGATAATGTGAGAAGTTATGAGGGTCTTGCCCCAGCCATGCCAGCTGCTGTGCAGCGGAGTACAAAGAAGCTTTGTAAGCCTTCCTGTTGTGAGCACCGTCCTGCTGTATTTGTACTTCGCTGTCCCCCTGCCCTCCTTGTTACTGTCAGCAAAATGAGGATAAGGCCTCACACCGAGATCATACACTGCAAATCATTCAATATGAACTTTATGGTCACCGTGCACACACAGGGATGCTGCTGGGGCTCCCTCTGAGCCCATGTCAGTGCTCGTGCACTGCCTTAATAGTGGCTCTCCTGAAGCCGTGGCAGGGAGGTGGTTTCTGGAAGAGGCGAACCATTTGTGTTTATCTGTGCGTCATGTCTTTGGAGTAAAATTGCTGTTAATCTGACAGGATATTTGCCAGGAATTGCTAGAAAATAGAAATGTGTGGACCTAGTACACGCAGAGCAGCCAGTGGAAAGTTGGCAGGGTTGGTGCAGTAAGATGCTGGCTTCATTTCACTACATGCTACAGTGAAAATTGAAAGTTTGGGAGTGATTTCCACTTGCCTCCCTCACCCCACCAGACACAAAATCACAGTGTCACAAGGGACGGCTGCATTTGTTTACTCCTGAATCTTTAAATTTCAATAAAACAAGCTCAAAGAGAGATAGCTGTGGTATGGCACACAGAAGAAAGTTTATTGTTTAAGATTTGCTGTGAAATAAATTTGCAGTCATTGTTGTAACATTTTTCCTTTGCTTCCTGGAAGGAGCAGAAGGAGCTGTCCTCCACTGACACTAATGAACAGCTCCTGCACTGAGAGCCTCTGCACCCATTGCTGGGAGGCTGCCAGAGCCATGGCAGCGAGCCCTGCGCGCTTTTGCTGGAGGAGATGCCCCTGCTGTCCGTGTGCGGATGGCCGTGGGCAGCGCCGTGTGTGCTCCCACCAGACCTGCTGGTAGCGTGATAAGCCTGACCTGGTGCAACGTGCAGGCCAGCTGGGTGCACCTCAGTCTCCGTCCGTGGAGGAAATGGAAATTTCCTGATTAGATGGTAGTGGTGCAACAGCATAGTAGTTTCAATCCATCTTATTCTTGTCTGGCTTGCCTGAAAGGACTGACAGAAGTCTGGAAGCGATTGAGGGGAAAAATGAGATCAACAGCAAGCCTAATACTTAATAGCAATACTAATACTTAAATGCAATCTCTCTGAGTAGGAACTAATCAGGTTTAGATGAGCTGGATGTCCTTTGTGGTATAGCTGACGTATGGAGTCACAGTTTTCCAGGCAATGCTTTCAGTTGGCTGTTTTCCCCATAGTTTTAATGGCTCTCCAAAAAAGGAAGCTGCTGCTTCGTTCCCCCAGTGCATTCCGTTTGCAAAGAAGGATGACTGTGCGTACTGTGAGAGGCAGTCTGGCTGATGGGGAGGGCTGGAGTGGTTTCCTCCTCCTCTGTGGTAAGAGTTGGTGGCAGCAGTGGGGAAGACTGATGGTCTCTTTGGTTAGTAAATAAGGGGAACAGCACATGCTCACATGCCTTGCCTCCGAAGGGATAAGTTCTCCCACAGAGTCCAAACCACTTTTGGTTTTCTGGGAACCATCAAAACATCCCTGCTTTGTGGTGGAAACTCAGCATCACAATGCTAGGTCAGACTGGTTACTACTGTTTCTTCCTAGAGTAGCGAAACATTAAGACAGGAGTGTAAAAGCTTTCAGTGCAAATGATAGCTTACATCTGTGAAGATGGTAGATACAGGATTTGATTGCACTCTGGAGCTTAACCTACTTTATGGCATTGACATTTATTTAGAGACTCACAGAGAAGTTTGTTCAGAGAAGAAGTTGAGGGGCCTTCCAGATCGTCACACATCAAAGCCTATTCCTTTTATTTGTGCATTTTTTATCCAATTTCTCCTTCCTCAGCCTCACTTCTTGTGTAGCTTGAGATCATCCTGGCTACAAACTACTACCGTCTTCTCTTTTTTGCTTTTTGTATTATTCATGGCACATCTTCAAAGTTGCACAGGCAGCAACCACCTCCAGACGGGGTCTCATCTTGCTGCTCTGCTATCAGCTGTTCAGCAGTTCAGTGACTTGCAGTCTGTGTAATCAGGGATGCACAGCAGTTTGCAGGCAGACAAGAAAGAACAATAAAGAAGTGTAGAAACAACAAATCTTTCCATGACAGCAGTTATTGCCTGGGGCTGTGTGCGAACTAATGAATCTAAACCTCATGCAAAGGTTTCTATTGGGCTGTGCAAAAGCTGTGAGCTGATACAGTAACTGCACAGTTCCCATCTAGTTGATTGCGTCACTTCAGGGATTGATGGGCTGATGGCTGTGTCATATGAGTGACAGGTGTCACTACTGTGCCCTGAAGTGGAGGGGAGGTAGAAACAATCTTGGTTTTCGTTCTTTTTGGGCTTATCCATTGCTTGTGAGAGGCAGATTGGCTCTCGGGAGGAGACCGAAGTCTGTGATGCTGAGATGTGACTGTCCAGGATGAGTGGCTGCTCTTGGCTGTGGAAGTGGGTGTGTGCCACTGCCCATGGGAGTGAGGTAGGCTGACAAGGGGTTTTGTGCTGAAAGGGTTAGGCTGGAGTCCAGGAGCCCAGTGTCTGTCCATACAGGGCTGCTGGCTCCTTGGGGAAGACTGCATTTGTCTTGATCTCCCCCAAAATGTGGTCCTGATCTCTGCTCTGTGTCAGCAGATCTTTAAATTCTCAGCAGCCCCAACGTCTGAGGTGTTTGGGACTTTGTGCTTCCATTTCCACTTGTGAAAGGTCACTGTCCCTTGTCAGTGAATACGGAAGCAAAGAAGGCCTGAGTAATGGAAGAAAGCAAATGTCACCCCAGTCTTCAAAACAGGCAGCCAAGAAGGCATTGAGTATTTCAGCCTTCTCTGCAACCTCTGTTGCAGGGGTCCCTATTCCATTCAATAGCGGGCTCACATTTTCCGTAGTAACCCTTTTGTTGTTGATGTATTTGAAGAAGTCTTTCTTGTTATCCTTGACAGTCTTCACCAGATTTAGTTCCAAATGGGCCTTGGCCTTCCTCGTTGCATCTGTGTATTCCATGCTATGTAGGGGTGGGAATCCTGCTATAGCAAAGGCAGGGCCTTTAGGACATGCACAGAATTGTTTTTCAGAAAATTCTAGAGGGACAAAGCTCCTCTCCTCAGCTTTCTGAATGAAACAATGGGCACATCAATAGAACAAAATACTTTTTTCCCCAGGCAAGGACTGCCTGGCTCTGTGAGAGACTTCATGTGGAGGAGCTAACAGTTCAGAGCCCCAGCAGTTTTTGTATAGCTGTGGGCAAATATGGGCGTCACTTCTCAGTGGAATTGTTGTCGTGCATTCTCACTAGGAAACCCCACTGTGTTTCTGGCCTTCCTGGTCTGCTGGGACACACATCTGCTTTGGCAGGACCCTGCCTTGGCCAAGGGCATTAGGCATTTGGACTGTAATTTGTGGATCAAGACTCTGTTCTGCATAGTCTGCAGCTGAACCTCGCCCTGTACAACTGGTATGACCTCAGCGAGTTTCTGAAAATCCGAACATATTTACGATATTAAGAAGAGATGATATACCATATCAAAGGGAGAATGGGGGGGGGGGGATATGTCTACATACAATGCTTTGGAAAAATGCTTTAAGAATGTAGCAGTTTTTATAATTAATTCCTTTTGATCTTCAGTAAGATAAAATTAAACTCAAAAGAACTTCCTTTGTTCCAAAGAGGCACTTTGCTTATTGATTTAATTTCAATTTTTATCATTTAGCAATGAGTTAATGGGGCTTAAAATAAAAAATATAAAAGTTTCACAATTATCAGGTTATATGGCAATGTGGTTTTTTGAGCCTGAATTACTGTAATGTACAGAAAATGCTAATAATATAGTACATATTGGAAAATAATGTTCTGGAAAAAACTGCAAAGGTTCTGATCCAGCTCTAAGTTTCAGATGTTCCTAAGTTGAAAATGTTTGAATTGAGGCAGGGTGAAAAGTGATTTTTCCTTTTTTCCTCTTTTTGCCTCCTCCCTGCCCTGAATTTAATGTATTTCTAAAAGGAATTTTTCCTCAGGTTTGACAGGGCAAACAATTGCTACATAAAATACAGGAACAAAAACTACAGAATGCTGGTTGGGTTCCCTGTGAATTGGGAGCTTTGAGCAAGTGACCGTAAAAAGCAGCAGATCTGACCATCCAGCAAATGAGACTTGTCTGATCATGTAGAAACACAGTGCTCTTTCCTCCCTCACTGTCTCCTTCCTGGGGCTGGTGTCCGGAAGCACCCCTCCACCAGAGATGTTTCCTGTGGCTTTGGTGTCTCTCATTGTGGGGGAAGATCACTCTATTTCTCTGAAGTAGTAATGGGCCTGAGGGTGAAACCTCCTAGTACAAGGTCAGTGGCACACAGATGTGTAACACGTTTGGCTCCCCCCTTTCCAGCTGTGCTGATCTGTCTGCCACAGATGGAAGCCTCTTCTGATACACCTTTACTGGGGCGGTGCTGCTGCTGTTATCATGCTGCTGTAAAGCTGCTTGTTAAGGGTAACAAGCAGCACTGTGGCTGTCCCCCCAGCTGGCCCCTTGCCTTACCCCCGGGGTGGGTGACTGTGCTACAGGGTGCACGTTTGGGCGGATCCACTGATAAAACCCATGAGCCCTGCAAGCTGGTGTCTCTGCAGGATGTTAGTGGTGCAGGTGGCTCAGGTGGAGAGTGTGTGCTGTGCCAGGGATGACCACAGTTTGTTTTCTTCCCTTCTCCCATCCAGAGTACAAGAAGAAATATGGGGAGGAGCACGGTTCATGCCAGGCAGGGATCGCAGGCTTCTTCACTGAGGTGAGCAGGGGCACATTCATGGAAGGGTCGGGGCTGGTGAGCAGCTCTCCTGCTGCATGTCCTGGAGGGACATCCCTGAGCATGGCCTGGACAGTGGGCTGAGTGCTGAGCATTGTCCCTTCCTGCCACCAAACACCCTCCTGCCTTGTCTGGCTTCCCAGTCATCTGCATCTTGCACAGTGACTGCCCAGAGGTTCATGCATATGTGTATGTCTCTTCAGGTCTGTGGACAAGAACAAATGAATTGACTCTGGAAAGTGTCCTCAGGGAATATTCTTATTGTGTACATCCCAAAACTTGCATAGAGCTATTTCTGTGTCTGTTAACTCTTTACTGTAAGTGATGATGTACAACAGTCCTCCCTGAATCATTTTGTTCATGTACATGTGGATAAATATAATGCACATACATATACATACATACAGAAGATAAAATGCTTTCAGTTCTAGTACAGTTCCTTGTAGCAAAACGATGGGGACAAAACAGCATGGTCAAATATATGCTCCAGAGCTGTTCTAAATACTCATCCATATTCTTTCCTGGACAGAAGTCTGTCAGCCATGTTTTAGTTATGTCAGGGAAGAATTTGTTCCCTTATGTATGCATGATTTTTTTGTCAATGTTTCAGGGTTGTGGTTTTATGCCTTTTTTTTAAGAACCTATACTCACTCCTAATTATATATGCAATGATTTGCAGAATATGTTGTTTCAGCTGNCTAGAACTGGTCACCTGAAGGGGACCTGGATGTGGTAGCATTTTCCTGCAAGGAAAGTCCACCCATGGCCTTACATTGAATGGAGATGTGAGGCAAAGCAGCTGTCCACATGTCTTTGGGGGGGTTGGAGAACTTACCTGGGCTTAATGCTCCTCAGAGTTAATTTGATTGCTTGTTGGGGATATTTAAAAACACATGCAGGAGTAAGGTTTCCCTGCAAGGACGCTGATGCTTTCGGACAACATTTTCTGAATCTCTCTTGTGTGCAAATGTACCTTGGATTTTGACTCAACATTATCCATGAACATCTACCTTTGAATGTGGGAATACTGGAAACTTTGCCTGATTTCTACAGTCTTTTAAAAAATGTTGTGCTTGTCTGTAATGAACCCAAGCCATTTTATGATTCTATGGTGATTCTATAGCCAGGTTGTCTCTTGAAGACCAGAGCTAATCTGATGATGGAACAAGGCAAAATGTTCCAACTATGACATAAGGCATGCCCTGCTTGTTGAGTGTGTGGCATCTCTTTAGCTTCTGAGTTGTAAAGTCAAAATCCTGTATGCTGTTTCCATCATAATTGGTTGGTATAGCAAGTCAGCCAGCATCTGTAGCTGAGTAGTGGGTCTGGCTTGGCTGGAGTGACTCTGTCTTTGTGTCTTCTGAAGGATGATTGGGAAAGGCAGCAGGTGAAGAGATTTTAGGGAGACCTGTGTTNTTGTGTACATCCCAAAACTTGCATAGAGCTATTTCTGTGTCTGTTAACTCTTTACTGTAAGTGATGATGTACAACAGTCCTCCCTGAATCATTTTGTTCATGTACATGTGGATAAATATAATGCACATACATATACATACATACAGAAGATAAAATGCTTTCAGTTCTAGTACAGTTCCTTGTAGCAAAACGATGGGGACAAAACAGCATGGTCAAATATATGCTCCAGAGCTGTTCTAAATACTCATCCATATTCTTTCCTGGACAGAAGTCTGTCAGCCATGTTTTAGTTATGTCAGGGAAGAATTTGTTCCCTTATGTATGCATGATTTTTTTGTCAATGTTTCAGGGTTGTGGTTTTATGCCTTTTTTTTAAGAACCTATACTCACTCCTAATTATATATGCAATGATTTGCAGAATATGTTGTTTCAGCTGATACAAACAGAATAAAGGTCTTCTCTCAGAAATCTCCTTCTGCCATTTCAGTAAACTGGGATGGCAGGCGATGTTGCCACAGTGGCACTATCTGGTAACTGGATGTTCAGCTAGCAGCAGCTGTTTCCTGGCTTGTCTGCTCTCTCCATCCTGTTTCTGTTCCCATGCTTAAATACTCCTTTGCTAACCTAGTTCAAAAGATATCTTTGAACTTTTATTGCTTCAGCCTGATGGCAGCAGGAAATGCAGATAAATGGCTTTTTGGGTCAAACAGGCAATCTCTTGCCATATATTCAGTGCTGTGGATGGTAGTTGTTCCTGTCAGTAAATGGTCCCTTGACCTCACGGGCATGGCCCCTTACAGGGAAAAAGCTATTTCTAAGCACGTCCTGCTCTTTAGTTGGGTTTGCAGTCCTGNCCCAAGCCATTTTATGATTCTATGGTGATTCTATAGCCAGGTTGTCTCTTGAAGACCAGAGCTAATCTGATGATGGAACAAGGCAAAATGTTCCAACTATGACATAAGGCATGCCCTGCTTGTTGAGTGTGTGGCATCTCTTTAGCTTCTGAGTTGTAAAGTCAAAATCCTGTATGCTGTTTCCATCATAATTGGTTGGTATAGCAAGTCAGCCAGCATCTGTAGCTGAGTAGTGGGTCTGGCTTGGCTGGAGTGACTCTGTCTTTGTGTCTTCTGAAGGATGATTGGGAAAGGCAGCAGGTGAAGAGATTTTAGGGAGACCTGTGTTAGCAGGGATAAGTTAAGTGATAAATAGGGCTGAGGAAGGTCTTCTATTGCAGCAGAACAGCTGAGCAGAAGTGGACCATAAAAGGACAGTGTGTGTCTAGGGTGCATGCAGTGACATCCACGTTTGGGAAGAAGGAAGGATACTCTACATGCACACAGAATGAAGATTGTTATAGATGGACTTTTAATTGATGTTTTAAGTAAATATGCTGTCCCTTCTTCACTAATGTGTAAAGCACAAATTTCTGCCCAGTTTTCATTGTTATTTTTTCTTTCCTCCACAAACTTCCATTTTTCTTGCTGTAGGAGCTGGTCATCATGGGGGCACCGGGATCATATTATTGGACAGGAACTGTCAAAGTGCTGAATCTCACTGACAACACATATTACAAGCTGAATGATGATGCTGTGATAGCCAGGCGGTACACATACCTTGGTAAGCAGCTTTCTGGTGCTCAATGTGAGAAGAAAATAGTCCAACAATGTATTTCAAGGCTTTGATGCTATAAAGTTGATACAGATTTTTTATGGTGATGTAGAGTGTTTTTATAAGAAGCATGAAAGTAAGAACATCTGAATTAAAGTGTTACTTGTCTGGAAAGAAATATGAGCAAAGAAGCCTATGGAATATTCTATTTTTCTTTCCTTGTTTTAGAAAAAAACAACTATGCTGTAATTTTTTGACTAATAGAGAAAAGGCTTTTCAACTCAATAGCACATTGGATTCTTAAGGGCTTCTTAATATTCCTGCCTTTGCCCTGTGACAAGCAAATTATTTGTCATTATTTAAACTGTACCTCTGCTTACATGTGCCTTTAAAATGGATACAACTACTAATTGCAGAATGTGTATTGCAGATACAAATTTATTTCTACAAAAATAGCACTGTCTAAATGTGTCATTGTCAACAAAAGGAAGTTGTGAAAGGTTTGGCTATAGGTACATCTTTAACTCAGTGGGTTTTACTTGCTCTAAAACAAATAATGTCCCTAAAATACTTAATTTAAAGGCTTTTACCTAATCTGCAGTGCCTAAGACTGTTGAGACTTAGAAGGCATTTCAAACAGTGGTACTGTTTACAAACAGTTTGATATTGTTTGACTTAAGTCTGGCACTGACCTCTCATTTTCCCCTTAACCTTTAGTCTTTGAAAAAACACCACTTGGAAGGTACTGCTAATGAAGAGTGTATGTTTACCTATTTGCCGACATAAATAGGTTTTGCCACTGATAGACTTGAATTATAGGGTTTACAATGTAGACAAGAGCCTCATAATTTACAGCAGAAGAGCAAGGCAAACACAAGATAGCCTTAGGAGGAAAGCTACTCTACTAATCTTTATATATTATATTATTATATATTATTTTCACATACCAAATAAAGCTGAATCTTTGATCTTCTTTCAAATACATTCTTTTTTCTTTGATCTATCCTCCGATTTTTCTTCTTGCCTAGACAAATATCTTTTAAAGCCATTACCTTCTCTGGCCTCTTTGCCTGCTGTCCACTGCTCTCCCCCCAGTCAAAAAGGAACATGATTTTCCAAGCCTTGCTGAGCAGTGATTTTAGCCAGACGAGGACACTTCTCTCTGGTCCTGGTGGGACTGTTGCTCTTTGACATGATACTTTCCCTGCAGTGATGTGGTCTCTTCTCTGTGTGTGCTTGTTCCCCTTTTACTGCTTCCCTCTCTTGACTCGCAGTTGGCAAACCGGTCCCACCACCAGCTCTGCGTGTCCCTTGCTCATCTCCACACACACAGCTTTCTTCTCAGCTTTTGCAAGAGCACTGGAGGGTGTAGTGTCTCTTCCCATCCCCATGAGCTTTTGAGCAAAGTATTGGTGCATCGTGAGCAGGACAGTTGTAGAACACTAACTGTGTGCAGCCCCAGAGCAGTGAAACACCATGAGCGTCATCCAGCCAGTTGTCCTGTTTCTCAGGCTCTTTCCTTTCATGGTTATTTCTTTATTTCCTCTCCCTCTCAGGATATGCAGTGACAGCAGGTCATTTCTCTCAGCCGACTGCCACTGACATTGTAGGAGGAGCTCCCCAGGATGGAGGCATCGGAAAGGTGCGTCTCTTTGTCAAACAATAATGTGGTCAGATGCAACAGGGCAAAATGTGTAATACTGATGCAATCCCAACGTGTATGAGAAGCCAAGTGTTTTTTGTCTGTGTGGTAGTTTTGAAGCACTGAGCAGGGGAGAGGTGAGGTAGTTTGAAGTCATCAAATTTTCTCCACCTGTCCCTCCTGGTGCCTCAAATCCCTCATCCCTCTCTGCTACATTCCCACCCAGTCCTTACAATATCTATGTTAATGAGACACACACAACATTTCTTTCACGGTGCTTTAGTTTAGGATTTGTGACATTTAGGTATCACTTGAAGCTTTCCTATAATTGAAAAAACTTGTAAAAGAGAGTTTGTCTTCTGCTTGTTTTATTTGTTATATTTGACTAATTCAGTATTTACTTCAAGGTAACATCCAATAGCATGAAAAGCTTCTTATTAGGTGATTTGATGTAATTTTTAAAACTTCATAATACATTGATGTTTAGTGGATTAGAATCTCGTTTTGCCAGCTGTACTTAGAAGTATTGGTGATAGTCTCTTAAGAAGGAAAGAAACAAAAAGGGTTTTCCTATGGGCATGTAGGTGTTCAATGTCCCAAAGATGTAAGCAAATTCAGGTCTAGATGGAAGTGACTGGCTAGTTAGGCATGCCTGGTGTTCCTATGCTGAGTACCCAGCTGCTGTTGGGGAAACTGGGTGAGAGTGAGCACTGCAACCCCTTAAACTCTTCTAAACCAAAGGTGGAAGAGTGGGAGTGAGGAGAGGGAGGGAAGGGATGTAAAGGATCTGCCTTTGTCCCTCTTTATGTAAAATCCAATCCTTTTAGGACCTGCTGCCACCATTTGCTTGAGCAGAGATGTCCTGCAGCCCCATTCCATCTTCCTCCCTCTGACTCTCCTGCTCTGTAGTCACATGAGTTGTAGCTGAATTGTAACACGGTGTGAGAGATCTTCAGTACCAGGAACAATATTCTGTTTAGGCAGATTATTTTTGATAATAACCATGTCCCTTGGGATAACAGTGCAAGTGGGGAAAATGGGAAAAAATAGAAGCTGAATTTGGTACATATACCTGATCTGGCACGACTGGGGCATACAGGATGTAGTTACTGCTGACAGGACATGTGCATGAGAAAGACATAGTTTTCTTATCCCAGGTATTCTGTTGTGTCTGCTGCAGTGCACCTTCCTTCCAACCTGTTTTCTCTGTGGAAAAAAAGTAATTTCTGTACAACCAGAGGGGAAAAAACCCTGTAGTTTAAAGACTACTGCTCTGGTTGCAAAAGCTCACATTATTCTCCCTTGCCATGGGATGTGGGTAGCAGCAACACATGGCAAAGTGGTGGTAAGTGGTGCTATGTACAGTGAGTACATTACAGTGAGCAGTCCTGTTGTGCTTTCCACACTCTCTAAAAAGCTAATCCTTTCCACTTCCCTGATAGAAAGTGATTAGCATTGTCACACTTTTTCACTGAAGGTAGCACCAGGATTCTTAAGGAGACAGTAATTTCTCCAAAGTCACCAAGAGCATCATTATTAAGACTGGTTTGGAGTTGTGACAGTTGGCAACGTGCTGGCACTGCTAAACTTGCCATGCAAATGCTAGGAGTCCTTTATATGTACAGTGATTGTCCAGTAAATCTTTGCTGTGTTGCCTGGAAACACCTTTGAACCCTGTCTCACCACCTTTTAGTAACTCACCACATGTTCAACTATGAAGGGAATCCCTTTCTACAAATTTTTGTACAAAGTCTGTTCTTGAACTTGTATTAACACTTTTATCTCCAAGGATTCCTGATTAAACAGTTTCTCCTGTGGAAACGAGCAATAAGTAGGTTGTGTTTGAACAGTTTTTTGATTTACAGGTTGTTTCAGACAGAAACAGTGGAAATGCTTTGAGTGGTCTGATTGGGATTTCGGTTCTGACCTTTTCTAAAGCATCATGAAGTTTGCAGAGCAGTACATGCAGGCACGTGGCCCAGATAAGGGAACGGGAGCAGGATTATTCCTTCTCAGTGTTTTGCCCTGCTCATTTCCAGACAGTCTCCAGATGCCACTTGTTTGAGAGTTAGAAAGTTGCTTTGCTAAGTGCTTTTAAATGCACACATGTGCACAAACACACATGCATATGAAAAAAGTAAGTAACAAGATACTATTCAAGCATTTGTTATGTTTAAGAAGCCTGTGATTCATCAGGAAAATGGGGAGCTCTCTTTCATCTTTTAAAAGAACAGTACAGTGGTTGTGAAGTTGGATCTTGGCAATAGCCATAGCCATGATCATGACTTAGATATTACTTAGAAAGCACCAGTGCTGTGCCATTATGTGCTTCATAGTTAGTATTGGTTAACGGTTTTCTTTTTTCACCTTTCAGGTTTATATTTTTAGAACAGACAGACGATCAGGCTCTCTAATAAAGATTTTTCAGGCTTCAGGAAAAAAGGTGAGCATTTTTATATGTGTGTTTTCTATTAAGAGAGGAGGGGAAGTAATGGCAGAGTCACCTCAGAGCATCCTTTTCATCTCACTTCTTCATAAGTTGTCAAGCAAACCCTGTTCTTATTATCCCAGAAAAGCTATTTAACAAATCAGCTGCATGCCCTTTCTTCAGTGGCAGTCATGACTGCAGTGTCTGCTTGATGCCCATGGGACTGAATTAGAAGATCTTGCTGAAAGGTGTAGTCGTGGTTCTCTTTAGTCTTTGTGACTCTGAGACATGGGACATGGGGCACCAGATGAGCGCAGATGCAGAGATTTCCTCTTAGTAGTTACTGGGAGATGTGGGTAACTTGGAGTTTAGTTTAATACACTGTGGTGGTTTGACTCCCCGATAAAATGCTTAGTGTCCAGCAAAACTGTTTCAAGGCCTTTCTCCCCCCACACTTTTCACCTTCCAGAGGAAGGGAAAAGAAAATCAGCTAGGAATTTACGACTAGAGATAACAACCGAAAGAGGAGCTTTGATTAATACCACGGGCAAAGCAGAACTTAGAATAATGCTTAATTTATTACTAACAAACTAAAACTAAAAATAAGAAATAGAAACAGGTTAGAAAACACTTTTACACCCCCACCCCTCGGTCTGTCCATGCCCCTCTCTTTCCCCTGATGGTGTGGGGGTCGGGGAGTGAAAGGTTTACAGTCTGTTGTTGTTGGGTCAGCCATTCGCAGATGTAAGTCCAAGACTTAAGCACCAGTTCTATTTCAGGGGGCTTTCCTGTGGGCTGCAAAGGGGACAGCTCGCTTCACCACAGTCATCACCACAGTCACAGGGGAATTATAACTCTGAGTCCTTCCCTTGTGTTCCGTGGGGTCCCCGCCACGAGAAAGCGATCCTCTGCTCTCTCGTGGGTCATTCCATGGGGTGCAGTCTCTCATGAAAAAACTGGCTGTACCTGCTTAGGCGTGGGCTTCTCCCTCTGTGGGTCTCGGCCGCAAAACCTTGCAAGACTCCACTCTACCTCGGGGGCCTCCTGCTAAGCGTGGGCTTCTCCCTCCGTGGGTCTCGGTCGCAGATCTTTGCTGGACTCCGCTCCACCTTGGGGCCCTCTGCTAAGGATGGGCTTCTCCCTCCGTGGGTCTTGGTCGCAAATCTTTGCAGGGCACCACTCCACCTTGGGGGCCTCCTGCTAAGCGACAGCCTCTTTCATGCCTCCCCCTGCTCCGGCAGGGGGGTCTTTGCACCCCGATGGATTCCATGGGCTTCGAGGGGACAGCTCGTAATCACCATGGTCATCACCAACGTAGTCAGGGAAAAATAGTTTTAAGTCCTCTCCCTGATCCGTGGGGTCCCTCCCCCTCCTTCTCCTCTTCTCCTCCTGCACTGACCTTGATGTCTGCGTTGTGATGTTGTTAATCCATGGCTGCCCCTTTTTAACTGCGCAACAGCTTCTTAAATATGTTTTCACGCAGGGGCGTAACTTAATGGTTCAAAAGCAGGAAGTTTTCCTCGGAGCTGGCCCTCATTGGCTCTGCTCTATAGGATGGAGGGAAACTTCCAGAGGCTTCCAACAGAAGCCAATCTTTCTCTTAAAAAAAAAAACTCTAATCAGAGAAACCCATGACATACACAAAGCCCCAATCTCTTTTTCTGTGTCCTGCTGTGACAGGAGGGATATTATAGTTATGCTGTTTTGTGGAGGAGCAGCTTCATTGTCTCAACAGATGATGATTTCCCCCTTCCCACCATGAATCAGTCCTGCATTCAAGCTTCTATGACAGCAGAACTGCCCTCCCTCTCTATGAAATTTAGTGAATGCTAGTGAGATCCAGCTCTCCCAGTGTGGTGGTGTGTTTGAATGGGGAACAGCTTGTGTTCTTCATCTGGGGGCTTGTTGGAGCTGTGTTGCAGGGGAAGCAAAGTGGACAGCATAGTATAACTATAGATAACAACAAAAAGCTGTCTTATTTGGAAATAACTCAGTGAGGAAATGATACCCCTTATCTGGGGTTTCCTGTGTTCTTCTGGAAGGAGAGGAAATAGAGAAGAAAAAGGTTACTGGTGGCTTCTGGCTTTAGGAAGACCTGCCACCCTCAGAAGGATCCAAAGTGTTTGACTGTATCCTCAAGTTTGGAGTGTTATCATATTTTGGTTTTTCTTTTACCCCAGCAAGACACAGTTGCAGTCTTTAAAAACTTACCTGAAATAGAAGAAAACTGCAAGGATGTGTAGGTGGGTGGTGTGACTTGTATTTTAGGGCCTTTTCAAAATTTTACTTTACTGCGCTAGCAGAATTACAGACATCTTGAAAGGAAAAGACCTCCCAGTTCATCCAGGGCATCTGCTCTGTTTGATTGCTTCCTCTTAATTTCTTTCCCTGTTGAGTTTTAAATGCCCCTTAGGATGTGCTTCTGGCTGTTCCTCAGCCTAATAATGAATAGAGCGAACAAGAAGTTTCAAGTTTTCAGCCAAAACTTTCCCTTTTCAATTTAATTGCTTTACTCTTCTATGTAACTTAACTAATCAAATATTTTAAAGAGAAGGTTGTGCTAAATCACTTTTTAATTTGGTTGGTTGTTTTTTTTGTGTTATGGTAGAAATATAACCAGGCCTGCTCAGCAATGAACACTGCCTGGAAATGAGCTCTCCTTCCCAGAGGTGTAAAATTCATTACTCTGACATTCTTGTTAGGCAGACAGTAATAGCAGGCCAGTTTCTTCCTTCCTTTTTGATTAATGGAGGCTGAACTAGGAGATCTAATGCAGACAGGAAAGAAGAAAATGCGAGGCAATGTTATAAATGTTAAGTGTACAAACTTGAGGTTCTTACAGCACCGTGAACTCACCCATGCTGCAGACATACCATGTTGCAGTTAAGTAATAGCCTTTCCCTGAAAGCTGCCTGAATACATAGTGGAATGCTTTTCATAACTTTTGTTCCTTATTCATGAGAAATCTACCCATGAGAAATTTCTTTTAAAATCTTAGTGGATTAAAAAAATAAACAAATACAAAATCCACAAGGGAACTTATGCTTCGAAATAACTGGATTCAAATGATGTTTGAGGTCTGACCTTAAACCCACACAAGCAGAGAAATGTGAACTAACAGACTGAAAGACTGTCCTTCACTCACCCCCACCTCATATATTTAGCAACTTTTAGATCTTACGGACTGCGCAGAATAGAGTTGCTGCTGCCCATCTCCCTGCATGCCCAGTAGCTGTGGCTCATGCGTGTAAACTTGGCGGCGTGGAAGGCAGTAGGTCAGAGATCTGCAGTGAGGAATGTAAAAGCATTCAAGAAATGCAATTCATTCTTTTGAACCTAAATAACTACTTCTTTAACCTCAATTTTTCCTACTTGGTAAACAGCTCTCAATTTCAAGTAAGAAGTGGTATCTTTCCTATTTTCCTGTCGAAGCTGCTTTTAATTTTAAGACTGTGGTTTGTAGTTGTTTTCAAAGAGTGCCCCACATGTTACTTGAGCAGAAATAGATGAAATAAGGGTGAAATATCACTCTTGCTTTTGGTTTCCTTCTTGTGTTTAATGTGTTTTGAAATTTGTAATGTGGGTGCCAGTTGGGAGATGGTTCACATTTAATGTTCACCCATATAAAAAAATCATGGAATAAAATGAACGTATTTCCTAATTTTAAGCACTTAAGTTTATCAAGCAGTAATGAGTGGAGATTGAAAGTGGCTTAGGTTTCTTGTCTATCAACTGAAAAGCTTTTATTGAAAGTCCTGTTTTGTATCAACTCACCTGCCTGTACCTGAGAGGAAAGGTTCTGATCACAGCCAGTACTGCTCTTTGACAGCTTGACTGATACAAATAAATGGAAATGCAACAGGGGAAGACAGTCCACAATCAAGAGTCCATTTTAGATACCTGTTTTCATGGATACCCTGCCTCTTGCCTATTTTTCTTTTTTCCTTTGATTATTTCTTTAAGGTGTCCCTAGATCATCTGTGGTACCCAACTTCAGGAAGTCTGGCACTGGGCGTGAATAATCACTGGCTGGGTCTGGTTTGGGAAACTCATTTCACCCCTTCCTAGTTTTAAGCATTTGACAAGCAAAAGCTACTCTAAGAAAGCTCTTTAAGTGTCTCACTTCAGCATGTTCCAGGTTATAACTTCTATTCTTTTGGTAAAGCATCCAGGCTATTTTACATGCTGTTTTACATGTTACAGTAAAGTGTTTTAATTTCTGCCAGAAATATTCCCAAAGCTTTCTCTGTAAGAACATTTGAGTGCTAAAGCAGCAGCTCATCGTGTGAAATGAAAAGAATAACCAAAACAAACAAAAATCATGCCTATATTATTTCTTCCTGTGTGTGGGCAGATACTGAATGCTTTGTTATGACTCAACTTGATTACAGATGGGCTCTTACTTTGGCTCCTCCTTATGTGCAGTTGATCTGAATTCTGATGGGTTGTCAGACCTGCTGGTTGGAGCACCTATGTTTTCTGAGATCAGAGATGAGGGTCAAGTCACAGTCTATATCAACAGAGGAAACGTGAGTATGTACAGGAGATGACTTGGTAAGCGATGAGGGCACGGGTCTCAGCCAAGGTAACACGTCTTTCCAGCACTGTGTGATGAAACTCAATGTCTCAAGTAAGTGGGGCTTGGGATGTCTCTAACAAACATGAAGTCACAGGAAGACTCCTCTGGTATTCCCAGACACCAGCCCACATTCATCAGAGATCTGTGAATTTTTTGAGGAGGTCTGAGAAAGTGTCTGGTTTTATGTTGAAACTTGGTGGCATTTGTGGCTTTTTGTGAATTTGATGCCAAAACCAATTAAGAGTCAGCAGCTTTGACTGAGTTTCCTTTGTGTTTTGGGTGGTCACCAAGACCTAGAACACAAATGGCTGAGGACTGAAGAAGAGAAACCAGAGATTGAATTCATGTTACTTTTTTATTATGGCTCATATATAGACTTTAGGGGAAGTTCTTATGAGCGGGTACTGTTGGATTTCACCTGACCTAACAACACTCCTGGAAAACTCTGAACTTTCTTGTATTGGCAAGCCCAGACCATTGTTACGTTGTATTTAGAGGAAAACGGTGGGTTTTTACATGCTATTAAATATTTAATATTCAGGTCCCAAAGCTGCTTTCTCAAAGGAGAAGTTGTTATGGACTAAAATGAAATTGTTTCTCTTCATCAGTATTTTGTGAACTTTGAGTTTGTTCATGCTAGGCTTAAAATTTCTCCGAAGTCCTAGCATTTAGAAGGCTTCAGAGGGGGGTTTGGTGTAATTTTATTTTCTATTATCTCTCCTTTAAATGAGCTTCACTTTTTTTTAGTTTTATCCACAGGAGGTTCTTGCAAAGGATCAGAGAAAACTGCTCTATAGAATAAGCATGCACAGTGATGCTACATTTAAAATGTTTATATTTTGCCCTTTCCTGTGACTGCAAAGAACTGAGTTGCACATACAGCCTGCCTGTATCCTCTCTGTTGTGTTTTAATTTCATTATATGGGATTTTCTTAAAGTCAGCAACTCCCCATAGCCAAGTAAAAGATTTTATTACATGTTCCAGAGGGTAGTTTATTCTCAAAAAAACCCTGAGGTGAGTACAGACTTGGATTGTGTAACTCAGTTTTGTTTTCTTGTGGAAATGTTCCTTTCCCCTTGAGGGAAGACTGAAGAAACTAAAGCTGATGTATCTGGCCAGAAGGTGGGTGGGCAAGAAATACCAGAGCCATATAAGGCTTCTCACAGCATATGAGTACAAAGCTACTTAATTCTGAACTTTTCTCAGTCTCTTTGTTTCATTAAATCTCTTTCCTTATTCTTAATTTCAGAAGGCTTTTTGGGGACTTGCTTTTAATCCTTTTGTCTCATTCTTAAAATGTTTTCAAATACAATTATCAAATGTTTTTGCTTAGGGGGAGATACTCCTTAACTTACTGGAGTTTAGCTGAATAAGCCTGGACTGAGGATTTCACTCCTTGGATGTAATCTGCCAGCAGCATGCTCTGGGCTGTTACGTTTTAGGCATCTGGAAACTTTCACGAGTTCACCAATCCCTGTTGTTTAGTTAGTTTAGCATTTTAGTTAATCAGCCATGCGCTCTTTACTCCCTTCTCCCCTGTCCCCTTAAAAACTGAAACCCGGAAGGTTTAAAACCTGAATTAATTAGATTTCTAGACCCCAGGTAATCTGAGTGCAATGAGGGCGAGAGGCAGGCTGCAGCTCTGCCACAGGTGCTTCCCACAGCACAGGGGCATCTTGCGTGGGGAAGGCTTACCTTGTCCAGGAATTGCACCATTTCCTTGACCCTCTTTTATTTCTTTCTTGCTAGGGAGTGCTGGAAGAGCAGCTCATCCTGGTTGGTGACAGCGCCTACAATGCACACTTTGGGGAGAGCATGGCTGCCCTTGGTGACATCGATGATGATGGCTTCCCAGGTTGGTGTGATCTCCTCCATGGCCCTTCCTGTGCCGGTGCCAGCAAAGCTGGCAGCACTGCCAGTCTTTCATAGTGGGTGCTGTGTGGCATCCACAGCTGGTCCAGATCTGATCAGCACCTGGGTTCAAACTAAGGCTAAACGAATGTGCTTGTGTAGGATTTGTGTGCTAAAGCCGTTTGTAGCTGATTGTTCTTGATGTCAGTTTAGTCCATGTTTGTGCAGATCACACCTCAATCTCATTAATTGCTATACTTTCCATGCTGTTGTATTTTCTTCATTCCTGTCTAGTTTATAAAAGGTTTAAGATACCCATTCCCCAGAGAAAACAGAAACCTATGTCTGATTTCTTTTTTCTTTCCAATTTCCTTCTGTTTTCAAGCCTTTCTGGATTTGTTGACATAATCTCATTTCTTATCATGCACATAAGAAGAATTAAGAAGTAGCTTCTCACTCCTGGTAGAACATACTCTATTAATTTCTCTCCTTTGCTTTGTTCTCCCCCTGCCCCTTTCTCAGGGCTCTCAGTGTGAGGCCCCATGCTGTGATAGCAGTAGGTGAGAGCAAAGTGTTGATGCTGGTGCCTTTTCTGCCCTGGTTTCTGGCAGTGCTGATTAAGGATTTCTAAACAAAGGCCAGCTTAGTCACTGTGTGCTTGGATTTATTTCTTCCAGGGCACAGTATCCTATTAAGCCTAACCCAGCCTCATTGCAGGTTGCCTTCTCCAGTGGTGGACATGCTCTTCCTCTGCATTTGGACATGCATTTTTGTGTTTTTGCTGCTGCTTGTAGGTCAGTTGTGGTGATGGTGAGACTGCTGAGGGTGTTGAATCTGTCCATGGGCATGAAGCAATTGAGAAAAGCCTCATTTTGGTAGCCACATAGTCACTAGGTCTGCCTAGGAGAGGAGAACAGGAGATGGGATCATGCTTTCTGTGAGAGTTAAATTGGCAGTTAAACCAGATCAAATGGAGTTTGAAAATGCACCCTCAGCAGCATTTTTCTCTTCTTGCCTATCCATGTAATATACCCAGTATCTTTGTGGAGCCTTGGATTTTCAGCCAACCTTAATGTAGTTCTGTGGTAAATATTTTGCCAGTCTTGTCCTAGTTCACAAAGCTGATGTGCCAGTGCGTTGGAGATTTTGAAAGGTTTCTAAATTAAGTTTTTTAGTGTGGTTGCTGATTAATAAACACACATTTTTTTAACAGCACAGGTTTCTAATTAGGCACAACATCTGATTCTGTGAAACACAGCCACATATGTATACGAATTCATATACATTTACGTATTTTTTAAGTTTATCTTAATATGAGCTCTTAAATCAAACAAGTTCCTTCTGCCCAGGTACACGTGAGCTGCTGATCAGGTTTTCCTGTGGGTAGCTGCTGGGAAAAAGTTGGAGTAGTGGAATGGATTGTGAAAGGTTTATAATCTGTACTGTTTTGCAGATGTCGCTATTGGAGCGCCTAAGGAGGACAACCACATAGGAGCAGTGTACATTTACCACGGGGATGCCAATGGTATTACACCCCAGTACTCTATGGTATGTGACGCCCACTGTCTATGATACCTGTCTGAAGGCACTTCCCCAGGGCCTGCAGAAATAAACCATATTTAGGGGTCCCTAAGGGGTAGTCTCATCATAACTCAACATCCTTTTGTCAGTCTCGGTTTAAAGTTGGCTTCTCTCAAAGTTTGTCTGTATCTATGCTGGAGGGTAAAATTGTTGGTCAGGAGGTATTTTTCACTCTCTTTTGTTATAGCTGTCAGCTGTATCTTCTTGAAGCAAGCAAAGGTGTTGAGTCAGTTTTTAGAGATAGTACTGATGCAGAGGAGAAATGAAAACCCAGGAGAGGTTAAGTATACAAATTATGGAGAGGCCTGTGGGGCGTTGGGAGGGCTTGCACTTTCTTCCTGTAGAAGCAGATTTCATGAGAAGGAAGAGGTACTCTGTGTTCTTTCGTGCCTTACAGAAGCCTCTTTAGCCACCTTGTTGACCTTCTTGCATTCTGACAATATTCTGACAATGCTGTTCTTGGGTGCCATTCCCTTGACCCACTTATAAGGAAGTAAATTCTTGTCTGGAATATGCTATAGCATCTTGTGCAGAGATGACATAGTGCCTGTAGCTGGGCAGTAGAGAAGATAAATTTATGCTCATGCTGCCCAGCATGTGTCTGCTGGTCTGTCTAGGACATTTTGTTGTTCAGAGAGCCTGAATCTTCCCTCCTTCTGTGTGTTTGAAGTTCTGGTTGTTTTGTTTTGTTGCTGGGTGGGATCCTTCACAGTAAATCAATTTAAGCAGAATTAAAGAGTTTAGTGGTTATATTGGAGACTCTTTTAACAGACCATAAAATTTTAGTCCTTCTTCCTTTTACTGTGTATGTGGCATGCATTGCTTTTGAGAAAAAAAGGAAGTTAATTGAGTCTAGTATGTTTTAGAAGTATTCATAATGTGTGGCATGTGGTGGATTCTGCCCATTTTTTGCTGAGAGCTGCTGGTTGGGAGGTTCTTCTCTGGCTGTTGAAAATCCTAGAGCTTCCCAGCTCTTGCTGAAAAGGATGGGATTTTTTTTTTTTTTTTGGTCATTCATGGGAAAATGTTACATTTTTTAAGGAGGATAGAGCAGCAGGGTGGGAAGCAAGACATCCTGTTTGTGACCTCTCCCTCCTCACTGGAACAAGGCCAGCAGACATAGCACATGCCTCTCCATTTGGTCAGAAGGAAGACACCCAGCTCAAGAGTGTGGCAGGGTAGGGTCATCGACCCTTGATACCATTTCTGTCATTATTCCATGTCCTGAGGCAGCCAAGAGGGCACCACTTACAGGCAGCGTGCCATTACTGTGCCATTTCCCAGTGTCTGCTACAGGACACACCACCAGTTTGTGTCCTCCGTGCAACCAAAACTGTGGAACAGCTTCAGCTCTCTACCTACCTGCCCTGGATTTGAACCCAGAAGTGAAAGACTTTTTGTATCTTATTACTGTATTCCTGATCCGTCTCAATGCTGTGGATTTCCTTTTTTAAATAAGCTGTGAGAGGTTCGGGGAGGCCCTGCAGGGTGTATATTTTCACCCTTTTCATTTTGTTAGCTCTTCTCTCCCTGTCCAGCTTTCCCCCTCAACTTTGCCACTTTTCTTCATTTAAATTGCTGATCAGTGTAGTTATCTCTCCCTTCAGCAGCTTCAGTGGCAGCTATTAGCAGAAGCAGCTTAATTGGCTTCCTGCCCTGCTATTTTCATTTATGGTCCTTAAAAGCAGAGCAGCAATATACTTTGCATTCTGGGCTATAAGAGCATGCAGCTGTCTTCTGAGGTGTTTCCAGGTATGATTTGCCACACTGACTGGGACCCCCAAAAATGTGATACAATTGTAATGTGGGTATTCCAGTTGTCAGTCTTATCTGCCCACAAGTAGGAGCATTGGCTTCCCTTTAAATTAATTGTCAGGACATCTTTGTTCCCCTCAACTTGTCTTTTTTCCATACATTTCCTTCCTGACTTTGTCCAATATACAGAGGGCCAGGAAAAGTTGGATGCATGTCACAAGCTGTGAAGCACCACCAGCAGCCTCGAAATTACTTCATTACCTCTGTCTGTAACTTCTGCAGTCAGAAGTGGAATTGAGTATTCTTGCACTGGTGAGCCAGAATAATGAATGAGAGTTGAGAGAGTTCTGATTGCCTTCTTAGAAAAGGAGATTTTGATATATTAATTTGCTTCAAAGACACTGAGAGTGCAAAGAATTTAGAGAAAGTTTTCGTGTAATTAAAAAAAGAAACTATGTTAAAAGTTAGTTAATCTTTTTTTTGGACAGGGAGAAATGAGATACAACTTCCAGACTGACAGAAAATACTCCATAATAGCTGATGGAAACAGAAGTTTCCAAGTGGGATGAAAATTAATCATTTTGACTTAGAGTATACTGGCAAACTTTGTGAAAGGAATGGTTGTGTGGGATTTTCTATTTCAATTAATCATTAGCTTTGTTAAGATGCTGCTTGAAACTTCTATTCACAGCAATGAAGGTAATGCAGAAAAAAAAAATAATCTCTTGAGTGCAGTTAAATTTTCTTCCTCTGCAGAAATCTGTTTGATGTGTTCTTTGTTTTGCTTGGGTCTACATGAGGGTTATAATGCAGCTGTGTTTTTTAATCCAAGTCAGTGCTGCCCTTCTACGAGCCCAGAGCAGAAGGGTTTCCTGCAGCCTTCCTGTTCAGGGCTGCACCAGTGAAGTGCGAGCCTGCAGGTGTGCGGCACTTCCAGCCCATGGAAAAGAGACCCAGTGACCATGAAAATCATGCTTGGAGGGCATTTTGTTTTGTTTGGGCTTGGATTTTCTTAGAGGATTCTTTGTGTTACTGACTGATATCACTCGTGTATTTTCTACTGCAGAAGCTGTCTGGGCAAACAATAAACCCAAAGCTGCGTATGTTTGGTCAGTCCATATCTGGGGGAGTGGATATGGATAGCAATGGTTATCCAGGTATGTCTGCTACTCTGGCAGTGAGAGTGTGGGAAAATACAGCAGTAGACTAAGAAAATGACAGAGCAAGTTGTTCCCAGGTTGCTGGTCCCTGCCATTGCAGATTGTCAGTGAAGCTGAGTTGCTTTTTCCCTTTCTCTTCTGCCACTCGAAGCTCCTGGTAAAAATTTTAGGCAATTGCTTAATTCAGATATTTTGGCAGTTACAATGATTGAAGGTTCAGTATCTGACCAGGGTTCTAAGTTCCTTGGAAACTGCTCAGTCAGGATGGCAATCTTAAAATAACCCCAAAAGTAGAAAATAATATTATTAATAAAAATCAAACAATGAAGTAGAAGTGAAGTAACACCACAGACATAATCACCCAGTTATAATACAAAGGGACAAACTGGCTAAGTCAGAAAAACATGCTCTGTAATTTAGCAACTGACTGGAGAGACCTGAATTCTCCGCCTCCTTTGTAACTATCTCAATGTTAAATTTCAGATATGACTGTTGGAGCCTTCCTGTCAGACAATGTAGTACTTTTGAGGTGAGATGAATGTTTTTTTATTCATTGTTGTCTTCTTTTTCTTTACTTTCTGATTACATTTTATGTGGCCTTAAGTCCTCCACCACTCCAATTTCTTCCCTAGTTTATGGCGGCCATATGAAGCAAGCTGAGTTACTTTTTAAGCAAAACCTTAGACGAATAGTGTCAAAGAATGCACACTCTAATGTCAACAGCAGAGTGAGGGGTGACAACACACGGGCTTCACAGGGCTGTGAAGAAAAAGGGTTAGAGCTGGAAGGAGATGTGTTGCATTTCAGTGCCTCTTCAGAAAAGTTGCTCCTGACTTGTGAGAAGGCTTTTTATTATTCTTAGGTTTACATAAAGTAAATCAATCGTGATTTAAGGGAACACAGTTGAGCAAAAAATGAGCTATGTATGATGCCAAGATGTAATTTTGCAAGTTATAATGGGATGCAGAATGAAATAAAGAATCTTCAGGGAAATGAGATACAGACAGGTTTTCAATGCACACAGAAGTTGGGCTGCTGTTTCAAGTGAGTTAAGTGCAATTGCTTGTTCCATCTGATAGAAAGAGGTGAGACAGCTTGGGTCACCAAATTAGGCAGATGGAGAGTTAGAGGAGGAGAGAGCTTCAGATGCACAGATCTGGGAAAAAGAGTTTTTTTGCCAGTAGGTCTGTTGTTAGACTTGTTAGTGTTTAATTTAAAAAAAAGAATCTTTTCAATACTTAGATGTCATTAGGAGTAGAAAGCACTGTTAGGAGTTCCTGCATCTTAATGGAAAATACAGGGATGTGTTGACACTAGTAAGACAAATTCTGGAGTTGCAGAACAGATGTGCCAGCCTGCTTCCTGTTCAAGGCAGGAAAATTTGGCTCTGTTTCCCTTGGAACCAGTTACACAAAAGAAAAAGAAAAAAAGGAAAGGTGGGGGAAGAAATACCCTTGGTGATCAGCATGGCAGGTGGTCAAGTGTTCTGAAGAATTTTCTGTTCCTTCATCATACACATAGAGGAAACTAATTACTGCTTCTGTGAAAAAGTGTGCCATGCCCCAGATGGGAATTTGCAGCCCCACATCTCTGAAGCTGCTAGAAAGAAAACTGCATTTTTCTCCCACATTGATGTTACTTGTAAAGGGTGGAAGACAAACTGAAAGGCTTACTGTGGTGTTTCACAACAGCATGATGACTTCTGACCATGCTTGTGCTTTTTGGAGGAAATTAGCGTATTAGTGACTGACTTTTGGGGCAGCCTGATTAATTGCTGCTGCTGCCAATTTACAGTGTGTCCCTCTTGTTAAGATTCAGATTAGGTTACATAAATCAGCTTTTTCTCCTCCTCCTCTTAGTCCTTCCACTTTTGTGAAGTCCCTTAGCCAAAACCAGCAAATGTTTTGCCAAGTGATATTTAAAGGCTTTGGTGGAAGCCTTTGGTGACTTGGGGCAGATCATCAGCGTTGTATTGCTCAGATATGTATGACCTGAGCATTGGGTTTTTTTCCTTAGTGAATAACCAAGTGAGATAACATTACGGAAAAATCATGCAGTGCATCATAGCTGGAGAAATATTTTTTCTAGAAGAAATATTTTTCTAGATCAATTATAGCACTTACTCTTTTATATCTCCCTAAGCATTCAGAAATAGTGGTTTTTTGAAGGCGTGAAATGATTGCTCACTCTTTTTCCTCCTTCCCCCCCCCCACCATATACATTTCAAGGGCTAGCATTTATCTTCATCCTCCATCTCAAAATGTGAGCTTGCACTGTTATTTCAGGCTGTGGTAAAAGAGCGTGAGCAGCTGTCTTGGGGATTGATGTGGATCTTGTTCCATTTGCTATAAATTAGGTGTGACCACAGTCCCTGCTCTTTTTTGCTTCCTCTCCCTTACCTCTCAATTAAGTGGCTCATGGAGCGAGAGCCCTGAAGTGGTTTACAAGCTCTGGCCTTGCATGGCTGTTGGGACTACCCTAGAACCGAATCTGCTGGTTGCTGCATATTATTTTTACTACTGGAATTGGTTTTGGAAGAACACGTACAGAATTGAAACCAGGAAGAATAACACTGAATTTTTGGGCTGAAGTCCTGCACTGGAGGTGGCTCAGGAGAGTCTGGGTTTCTGGGCTGCTGGAGCTTCTGTGTTGTGTGAAAAAGGAAACTGTTGAGGAATACTTCCAGTGCAAGTATCTCAGTGGGCAGCTGCAGACTGAGCTCTGGGCAGAGGGAGCCTGAGGCAACAGGCCGTGAATGCTGACCCTTTGCAGAACAAAAGCCATGGGGGCCTGTGGCACAGCCAGGGGACCAGACACTGGGATGCACAGCAGGAGCTGCAGGAAAGTGGAGTCTTGCTTGGAGCCATGAGGCTATAAAAGCCCAGCTGCTTCTGTGTTACTTTGCCATGGCTTTATGGAACTATGGGAAAGCTGGTCTGACTACCGAGGAGTGGTGTGTGTAGGGAGTCAAGCAGAGCACCTGTCAGCTCACTGGAGGCACCCACTGCAAAAGGGCTTTGGTCCCAGCAGTGACAGTCTGTGGTGGTTGGGAGTGTGAGTGCCTCCTGAATGCTCAGATGGGGAAGTTTCCTTAACCAGACACACCTGAGCCTTAAGGCATTCAGCTTGCTCTGTGATTCTGGCTGAGAGACACCTCAGCCAGAAGTAGTGGTAGCAATAACCAGGTGCTGGAGTTGCAAGGGTAGAAAGCTTTTTTTCACAGTGCACTGGGTGACTCCTGAAACACAGTTCAGCAGTGTGAAGGGTATTCAGGCCTTGCCACTTGCCAGGAGGGTATTAGCCAAACATCCCTTCTCCAGGAAACATGAATTGGTGTCTGTTGTCCCTCTTAGACCATCAGAAAAATTCTGTATGAATCCATCTTCTACCCTTGTGCTCCCTCCTTGACTTTCAGGTCACAAATTTGACTGTGGCCCATTCTGTGGAAACCTATGGTCTCTTCCTACCAGGATCCTGGTCCCTGACCATCCAGGATCGTTAGCAACCAGTCCCATTTGCATGAACTTGTGCTTGTTTGCTGTTTTACTAATTTTTGTTATCTTCTTCAGTCATCAGGAGGACTTTATGCAACCTTTGCTGGAGATGGTTATTATTATACATTATCAGTTTCCCTAGCTGCCTGCCTGCAGTCTGTATCTGAGCACTGAACTTCAAGCTGCTGTTACTGTTTTCATTTAAATGCTAGTAGTGCTTGCCAACTAGATCAAGTGCTAGTTTATTTTGCAGTTCAAATGTACTCTCTTATTTTTCTTGCCTGCTTGAAATTGTGCAGTTTAACAAATTTATTTCTTTTCCTTTGGCTTAGAACTTCCCTCTGATCACTCAATTCTACTTCTCTGTTGATCTCCAGATCCAGGCCTGTCATTACCGTGGACATCTCCATTTTCCTGCCTGTATCTATCAATATCACAGCTCCTCAGTGCCACGATGGTTTGCAGCCAGTGAACTGCCTCAGTGTCACAGCATGCTTTCGCTTCAGTGGCAAGCGTGTTCCTGGAGAAATAGGTAAGGTACCCATGCCAGCCCTGGGCAGGGGCACAGTAACAGGTGGACTTGGAGTTGAGGGCTCTTTGTAGTCAGCAGCAGAGCTTTTATGTGAAATAAGTAGTTTCAACATGAACAGTTCCAGAATGCTGGAACTTTCTTGGCCATGTTTTCACCTTCTGATGAGGCTGATGTAATACTGAAGTGGTTTTTTCCTCATGTGTCCTTAAGCTTACAGCAAGGATAGAGAACACAGCCTTCCAAGTTCGTATTTCCCTGTTTACCTCTTGATAAGACATTTCTGAATCCATATCCTCTATCAGTGTTATCAGAAAGCAGGTATGATTTGCTTTGGATTAGTAATTTTTGAAAGTCTACAAGGAGCTCTTGAAATAGACATGAGAAAAGCCTTTTCAGTGCATCAGCTTACCTGTCTCTAAAATGACTGTAAATAGCCCAGTCTTTTACTGATAACAAGAATATCTCCCAGATTAGTCTCTGTAAAACACATGGAGTTTTTCAGGTGAATGGAATTGTATAACATGTATACTTGTGCAAACCTTTATGTCTTGGCTCTACTGAAATACTACTTACGATTTTTGCATCCCAATGTTTACAAGTCTTAAATACTGTGTGAAGTGGTATGGGACAGATACAGCATTTCTAAATATTTTAAGGCCTGAGTTAATTTAGTTCATGATGTTTTACCTTCGTTGTGCTTTAAGAACAGCAGAGGACTTGCACTGTGCTGGTCAGGGAAGGTACCTGAGCCTCACAGCATGCTGTGTGGTGAGGGGCTGGGGGGAGCAGTGCCTCTCCTGCTCTGTGCCCTACCTGAGCAGCTAGCCAGGAAGGGTGAGTGGCATCTGTGCAAACCAGTATGCAGAGTCTGCTGAAGTTTTTTGGTTTGAAGGAAGTTCAGAGAAGGAAAAAGGCTTCTTGCTACTTTTTCTGCCATTGACATGGAGTAAGAAATACAAGCAGCTTGTCACTGTCACCTGAACAGCTCAAAACAGTGGAGCTGTGGAATTTAAGTTTCCTCTGTATTCTAACATACTGGTGCAAGTGAGACTTGAGTTTCTGGTTTTGCACTTTTTCCTTCCTTTAGGTGACTCTAAGCAGAAAAATACATGCTTTGATAAAGTATTTTTGTATTTTGCCCACTATTCTGTCAATTAAGAAAACACATTTCTGAGTGTTCCAGGATTGGTAATTCCTCTCTGAAAATCACCAAATAGATTTTCTGAATATCTAGGTGTTCGTATGGTCTTGAAGTACTGTTTAAAATGTTTCCTTTGCTTTAATTTCATATCTCTGGACCTGTGGCTAAGAGGTAAACTTCCTGTTTCTCCAATCTAAATATCTGTTTCCCATGTTTACAAAAGACCTGTTTTCCTGTTCATTATGTCTTGTAAGAGCTGGTTGAATTTCCCTGTGTTGTCATACAAACTGTACTCCGGATGATTTGTTGTGGTGAAAGCACATAAAGCATCATCTGTGACGAGTAACATCCATCTCATTACAAGGAATTTTTTTACTATTAAGTAGATTATTATAAGACTTCCAACCATTGTCCTTTTATACAATGCTTCTAACAAAGCAATTTGTCTTGAAAACATTGCAGCCAGAACTAAAACCCCTTTGGGGTATGATTTGGATAAAATATCTCAAATGAGCTTTCAGTTAGTAATCTAACAGTCAGGCCATTTTAATTATGTTGCCGTTGAAGAATATCAATTAACAAAGGGTGGAACAAATAATGGAAATATTGTAATGGTCCCTCTCCTGTGTGGTTAAATGTGGGGGAAAAAACTCCTCAAATATCCCTGTTAATGCATCATTGTGCAGTTCAGACTCTGAAAGGCATACAGAAGTGTTAAAATGCTGTGCCAGAATTTTGTGGCTGAAAGTGTTGGGATTGAGATTGTCTCATCTTTGGGTGTCTAGGGACAGTCTGTCAAGTCAGATGGCAGGAACACAGTGCGTTTCTGGAATGTCACTTCCCTAGGGATTGCCACATGGATGCTCAGGATTGCTGCTTACTGGTGAAAGGCTGGGCATTTCTCTTGCTTTTGGGCAGCTGAAATTGGTCATCTACTACATAATGTTTTGAAGGTCAAGCTGAACATGCAGGCACCATTCTTCTGTGGCAAATGTGTGTCTTCAATGCTTATTTGAATGTGTGGCTATTTTGTTAGCTGTCACTGAAGAAAAGTCATCTTCATCTAGCACTACCTTGCACTTCAATATAAACATTCCTCACCTTTTTTTTTTCCTTCTCCTTCTAGTGGTAGTTGCAATACTACTGGTCATGAGACAGCTATCTGAGGTTCTGTGTTTATGGACTTTGTTTGATACTGCCAGTGACAGTACAGTTTCATGTAAGTTGTTTTGTTCAGACTGTAGTCTTCAGAAGTATGAATTTATTGCTGAAATGTTTTTTTTTTTCTGAGCAAAGAGCCGTGCCAAAGGGAAATGTGCTCTGCACTGTGTGCCATGCATTTTCTAACACTTCACTCTGCCTCAGTGCTTGCTGGAGAGCTGAGCATCTTGTTGTATGTCCATTGCAGCCTCCAGTATCTCTTGGAGATGTGAGAAATACGGCATTTTAAGTTTCCACTCTGTAACTTCAGAATCTCAGGCTGTTCTTCTGTCAATTGAAGCGGCATTACTTTGTCTCCTGTGAGGTCTCTGTATCACCAGGAAAGGCAAGGATTAGAAAAACGCCTTTCCTAGCTTGAATGAGAAAGTTTCAGCCTGTTTGGACCATGCACTTCTGGATGTCCAGGACAGAAAAAGAGGCTGCTGCATCTCTGTGCATCAAGGGCTGCTTCTGGATTCATTCTTGAAGAAAAATAGAAGTAAACTTGTGCCCACAGTCAGGATAATTTCCTCTACAACACTAACAGTAATAGTGCCACTATGAGAATTAGGTGAATTTTAGTGGCTATGGAAATTAAGGGTTTTGGTCATTTGACGAGAGTTAGGCAGACACCTTAGAGAGAGCTTCAAACTTTCTCCTGTACCTTGACTTCAGATGTGTATCACTCGTGTGCTGATCCATTGCCAGGGTAGTCCTCACATCCCTAATACTGTTGCCTGAAAGACTGATGCAAGACTTAGTGTAGGATAATAGATTGTTTGATATTTTCACTCTATTTGAACATTTTTCTAGGACTGAAGAAACAAATCCAATCTGAAACTTCAGAAGTGGATTCTCCTCTTCTTGCCTGTATGCAGCTGTAGTTTGGTGCAGGAGTTTTATGTCTGTCTCTTCTTTTGCCAGTCTGTTTGGATGCAGGCCTGAGTCAGTGCTGCCTTGAGAGTGCCTCAGAAGCAGGGATGTGTTGTTCAGTGTATGGAGCAGTGAGGATGGCTCCCTGCTTAGAGCCAGGGACAACTCTGTGAGAGAGGATTTGAAACAAGGTTGGAAGTAATGGGAAAAAGAAAGCTTTTTGGAAGAGGATGCAGGGAATGTTCTCTATATAGTCTCATTTGCTGGAGGTGTTTTTTTTTAATACTTTCGTTACTTAAGAATTTTCTTTGCAAGCAAAGTTCATGAATCATTTTCTCCTTGAAATTACTGGCAGAGACGCCAAAGAAAAACACTCCTCTTCCCATGGCTTTTTGTTATTATTTAATCACTTCTTCATTTTTTTCCATGTGGTGCCCTCCCTATTGCCCCCTGCAAATCTGTACTATGGCCAGTAGTTTAACAAATACTTATATATGTGCTGATTCCTGCTGAGTGTTTTGCCTCCTGCTGTGTCATTATCTGAGTGGGTGAGGAAGGGATGTGCTGAGTGGCTTAGAGTGTAGAACCCCTCCATTAGCACAGCTAGCTGTGATTCTGTTTTAGCTTGTGGGATAGCAGGGCCTGATCTTAATCTCTACTCACTCCTCATTGCTTCAGGGCTGCAGGGGTGACTTGCATCACAAGTACATATATGCCATTTAGGATGAAAATCCATTATGAAATACCTGCTGCCATTTACTTGGTGCATCTCTTACTGGCTGAAGTAATTCATCTGGTCTGCTGGGTGGCAGTGCTCTTGCAGGTACGACCAAAAATTTCTCAGAGGGAGCTGTAATTGAAGCTTGTAGCCATTTAACTTTAGTTATGGAAAAGGAATAGTTGTTAGAAGAATTGAGCCCTTCTGAGCTCATCAAACCTGTGCCAGAGTTTCATTTTGATTGTGTGAAGTTGGGTAGGTAGATCCCCAGAAGAAAAAGCAAGAAAACTCACTTAGAGCTGCTGGACAAATGATTGAAGGCAGTATCTGGAAGAGTTAATTTGCTAGGGAAAACTTGCCTCCCGATCTTCTACCGGGGTGAGCAGGAGAAACTTACGCCACCAGCAGTGGTAAGTTTGGCCAGCTATCTCCTCACCCAGGTTGCTTTTTGGAAGGGGAGGGAAATCATGATATTTCAGTTTTTCCACTGATATGACTTCATTGGATACAACATAGAAACAAGTTGTCATAATAAGGGGGAGGCAGGGAACTGTACTGATTGGAAACATCATTGTCATTTTGGAGAGACAGCAGTTGGGCTCACTTTGCTCAGAGGCACCGGCTCATGTTGGGATGTGTCTCTGTGCCTGCACTGAGGAATTGCTCAATGTCAGTAGTGTCACACTTCCACTGGGGACACCACAAGCCTCCCTAGGCACCCTTGCAAGCTCTGTGGTCCTTTCTTCCTTTGGCCCTCCTCCTTTGAAGAGGGCTGGTCTGCCCAGGAGGCTCTTTGCTTCTGTCTAACACTGTCTGGCTTTGCTAACATGTTTTCTTGTCTTTAATTTTGGAATATTGGTGCAGATTTGGGCATGCGTGTGTGCATGTGAGGCCTTGAAATCAAAAGGGGCACAGCTGGGAGTGGGCGTGGGATGTGCACACCATAAAAAAAGGAAAAAAAAAAGACTGCTAGGATTTTAAGCAAGCTAAGTCCTGTCTTTCTGTTTGGGTAGGACTGAGTAAGCACCACTTTAGTGAGTTTTTGGTGATGAACTTGTGAGTTTGAAATACTTTCAAGGCATTATCTTTCTAAGCAAATTATTCTGTCTAAAGAAAGCACAAAATGTTCAGGTGGAGCCCTGTGGTGGTAGGCTGATTCCCCGGCTGTGACTTTCCACACTGCTTAGGGTTTGTTTCTGGTTGCTATGCCTAAACTTTTAATCAGAATGCAAAACACTGCAAATGAAGTTAATTTGAACTGTGTGTGTTACGAGTGTTCACAGATAGTTCTGTGCCAGGTTTTACAGTATCATTAAATAAATTCTTCAGATTAGTGAAATTTTGGTGGAGGAATGATGGGAGGTGGTAGAATTGAGAACAGTGTTAATTCTGAGTGATTAAGATTTTCATTGATTTAGGAAAAAAACCCCAACAAACCAAACTCCATCACAAAACCATAACAAAACCCAGCAAAGACCCCTTGCTGAAGTTTGGTATGGTGTACCTCAGTCCAGGAATGATTGATAGTTTATAAAATTCTGGCTTAAAAAAAGTTTACATTATGGGGAGCATTTTATTTGTTATCAGTCATTTAGGATTTAAAACATAAATAAAAGCCAAAGCAATAATTTGGCAAGGACCCTACGTATGTAATGAATCAGCACAGAAACTGGTGCTTTATTGCAGATTATCAACAAATTAAGCCCTTTAATAGTGAGCCAATCTCATGTTATCCTTATTATTGTATAGATGACAGCTGAGATCAATACAGGCTGTGGTCTGTGAAAAGTTAAAGGACCTTAGAATCAGTATTTAACTTGTCTGTGTAAAGCAGTAGAACGAGCATTCACACTTGCGTTGCAGTTTCATTGCTCCTGTTGTTGCCTTTAACAAAAGGAAAGGTATAGTCAACTTGAATTATTCAATCACTGTAGGAGTACTTGTGGTTTAACCTCATCTGACAACTAAGCACCTTGTAAGCCACTCTCACTCCCCCACCAGCAGGAGAAAATCAGGAGGGTGAATGTGAGAAAATTCATGGGTTGAGATGAAGACAATTTAATGGTCTGCACCAGTGTTCAACAGTCTACAACTTCCTCGGGAGGGGCAGGCACTGATCTCTGTGGTGACCAGGGACAGCACCCAGGGAATGGCCTGAATTTGTGTCAGGGCAGGTTTAGTTCAGGTGTTAGAAAAGGTTCTTCCCCCAGAGGGTGGTGGGCACTGAACAGGCTCCCCGGGGCAGTGGGCACAGCACCAAGGCTGACAGAGCTCAGGGGGTCTTTGGACGATACTCTGGGGCACAGGGTGTGACTCTTGGGGATGGGCCTGTGCAGGGCTGAGGGTTGGGCTCAATTATCTTTGTGTCTCCCTTCTAGCTGGGCATATTCTGTGATCCAGTTACAGGTATAGCAAAAGCTGTGCACACAAGCAGAGAAGGACAGGGAATTCATTCACCACATCCCATGGGCAGTCGGGGGTTCAGCCATTCCCAGGAAAGCGTAATGGTTACTTGGGAAGACAAACACCATCATCCAAACATCCCCAACTTTGTCCTTCTGTCCCCTACTTTCTATACTGAACATGATGCCATATGATATGGAATATCCCTTGATGTGTCCCAGCAGTGAACCCTTAAGCCTGCTCACTGAGGCAGTGTGAGAAGCAGAAAGGGCATTGACACTGTGCAGAACAGTGCTCAGCAATAACTAAAACATCCCTGTGTTATCAACACTGTTTTCAGCACAAATCTAAAGCACAGCCCCTTACTAGCTACTCTGAAGAAAATTAACTCTATCCCAGCCAAAATCAGCACAGTACTTCAGGTAGCAAGTAAGTTTTCTTCTGGATACAGACACATCCAGTCACAAACCGAACAGTCAAGCTGCCTGTCCTGCAGAAGAGCAGATTTACAGACACACAGCTCCTTAGTCTTTGGATGTGTCTTCTCTAAACTGGCAGGGATGTGTAACATCTAAGAGGGCGCTGCTCAGTGCACCGCATTGACCTCTAGGTTGATGGCAAATCAAAGAAAGTAATTGTCAGGAAATGCCACATCGTCGTTGATATTTGCATAGTTTGTCTTGTTTTAAAAGGAAGACAAAGCTTGAGGCTGCTGCTGTTGTTTGTGTGGTGTTTCTGCTTTTTCGGTTAGCAACATAGTTTAAGCATCTTTTGGGCGTTTTTTTTACGGCTGTTTTGGTTGGTTTGGTGTTGGGGTTTGTTTTTTGTTGTTGTTTTGGGGGTTTTTTTTGTGTGTGTGTTAAGTGTGTGTAGCTAGATGTATTTTTACACATCATTTCCTACGGGAAGAATGGGCTGAGAGTATGGGAATAATAGCAACACAAAATGTGGTAGTACATTTGTAATTGGATCTGGTTTTGTGTAGCCACAGGAAACTTAGTGATTGATTGAGGGCCTGCAAGGGTTGACCTTTCTTTAAGCACACATGCCCCGGAGGCAACGGCGTCCATTGACAGTGGCTAGAAAATAACTATTGTTCACTGACATCCTTTATTTTCTTCTTCTTCCTTTTTAAAACAGGTTTGAATTACAACTTGACTGCTGATGTGGCAAAGAAGGAAAAGAGCCTGCAACCCAGAGTTTACTTTGTGACTTCTGGAGAGACAGCAGGGCAGATCACAGACAAGTTACAGCTGTCATATATGCAGGAAAAATGCGAGCATTACCTAGCATATGTCAAGGTCAGTTCATTCCTGTCCTTCCTTGTGTTGGCCTTACTGCAATTCCACTCTTTTGAAAAAACTCTTCAACCAGTTGAAGGGGTGCTGCTTGGCTTCAGATGTTTCATTTCCTGACAGGTAGGGTGAAACTTTCTGGGTGGAAGCTCAGAACTTCTTGCTTGGCTTGATTTGTCAGTCTGAGCAGTATTGGGCCTTCAGGACCTGGTGCCAGGAAAATGTAATTTATTTGTATTTGATCAGGTCTTGGTTTGTTGCTACATGTGTTATATCCAAGGAGGCAATGTCTTGTTTTGGTAGGAGCAGCAGGTTTAGTGTTTAGTTTTGTGTAAGGTCTGACTGCAGGAGGGGCTGCTGACACAATCTGCATGGGAATGGCAGAATGGGATCTGCAGTGAAGTAATTGGGCTTTTGGATTTGAAGAGCCCTGTGAATTTCATCTGGGCTTGAAAACAGCAGTGGAATAACTTAATTTCACCTGTGTCATGCTCCTAGGGATATAGAGAATGCTTTCTAGACCTGCTGACACATAGAAAGGTTCATTTTTTCCTGTAACAAACTCTTCACCTAGGGCTTACTAGGGCTGTAATTATCTTCACTGGGCAGCTGTTGTTGAAGAAATGTCACCCAGGTGCCATTTTGTTTTCAAAGTAAGCACAACAGTTTTCTTCTACACTAAAAATTTATAGAATGAATTTTAAACTTATATAGCAAGGACATTTGTCTTTTAAAGCACCTATGTCTTACAATCACTAATCTGTATCACCAGTCCTTACATACCTTCCTTTCCGAAGGGCTTATACCCATGGATAAGTGTGACCTAAATTTGATGGCTATCACTTGGCACTGTCTTGTTTTGAGAATACAGCATGTCCAGATTTCCCTAAATGTATAAACTTTTCCAGGAAGCTTCTTTGTACCTAAAAACTGTGAGAATGGGAGATAAAACTAATCCTTTGACTTTATCAATGTACATGGCTGTTGAGAGAAAAAAAATGAATAAAGAGACCAAGGAGGAAACACTGTCCTGTTGTGTGGATCTCAGGGAAGAGATAGATGTCTTCCATGGTTTTTGTTTCTGGAACAGCCTTTGCTTTCTGCTGTGGGAAAGCTTGTTAAAGAAAATGTAGATGTAAGAAATTAGATTACTTAGAAAATACATCTCTGAGTTTACTAATTCTGGTCTTTCTCCAGTGAACACATCTGGTTAGACTTCAGTGTACTGAGTTTATGTGAAAAGGAGCCATGTGCCTTCCTATTTTAACCCAATAATGACTTCCTTCACACTAGCTCTTCTTGTAGTTTTTGGATGCTACACAGAATTCATTAAAGAGCTACATATGCCCGAGAAACTCTTTAAATCATTGTAACATTCTTATCTGATTATGGGAATGCAAAGGTAAAATCTATTTTTCTGGAAAATTCCTGGGAAATGGGATTTTTATAGGCAAGAGAAACATTTAAACATGTTTAAAAATGCCAACAACTTAAAGCAAAACAGCTGGTTAACAAACAAGGCTACTGACCTTCTATGTGATACAAGAAGCTATTTATCAGTGTTGGAAAAAGAGCAGGAAATGTTGTTTGTCCTTGTAAGGGAGAATGCAGAGTAATGGAGAAAGATAATCCCTGTGCTTTCATGGGAAGGTGATGTGATCCACAAGACTACATGACATTAGCATCAAAGAGAGCCCTGCACACTCTGAAAGAGTGGAAATGGGGTCATGATCTTTCACTTCTACCCTTAAGTAACAGCTGATAAAACAAAACTCCTGAAAAACAAAAAAAAACCCCTCCACAAACTCCAACCAGAATTCTCCTTGATTGCATAGATTTGTGATGGAATGGGTGATAAAAGATGTGGGTTTAAAATATACAAAGTATTCCACTTTAGCTTTCCTTTTTCCTTTTATTTACTGTATGCCTGATGAGTTCCCCTCCATGGTGAATTGAGTTGTTTGTAGTTGCATTCTTGATCTGTTCTCTTTATTGTTTATTTGTGTCATTGGTCACCACTGTGTTTAGGTGGTATCCTGTGATCAAGGATAGGGAAGCTTTTGGACTCTTGTGTGACCTCACGTGCTACATGGACAAACCCTGCTGGGTACACAAGGTGTCTAGTCCAAACGGAACACAGCAGAGCTCTGTGTGCTATGTCAGGTAAATTCAAGCCTGTGCCTGGCTGTGGTAGATGACATTGTCTCACCAACATGTAGTTCCAGTGTGCTGGAGGCACAAGACAGAAGGACCGAGAAAAGTCATTGAAAAAATAGACCTCTACAAGCTTTCTGTGATTTTTTTTTTTTTTTATAAAGTTGATCTCAAGAGACCCCAGTGAAAGTGAGCACTAAAATATGAGAAGTAGAAAGACCGGTTTTATTACAAACAGATGAACTGAGAAAAGGGTATTGACAGGAGTTAATTTTGTCTTTTTTTCTTGTCACTAACCTATAGGCACTCTGCAAAAGTTGTAAGGCATCCAGTCCAGTTTGGAATGCGTGCCAGGGACCCAGCACTGGGGAATAGGGCAGTTGCATCACAGCCTCATGTCACATGGCCGGCCAGGTCACGTGGCGGGGTATGGAGGCTGCCATGTTGCCTGAAACTCCGCCGCTGGCATGACGGGGGGCACAGGAGCCGATCCGAGGGGAAGAAACACCCCCCCATGTCATAAACTGGGTTGGACTTTGAGAATGTTTAAAAGGCATAGTTTTTAAATCAGAAGGTGTGCTCCTGGGAGTCCTGCGTGACCTGGGCACCCAACTCCTGTTGTAATTAATTTTTCCTGTTCATTATATTCCTTTTGTTTCGCAGATTTTTGCCGTTTTTCTAAATTTAATAAAGAGATTTTTCTAACAAAAAGGGTTGCAGTCTGCAAATAAACTGAGAGGGATACTCATTTAATCATTTTGCAGTTGATAAGTGTGGATGTTTTGAGCATGAGTCATTTCCTATTTGTGATTCCCTCTCAGGACAGGAGCTACTGAATTGGACTATTAAGGTCTGTATTTCCTCATATCTGTGTGACCAAGTGGATCTCAGAACGTTTGTAGGATATGTGTAGCTCAGAGCTTCATCTTGTACAAGGCAGGCTACCAAATTACAAATCAAGTTGCTAGAATTATGGTTGTTCATGAGGAAACATGTTTTTCTGGTTGAGATCAGAGAATGAAATGGAAAGGTTTTGAGCCTTTAAAACATGTTGCATTTGGTTTTGTAGTGTGTATAGAGATATAAAAGTGATACAGTTTTATGATTATTTTTTTAATTGCCTATCTTCACTGGAACCTGTTTGGTGATTTCTAGTTAAGAAAGTTTAATTCTTTAGTATCCATAGCTAGTTGTACCATTACTCACAGAGCCTCCTCAGGTGTCATTTCCAAAAGCTGCATTTGTTTTAATTTAAACAACCTTTGGAGGTTTGACTGATACATTCAGTAGGAAATGACTGTTAGTTGAGAAGTTCAGGAGTGTCACTGTTTTTTTCATGTCAGTGCATAGCTGATCCCTGCTGTCTCTCAGGAGGTGCTTCACTGCTATTCCCCTTCCAGCTGTCTGGGGATGATGGTGCTGACACTACAGATCTTCCCTCCTTTGATGGTGACAAGACTACTAATAGCACATAAACACATTGTGTGGCAACTGTCTGTCAGTTCTGCTGGAGTAAAAGGAAGCAAAGTTAAATCTGATTAGCTTCTTCTTTGGTAAAGGGATTTGTTTTTTTTAGTATAAGGAATGGCAAACAAAAACGTGAGAAAATGAAATGTGGTACTGAGAGGAAAAGAAGCAGAATTTGCAGAAGGGCACAGAATCAGAGAAGATTAAGAAAACAAATGGGTTTTAAGGTATTTACATGTGTCTTCTTAGTAGCTGGACCTGCAACTGACATGTAGGATTTTCTCTTGGAAACTGCACTTGTTTGATGGTGTTCAGAAGATTTGAGCTATGTGCTTAAGAGGTGCTGTGATCAAGGCAGTGATTGAGGAATTTGTTTCCCTTTTCCAGTAACTGCCCTGGTTGTTTCCTGCTTAGTAGGATCCCCTAATATTTAGGATATATTTAACTGCGGGTAGGACAAGAGCATTTGATACAGATGGCAAAGCACATTGTGCCTGCACGTTTATTCAGGGTCAAAACATCTTCCTTGACTTATCACAAAGGTGTAGTGGTGATGATGGTGAAAGCCCCTTGTAGAATTCCTGCACTTGCTAAAGAAACCAGTCTGGTTCCTCACCCGCTGTGGGTCAGCCCGCCGGGCTGCCTGTTGCTGTGGGTCACTGCTGTCTGTGTGCACGGTGAGCCCTGCAAGAGCTGCAGACACCGTCAGCAGTCCTGGCACATGATTAAATTAGACAGAGCATTTTCATTATCCAGAGATCTTTATCTTGGTGACGCTGTGGTTATTTTAAGCCAGTTTCATGTACTCCTTGTATTGACTCTAATGGATCCACCTCATGGGAGGGGTGGGGCTGAGAAGTAAGGGAGCAGTGGCTTTCCATGAAGGTGCGTGGGTGAGTAGCTCATGCTGTGTTTGTGCAGGCAGGTTTGGAATAAAATACTGCCTTTTCCACAGAAATTGCACAGCTGTGCTTCGCTCATTGCTGAGTTCTGTAGCCAATTTGCACTTTTATACCTACTGGCCCTTGTATTTCTGGCCTTTGTCTGCCATGCATCATTGTTACCTCTGAGGATATGCTGGGCTGCTGATCACAGACAAACTTCATCTCTTGTGCTCGCCAGTTTTAGTCAGTGTCTCTGGTCATGGTCTGTAGCTGTTTCATCTCATCTGAGAGGGATGCATGTACTAAAGTCTTTTATTCTTAATTCATAGTATTCTGTCCTTTTTCTAGAGTCTAGTTTGCAAAGCATTCAGTCTCAGTCACGTGATGCAGGGATGGTATCACCTTGGTCATTTTTTGCAAGATACACTTTTCTGAAAGTAGTCTGCCTGTGAATTAACATCTTTGTGTGTAAGTTTGGCTGGTAGTGTTACAGGATAGAGATAACACTTGAAACAGAAACTGCTTTCCCAGCAGCAACAGCTATGAAAACTTGGCCATGATTATCTAGGATTTCACAGGGTTTGGACCACTTGCCAGAGAAAGGGAATGCTGACCTGTTTCAGCCTGCAGCAGGAAGTTTGTCATTGCTTGCAACATGAAAGTTTTACCAGGAATGATGATTGCAGTCAGATTCAGCACTAAGACCAAGAACAGAGGTGATATCTTTGCATTTGTCCTTTTTTCTTGTTTTACAGAACTTTTTTTACCCTTTTGCAGACCCAACAGGAGAAACTGTCAGGCCCAGCCAGATGCAGTCATAGCATGTGTGTAGCCTTGAAGGGCTGTGGGATAAGTGGGGTGATTATGAAGCACAGACAGGGGTTTATTTACAAGAAGCATGCTTTTCAGAACAGTTCTGTTTTCCAAAACTGCAAAAGTCTGCTCATAATCTATTAGCACAGACTGCCTACCCTCCAGCAGAGCAAAATAAATGTGTTTTAATAAATAAATAAAAATAAAATTAAGTAAGTAGTGCTTTCTGCTGCCTTATCCTTTTGGATACAGTCTGTCTGGCGCTGAGTAGATCTGATGCCTCACCTTGAAAAACAAGCCAGGGAGAAGAGAAATTGCATTTTTTCCTGTGTAGCTAATATGGGCAAGAAAAGAACAGTGATTAGCTGCATAATTCTGTTCATCGCCTCTTAAGTACAGGGATTTAGGCATACCAGAAAGAGTATTAGGAGTCAGTGACATTTTTGAGCTAAGCATTAACTGTGTCGAGATTTAAATACTGTTAACAACCACAGAGTTGTCTTTGGCTCTTTCAAAGGTTTTTGTAACGTTCACCAAGAACAAGTAAGATTGTCTTTCAGGAGTGAGCTTATACTCAGGTTCAAAACTATCCTGCAAAATGTGACCAAAATGAAGCTGCCAAATATACCTCCTTTCCATGCTGCAAGTACTTAAGAGCAGTGAGATCTGCAAGGGCTGGTAGTGCAGGTTGTATCAGCTATTGTGCCACGAGCTGTATGGAAGCTCTTTACTGGGCAGTATAGCTAGAGAGGTGTGTGGCACCCAAAGGCTCTTACGTTCTGAGGCCACTGTGTAGTTTTCCACTGTGAGCTAAAAGGTTTTGTCTAGAAGTTCTCCTCTGCCCATCTTTCCAGGTTTTTAAAGAAATAAGTTTTTCTTTTTTCCCCTTCTTCTCGCACTGTTAAATGATATCACTGGATGAGTGACTATCTCCAACCTTTCTGGTTGGAGAATATCTTTGAGTGTTTTTTCTCTATGGGGAGGTTGTCCATTATTAAAACAGTGACACAAAAAAAATCCCTATCCCATTTCAAGTTTTAGCAAAGTAAGTGATTTTATTGAAGTTCACTGTTGCTCTTTGACCTTTGCCAGCATGTATCAAAAAGGCCACATATGTTGTTCAGGGCCCAGGCAGAAAGTCAGTTGGTGTGGTGGAGCAGCTTTCAGACAAAGTGCCTGGTTAATCACATTTATGAATCCAAGAAAGATTTTCTGTTCCCTAAGTGAAATAAATAGAATTTTAAATGAGGCTCAGTCAATAGACTTACAGCGCAGTGGCTCATTAAATTCTGCTTTGCCTGCTTTTTTTAAACTGTGGTGTTCCCTACTAAACTCTAAAGGGAGGCAAATCTTTAATCTTGAGCCCCTTGATAAACTTGTCCTGGTGATATATTCTGTAATGGCAAAGAAATAGGATTTACTTTTCAGGCAGAGTCTCTCAAAAATGCCTATTTCTTAAGTTTGGACTGAGTTGAGCATTACTTTTACTGCATGTGAACTCTTAATGAAGCATGACCCTTCATGGCTGCTCTTGTATATTCTGCCGCGGGCATATGCCTGTCTTTGCTGTCTGCCCACTGATGTATTTCTGTCTGATACTATAGTTTCTCAGAAAGACCTTCCAGTAATTGAAGTGGCTTATAAAAAAGAGGGGAGTGACTTTTTATGCAGGCAGATGGTGATAGAACAAAGAGGAGCTCTTTTAAACTAAAAGACAATAGGTTTAGATTAGAGGCTAGGAAGATGATCTTTGCTCACAGGGTGGTGAAGTACTGGAACAGGTTGCCCAGAGGAGTTGTGGATGCCCCATCCCTGGACGTGTTCAAGGCCAGGTTGGATGGGGCTCTGAGTGATCTGGTCCGGTGTAAGGTGTCCCTGCCTGTGGGGGAATGGGTGGTTGGAATTAGATGATCTTTTAAAGTCTCTTCCAACCCAAGTCTTCCTATGGTTCTTTAATATCAGAGTCCACAGTTTTGAGAGGCAGCCCATGTGGCTTTTGTCTGAAAGAAGTAATTGAATTTCCCCATGGCAACACTTTTAGGAAGTGAATGACCAAACAGAGATAAAAGAGGTGTTGCACTTTGTGCTAGAAAAAATAATTTTAGAAGACGGGTAATGATGGATAGGAATATTTTTGCTTTCTCTGGCACTGCTGGTTAACCAAAGAGTTTGTTTTCTCAGGTACAAAGAAGCAGTAAAAAAGACAATACTGCTATTTTTGAAACTTTCTAACATGTTGTTTGTAGAGAGTGATATAAACTAAACGTGGTGGCAAAAGTTTGCTGTTAATTAGCACTTCTTTGGGACAAATTTACATTTAAAGGAAATACACTTAATGCTAGAGTATTGCTGCAGAAAATTGCAATAGGGACCAAGCAACTTTTTTGTCCTAGTGTTTTTCCTATTTAGAGCACAAGGAGGAATACCAGTGTGTGTGGTAATCTCGGACACACACATGCACGTGGTTGGTTTATCCTGTCCAAACTGGGAAGCGCCTAAAATGATTTCTGTTTCCTTTTGCTACCCTTAGGAAAGAATGAGCAGGGCATTTCATCAGGAAACACTGGAAGCAATTTTCAATAGAAAACTCTCTAGGCTAAAGAGAAAACAATTAATTTTACTGGCTGTGGCTTCTCAGTATGTTCCAAACCTATAACCTCCTCGTAATCAGAACAGTCTCCTGGGAGACTCTTACAGATGCTGTATTTAGTTTGGGTGGCAACACATAATGCTAATCCAGTGCCCTAATTCATACCAAAAGTGCCTGTCAATATATTTGGGGAAATGTGGGAATAATAGCTTGCAGGCATAGAGCTTTTTTGGCAGAAAATGCCTTTTCTCCCTTTCTCTCACAAGGAGGTGCATAATGTCAAATGTGAACTGAATTAATGCTAAACTCCTGAGGTTCAGAAACAACTGAGAGAAGGTGCAGATTCTGTCATGTTACCTTCACCCCCGCACACCCACCAGCACTTGCATATGTGTTCCAGGGAGAATAGGGGTCTGAAGGGATGTGGAAGCCAAAACTGAGACACCACAGAAAACTTAACTCAAACAGCAGTTTTATTACCAAAGGTGGCCAAGTAAACAGGAAAGACACCCAAGAGAGAGAGAAAAGAGAGAATAAGCCTCCAGGTGCCAACACCCAAACTGCCCAGGTGTTCCCCATGGAGCTGTCTCACCGACCCCTGGAATTCCCAGACTTCCCGAGCAGTGGCTGCATCCTCAAGGGTCAGCAGGCTCACAGGTGACGGGGGGCGTCCCCTGCGAGGCAACGTTGTCCTGTCATGTGAAGCGAGCGAGCCCCAAAACATGAGCCATCTGCCTTTTATCGAATGGGCCCAAAGATGTTCACCTGAGCGACGTGGCCAGGGCCGCCCAAGCAAAGGTATTTGGCACTGCCCCTCATGTTACATAACTGGTACTTCTCTGCGCTTGCGTGGGTCTCTCCGCACCTACGCAGTCCATTTCAGAGGGTCTTCCTTAATTGAGTCTGGGGGTTTACTTCATCCTCCTCTTCCTGTCTTTCTCCTTCAAGTGCCCTTGGAGGGCCATCAGCCAATCATGAGAGACCAATTAATTTTAGTTTACATAGAAATCTCTCTCTCCAGGCTAAAGACCATCTTTATCAGCCTGTTTTCCCATAACTTGGCAAGAGAAAACCCAGCTTCTCACAGGTGGCTGGGCCAAACACATACCAAAAATACTCACATAGAATTCTACCTGAATACAATATGCCACGGGGTAGTCACAATTGCTATGGTTGTGCTGGTGATCAGAAGTTAAATCCTTGGTCATCAGTTTCCAGTTTGTTTCATATTTTTGTTTGTCAATTCCCCTTATAGAGCTCTGTGACCTGTCCTGGAGTCCCAGTTATTTTAGGGAATGTTTAGTATTCTGCACTGTCCTACACCATCTGTTCTCTGGAGATTTGAAATGGGTAGTTATCCCAGAGTTCTAATTATTTTCCCCTTGTCCACAGTGTCTTTGACCTGATGTCATGTGCTTAAGCTTGTTTCCTGCCTTTATACAAGATGTCCTTGTGGATTAGATGCATTAGTCAAATTAGATTGTGCTTCTCCACTTCAGTGTGTTGTGATTTTGCAATGGCCTTTTCTCCCATCAAATGTTTATGTTACAAAGTGACCACTGTGCTTGCTTTCAGTGGTCACTTTTACCTGGAAAAAATTATCATCTTTGAAAAAAGCTTACTTATGGAAGCTATCCTCAAAGAAGTGAAATAGTCAAATTTTAGGAGTATGTACAATCTAATTTTGAGGGTTCGTTGCATCTGTTGGTATCCTCTGACTGGGTCAGTGTAATGTGCCCTTTGTTTTCATCTTGTGTTGACATTTGTATTGCTGCATGTGAATTAGACAGCTTCCAAAGAACTGTTGTCAGAAGGGGATATTATAAAGGCCTCATAGAACTTAATTAACTGATTGATTCTTAAGTGAAAGCTCAGTGTTACAGCACGAGAGAGATTTCTCTGATCAAATTCCACCAAGAACATAATGTAGCAACTTCAGTGTTTCAAATTAAAAATCACTAGAGGATCTTCTAGTCTGCCTTTATTGTCAAGTTATTGACCACTTTTTCTGCCTGAGTTGCATGTGGTGATGTTCCTGATTTCTCATATGTAACACAAGCAGTTTCTTATGAGTAAGGCCCTTCTTGAAATTTTCTGAGCATGTATCTTCCCCATGAAAAACTGTATGTAGTAATATGTAGTAATGAATAGCTTTTGTGTGCTTTTTACACAAGTTGGTTTATTTCCATCTTGTTCTAGTTGTTTTTAATCTCCATTTATGAATTGGCTTTAAGGCCCTGAATATATTTTACTCCATAATATCTGACCATGCTTAATATCATAAGGCTAGGACTGGGTGATAGGCTGATTGTAATAACAAAACATAACTAAAAAAGAGAGAATCCTGCAATGTTTTATATTGTTTTAGTGTTTTGGGGAGGGGAGTTTTGTTTGTTTGGGTTTTTTTTTTGTCCTGGGAGAGAAGACCCAGGTCTGGTGTTAAATTTTAAAGTGAAATGTGAAGTTAGTGGTAAGTCTAAGGGAATCCAATGTGAGAGTAAAGTAAGTTTACTACTTCCTTCTGTTGACACACATATTGCATCACTTAAGACTTCCTTAGATGACAAAATAAGTTAAAAATACAACTGGTTAAACTTGTTATGACTTGGTAATTTTCATCCTATTAGCAAACATGCAGCTGCTCATTTGACAGCATCGGCTGTAAGGGAACTGACATTAATAACTTTAGTGAGAAGAAAAGAGAAGAAAAGAATGTGGGTTAAAACAAGTTATGTCTTATAAATCTATACCTTCTTTCACATGTTTTTGAACTGCTAGGATATAGAAAACAGCAAGTGAAATGTCCCACTAGCCATGAAAAAGCAGTTTTAGTAAAGTCAAAGTGTATAATGGTCTGATAGAAAGGTTTTAAAATGCCTTCCCTGGAAGATACTAAGCTCTATCAGTCGGCATGCAGAAAGGATGCTAAAATTGAAAAGCCAGAAACTTTGTCATCTTAAGAAAGGTTTCCTGTGTGACCATCCAGGAGCCACTCTGATAGTCATGCTTCCACCACTCCAGACTGTCACTGTGCAGTGGGCAGCTCCAGTGGCCTAGTGGGTGCCCTGCCTGAATCCCCACACACCCCACTCTCACTGCCAGACAGGTTTCCCTCATGGGCTCCACCAAACATTTCCCACAGCAGAGTCTCAGATGTCTGGTTTAAGTAATTTAATCATGGTGCAGCAACAGGATGACAGCTCAAGCTGTGTGTCTCTGGGAAGGGACCATGAAAAAGAATTCCTGGGCTTTTGTACCCTGGCAGTCTATGCACCTGTTCCTCACGTTCTTGTTTTTCATACCCCTTACACATGCCTTTTGGTCCCACAGTGATATTTAGTCTGGCATCTCGTTCACTAGGTTCTACAGATGCCCTTCCGTGGCCAGCACCACAATTTGCCATGCCCTTTGTTAGGCAAAGGGTCCTGACAAAGGGCTGCTGCCAGTCCATGGCCTCTTGCCTGGGACTTCAGCCACTCCGTCCCACCCAGGGCACAACCTGCAGCTTGCAGTGGAGCTGCACACCAAGCACTCCTCAAAAGTAAGATACCCTGAATGTTTTTAGGAAGTGTTGAAATTTTCAGTACAATAATAATAAATGTGCCAAGTGTTTCTGCAAGTGCAGAAGCAGCAGTAGAGTAGCACTGACATAACCTGTAAACTTTGATTCTTTTGCTCTACAAGTTCTATGTCTTCAAGGTACAAAGTTCAGAGTGAAACCTTGTAAAGAGAAATGCTTCTTCTGTTGTTTTCAGGTAAGGATTTTTTTTATTCAGAGAAAAGAGGTGGTTCATGAAACTGTAATAGCTGTAAACTACTTTTAAATCATTTGTGCCCTGGTAAAGTGTGAGGCCTGACAAATTCATATGGTAACAAATCCAATTTTTATGAGAAAATACTACCCCTGTGAAAATGATTGAGTTCAGTTCCCATTTGTGGTGCATGACACCTCCCCCACCACAGAAGCTGCTTGCTGAGGAAAGGCTGCTGGTGTGCCCCTATTCGTGAGCTCTGCAGTTCTTGGTGAAAAGGAGGCTTGAGCCCTCCAGCTGTAACTGGCAACCCACAAGCTCCCTATGTCCTGAAGATGTCAGTGAGCATTCACCCCATCCACTGCCTGATTGCAGGAAGGCAGCTGGAGGAGGTGGTTTCCATGGAGTTACCCATGTGATTGTTTCCATGAAGGCTGCCCCTGTATACTCTCAAATTGCAGCAGCAAAAACCATAAGTTGACTTGGAGAAGCTGAGCCCTGGAGCACAGCCAGGTTTGGGAGCCTGGTCTGTAGTCTGTGCTGAGAACATAAAACCTGCAACCCAGTGTTGGCAGTAGAAATCAATTGCAAAAACCATCTCAAGCTTCAGTAAGGAGTGAGGATCTCACATGAGAAAGCATTTTCAAAGCCTTTCCTGAACCCACTAAGTGTTTCTGGCATGGGGGAATGGGTGAGTGTTTAAGCCAGTCGGGATGGTGCTTCTACAGCTCGTATTTCCATTCCCACTAAATGCACTGGGGCAGGTTGTGGTGTTGATATCTCTTCTTGACCAACACATATGCAGTCAATTCTGGCAAAATGTCGCCCTGAAATGGAGACACTGCATACAACTGTGCTGTGACACTGGTTTTAATTTATCCTTCCAAGAACTTGGACAAATTCCACAATTTATTTTTAACCTTTAAATAGGCAACATAAATATTTGTGATGGCTCTTTTTTTCTTTCATTGCTATTCTGCAAACAGTCTTAATTTGTCCTGCGTTGTTCCTGTTGGTCTTTTTTGACATTGTCTCCCTCCCCTTCCCCTCCTTCTGTAACAAAATGATCTATTGTCCTGTGTTGGCTGGAGTGTTGAACACAAGGTTGCTGCTTCAGGGAATGAGCAGAATGTCTTTACAGGGCTTCTGCTGTGTTCCCCTTCTGCCCATCAAGGGCTATCTGAGAATCTAACATTTCTCACTGCGTAATCTGTATGTATTTTACTTTTGGTGTTAATGCTGTCTTTTTTGTCTTGGAAGGAATGCTCCTGAGTGCAGCTGTGGAGAGCTGCTTGGTGGGCAGCCAATTTTATACTTACCAGTTATTGCTATTAGTCTCTTACTCTTCTAAGCATTTACCTTATGCCTGTCCCTAATTCTTTATTGCAGCAAATTTTATATATTCAGCCTCAAAAATGTTGGAAAGGCAGTGAAGGTAAAAAGCTGCTTAATAAGGTTCTGTAGATCTCTTACTATTGCTTTTCTGACCATCCGTACTCTTTGGGAGCCACTGCTCCTGTGTATGCCAGAGACACAGAAACCGCCATGATTCCTCTTTGACTTCACCTAAAATCTATGGGATTATTAAAATACAACAACTCACCAGCTTATCATGATGATATTTCCTATGACCTCTTTGTCTCTTTAGTGATTTTTGGATCGTGAGCTGTTGTGACCAGGGACCGCCTTTGGTACAGACCACAGTGTTTTGTATAAACCGCAGCAGTGTTCATGGCTATAAACAGCCAGAGAGACAGGGACCATGGTGCATGAGGAACTTGTAAGGTTTGGATGTTTAAAAGGTTGTTTTATTAAAACAGACATCCCAAATATAATCCAAAAGAATCTGTAAGTTGTTTAAATCTTTTGAGAAAGCAAAATTTAGGCTGGACGTTACATGAAGAAGGTTTTCCTCTTACATTTTCCAATTCTGGCTTGCCTGTAGATACATTGTAGGGGTGTTTGAGAGCGTATGTATTGTCATGCTACTATTTCTAGTCAGAACCAGAAAGAAAAGTCAGAGATTATTCATATCTTACTAAGAAAAATCCAAGATTTGAAAAGACTTATGTTAAGCTTTGTATATGTGCTGTAATTTTGATATGGCTGCAGTCTTTGCCATCTAAACAGTGCAGTGTTCTGCAGGTGGCTGAGAAGCAGGAAATGAAATAAGTGTGAAAAAGAAATGAAGGGCATCAGTGGTGTATGTATATATATATGTATCATATGCTTCTAATGTCAAGTTGCAAGGACTGTTTAAATGAATCTAATGATATGTTTCTCATTGCCCTATTTCTCTCATCTTCCTTTGTCTTCCTTTCCTGACTGATTTTTTTTTTTTCCCCCCACTTCTTAGAGATCTGTGTTACTTGTATGATAGAGGGAAATCTAGTCAACCAGATACTTACGCTTTGTGAAGTATTTTGCAAAGGACTTGTGACAAAAGATGATAGAATGATACCTGGGAATATTCACAACAAAAGGGGTATTGTTTAGTGTATTGGTTTTCACACTACTAAGTCTCTTCCTGTTCTGGTGAATACTTTCCTCCAGTGCCAGGCTGGATGATAGGGGTAGGCTACGAGACAAGTGTTGTGTAGCAGTTTGCCAACAGCTCAGAATTATCCAAAAGGAGCTTGATTTATGATACTTGGAGAACATGGCATGTAGGTGAGCATAGATTGCCGAGAAGCATGTTGCCAAACTCACACTCCACCTAGGAGATAGCTCACTGGTCTGTGCTGGACCTTCAGCTGACTAGGCTTTGGCAGATGAATTCAGCATGCCTCTATAGCAAAATGTTTCTTCTCTTTCAAAACCTTTTTGTCAGCTGACAATTATGAAAATCATGTCTGTAGCTACAGGTTGCAATGTTTCAGGTGAGTGTGCTAGTTGCCCTAGTAGTTATTTAGTTGCTAAAAATGTAGTTAAGGAGAAGCATGATCAGGTTTTGCTCATTTGTGTACCACTTGCAGTTTTGAACAGATGGAAAATTCTTATTCAGCTTTGTTCCCACCACTGGTCTGTTCTCCACCCTCAGAAAAGTTTTTCCTTTTGGAATGTTGCAAGAACTTACTTTTGTGGATGCAGACTGCTGAGTGTGGGTATGAAATACAGGACTACATCAAGCTGTGGGCTGCAAATTATTATCTTATGTATACAATAAACACAGATGATGAAAGTCTTGACTCATGAGATTGATGAAACTAACTCAAAATATGCAAGTTTATTTAACTTATTTGTCTTGAGAAGGGACTTTGGGTCATGAAGTGTGTATACAAACAGCTCTCTATTTTTACTTTAGCATTATTGCCACTAATTTACTAGTATTTTGACTAATATTTACAACTTCTTACTATTCATTTTTCAGCTTATCCTTCATTTTATACAGACCATGCATTTCTAAGTAATGAGCTGGCATAAACTCTAGTCACTTAAATATTTGCCTTCTAGTGTCCTCCCATTCTCTTACCTTGCAGGAATTTTGCTCATATGAAGAGAGAGGTAATGATGCTTAACTTTGTTATTTTTATATGTATATTAATATATATACATATTTAATATGCAATGTATATTTAAAGAAATCACCCCTAATCAAAATTTGTTTGAAAAAGAAAGCCTGTTTTGAAGGAAGTTTGAGACATCTTCTCTACGAAAGGAGAAACAGTAACGGTGTATTACAGTAGCATCTCAAAGTTCTTAACAAGACATGAACTTTTACTATACTAGTCATGAACAAAAGGATGTTTAGGAACAGGCCTTTACCCTTTGCATGTGATAAACTGCCAGGACTGCTCTTGCCCTCTTTGCTTGAGAATTGCTGCTGGGTAACTGGAGGTGGAAGGGAGTGAGAGGTGGCTGCAGCTTTTGTGTGTCTTTCCTTCCCATCTCAAATAGATCTCTTTCAAGCCTAGGTTTTTAATGAGTTGCAAGAGGTAAAGGGATACTTATCCATGATTTTTACCAGCCAGTGGCTGGGGGACTGTGTAAGCTACACCCTCTGGAAGTGTTCAGCACCACATACAAGAAGAATATACCTGGCCCTCTGCTCTGGAGGCAGCGGTGAGCAAGAACGTGGGTATGACACTGGGACTCAGCAGTGCCCTTCAGCAAGAGGACAGCTGCAGTGGTTACCACACCACTTCTTGCAGCTGGATAAAACAGGTGAATCGATTTTGTTTTATCAGATAGGTCTATACTGCAGGTGATGGAAACTTTGTTGCCTTCTGTATGTTTTTAGTTGTGACTTTAAAAAAAGGTGTATTGGTGTTCTAGTGTTGCATTTGCAAATGGATCCTTTCAGTTGACAGTCCTCACGTTTTTTGGCAAGCACTGAAAGAAGGTACAACTTCCCATTTTTTGCCTACTAGAAAGTGGGTTTTTTTTGTTTGTTTTTCCTATGTAATCTCTTTCATGACTAGTGCAAAGAGACTAAGATATGATGCTGAGCATATTTCATTCCAGTTCAGTCATTAAAGCTTGTTAACTCATAGCACTTTAGATTCCTGGAAGAAATAAAAGATTCTACTTCAGGGGAATGTAGCATGATGTAGGGTGTTTTTGAGGAGATTGTCTGGAATAAGATGCCACCAGTGGTTGTCTGAGAGAAAAAGTAACAGCTGTACTGGTGTAAATGAGTCTGATGTGCATGACTGATACTCATCTCGTCACAGATCTGTAATTATTCACCCTTGGTTGCCCTTACAAGTAATGGTAAGAAATAAGCATTTTTAGGGCACAATTCACTTGGCCCACTCTATACATGTGTTTTAGGGCAAAATAAATCAGACTCCATTGACTAAGTCTCTACTGGCTCACAAGAAAGCCAAAGGTAACTAGTTGGAGGTAGATCTCAATATTACAGATTAAGAACGAAAAATGTCCAGTTGATAATGATGCACTGATCTGTTTCCAGGATTCTGTTTATTAAGTGAATCAGATTGAATTTTAACCAAAGGACTGGAATAGAGAAGTGGTGCAGTCAAAAACCCATTTTCCACTCCATCTCTACCTGTTGTAGTTAAATAAAAATAATAAAAAAAAAATAATCAGTCTTTGCAGCTGCAAATTTGAACTCAACTTGGAGACATAGACAAGGTCTAATAGAATGGAAGGAAATTAAAGTGAGCAGAGCACAACTGCTGTCCTGCGTTCCTGTCTTTTCTGTCTGCTGCCACGGGATAAAAGATACAGGAGTCTTTTATACATCTAAATCCTACTAATTTTCTTCAGCTTTATTGAAATGTGTTATGATGGTTATCCATTATCATCAAATTTGTGTTCCTGTGTTACAATTGGATATCCCACCTTGCTTTTAAGATCGCAACTGACACACATGTGAGGTTATCATAGCCTTTCTCTTGGTGGCTCTAGTAGTAGTTGGATCAGAGCCTAGACAAAGAACTCAACAGCTGTGAAAGATGTTATTTAAATGGTTTAAAATAGTTTATATTACTCTCACTGAAGAGCTTAGTGGTAACATTGTTATGGACTACTTCTTTTTCATGATTGAAATGCCCATAAAGTTACCTTGTGTTTGAAGCCAGCCATATTTTATAGCTCATGTTTTGAAAATTGAGTGGGCATAAGGGTAAAACCTGCTTTGTTGGAAATGAGATGTACCTGAATTCAGTAATACGACTCTCTTACGATTTTTGTCATTGCTTAAGGATTTGGAGAACAGTTTGTGGAAGGCAGATGGTGTGGGATGGGAATGCTAATACAAGGCGATAGCTGAGGTCTGTGTTTGGATTCTGCCAGGATCGAGTCTCATCATCTTTTTCTTCTTAACAGTGGCCACAGCTGTATTAAACACTTTTGGTTTGTTGAATTGTTGTCACCTATTTTGTTGAGCTGAAATGAGTAACTGTTGAAACATCTACATAAGACTAAAGTAATATCAATAGTACATGTGAAGGCAAAAGTATATATATATATATATATATATATATGGAACTTGTCTCTTAAAAGCTGCTGTGCAGGGATTGATCCAAAGTGTCAGTGGAAAGAGTTGTACTAATCTGGAATGGCGTTTGCTGAGTACTGTGTTGAAGTGGTGGTACTTGGTGGTGGGGAGGAAGGCATTATGGACAGTACTGAAAAATCATTGCTGTTCTATAGCAGACAACACTTAGTGAGAAATTTCATTTTTGCTGCAGCAACAGTGCTTCAGTCTCTTTAAGTTCTGTTGCCCTATAAATGAAGGACTGGATTGCCTTTTCCATGGGAGAGGAGGGAAGAGAGCTGGAGGATATTTTCATGCTTTCTGTGGGCAAGAAAAATAATAAATAAGCTGCAGCAGTGACTTCAGGCAAGTATTTTGCTACAAAGTCTTCTCTCATTTGGTGTCATCTTCTTTCAAAGCTAGACTGCCGTGATTAAAAAAAATACCTTTCTCTGTGTCCTAATAATGACAGCCCTCCTACCTCCAGGCTTTGACCTTATTTCAAGGTTTCAACTCACACCTTTGAAATTTTGGTTTTGTCTGTTTGTTTGTTCTTTTGGTTGGGTTTTTTTGGTTTTTCTTTCCTTTTTTAGACTTACCCATGCAAATCTTCCATTAAAGTTCCAAACTAAAATTGGATGTTTAGTTTAGTTTTGCAAGTTCTAAATCAGTATATTCATACCTGGTGGCCATGTTGCCATGTTGTTGTATGAATTTATTTTTAACACGGTTTTTAGTGCTTTCCTCAACTGATGTGATCCACAGCCCTAAAAATTTATCCTTCTTTAACCTTGACTGTGCAGCTAAGGTTTAATGGCAAGGCTGAAAGCTCTGTCATGTGGAAAAATACTTTACCAAGTAGTGCAGGAAACCTTGTAAGAATTAGATTCAATTAGATCTGAACCAAAACTTCCCCTGCATAGCAGTTGAGACAGGATGACTTTCTCTTTGTTCCAGAGCCAGACCTGTAATGTGCTCTTCACTGGTGAAGCCTTGACCAGCCTTTCTGCCAGAAAACAGTATTAACTGGTTCTAGAACAAAAATGAGGACTCAGAGAGATGCGTTACACACTGAAGAGCAAACTGGCTCACAATAGATAAAATCACTTGTTTTTTAATATCTAGCAGAATCTTAACGTTTAATTCAAGTGTGGGTTTTTTCAGGTCATTGCCTTGTGTGCTGTGGGAGGTGGGTCTGCCTGAACTGTCCATAGTGCTGTCCTCTTCATTCTCCTGAATGATACTCAACCATATAAATCAAATTATTTCTCTAATGTGGCTATTATGCTAGCTTTATCAAAATTAGATTTCATGTGCCCTGACTATCTTTTCCTTTTTCTGCTTGTTTCTGAATTTCATCATAGTCTTTTCTAGTTTTGGCTAAACTCAATAATTTGGCATCACTTGCCACTTCAGTGCCTTGCTTATTTTTCTCAGTCATTTGAAATTGGGTTACATGGTGGTCTTCACTCTTTGGATTACAGACTGCACTCTTAACCTCTTGCTATGTCTCTTCTGTTAGTAATTTAAGGTGATAAAAATTCTGATGTGAATCATCTGGAGAAGGAAAGTGTTCATGTGAAAGACAATGACTGGAGCAGGAAATTGAGGTTCATAAAAATTAAAGCTGTTAGAAATAGTATCACATCACTAGAATACTGCTGTCGTTAACCTCCCCACCCTGAAACAAAACCACCAAAAAAACCCCATCTCCCTCCTACTCCCCCAAGCCCTAAAAGTAAGCCAATAAAAAGGCAAGGGATGCAGGTAAATGCTTTTAATACTTTAATATTAACAATTAGTATTGATTAATATTAATACCATTGATATTGATTTATTTTTTTTAATACAAAGAAGTTACCTTCTTAAAAGGAAATGGTGAAATAATCACCTTTTCCTCCTCTCAAACATATTCCATGCTTTATAAATTATTCTGGAAGCACTGAAATCTCGTCATTGAACATTTAAAGATAGGATGTGTCTGTTTGTCTCCATGCTCTGCGTGAATTCAGGTCTGGTTCTTTGCTTGGTCTCCCTCAGTATAGAAATAGACCCCAAAGTGTTCAGTGGTCCTTTCCTGGGACCTTCATAGGCCCACCATGAGACCACCAATATTCCAAGCGCCCCTTTTTGACAGATGCAATACTAAACATGCCTGGATAGTTACCCCTTTCAGTGAAGAAATCCTGATATTAATCCCCAAGGCATCCACACCATTTGAACTGAAGAGATCACTTTATTAGCTGCTACCATTTGCAGTCACCATCTCCTTTGTGAAAGAGCCAGCAACTAGCCAGTGTATGGCAAGCACTCCTGTCCACCCAGTTTGTTGTTTAAATAATCCAGAGAGTTTAAAAAAACCAGGCCCTTACACCACCACCACCAAACTTGGCACGTCCTAGAGAGCTTTGTTTGAAACTGTTGTTTCCCTAAGAGGAAATATTGTTGTATGCCTGAAGCTCTGGACTGGGAGTTCAGAAATCTGAGTTGACTTCTCAGCTGTAAGCAGTAATCTGGTGTGAAGTTGGGAAAGCACTTAAAATTTTTTCTGATCTTTGTGTTACCCTCCTGTCCTGCCCTTGAGTCATCAATGCCTGTTGGCTCCATAGACTCTTTGCAGGGCAGTCAGGACTTGGAGGACAGTCTGCAGCTTGCTTGCAGTTCCTGTGGTAATCATTTGTTTTATGTATTTGTGTATTCCTGGAACACTAATTCTCTGAAGCCAGCTCAATGGTTTAGGGTGGTTCTGCCAGACAAATTCATTTGTGTTTTGGGTTTTTTATTTTTTCCTTGCACTCTGGTTTTTTCCCTCTCTTTGGGTGTTTGGGCAAAGGCAGACCTTGCCAAATCTCACTGCCATAAACTGTGGTGTGCAGAGCTTGGGTGAAGATGTGCAGATTGATGCTCAGACTGCCAGCAGTGTAAGACACAGAGCACTGCAGAAGCGGAGGCCAATGTACTGCATCACAGAAGTGTTTTTAAGTTGGAAGCATTGTCTGTTCGCTTTAGAATTCTTGTCGTCTTCCACGCATTTTGTGCATGTGCACATGTCTTCCAGCTGGGCTACATCAGCCTCATTCTGTAAATTTACTTTTCACAATGCTTTCAATCATGTTCTTTATTTGGGGTCTTCTGTTAGGCTCTTCCACTCAAATCTATTTGAGTGCTTCATACAGCCACAGCTTAAACTTTATACACACCATTACAAGTATCTATTGATTTTTTTTTTTAAAAAAAAGGCAGAATAAGCTGTTATTTGGCTTGTTGATAGCAAAGAATTGCACTGAAGGCCTCAAACTATAATACCTCAAGCTGTGATCTTGTTGTATGTCCTAAGAAAAACAAGACCTAACAAGCTGAGAAACTGTGTGGGAAAACTTTGAAGACTGAAAAGCTGTAGCGCAGTGGGTCTGGGGCTTTGACCTTCCTGCCTCTATCTTAGTGATGAACCAGTTGCCTAGCATGATAATGCTCTGCTATTATAGGTGCTTTTATTTCAAATGAACCAAAAATCTTTAGGCTTAGGTTATCCTTTCTGCCTTAAAGCAGTTAACTGTTGTAAAGTGAGGATTGAATTGCTGCAGTCTAGCACTGTTGCTAAATGAAGGGGACGGATACCTCCAGGACACTGATGATTCAGGTCCCGGTGACAGAGTGGGAAAGAGAAACACCTAAGCATCCAGTAATTAGTCTCAGCTCAAGATGCAGACCTTGGGATATCTCAAGCCCACTCAGGAGATACCAGCATCACAGGTATTGGTGCAGCCAGAATTTCATTTGCTTTTCCTTGTCTCCAGCAGCTGCTGCCAGCTTAGCCCCAGAGAAAACCAAGGGAGGCAGAGTAGAGACTTTAGTTAAAAGATGAGCGGGAGAAGTTTGTATCTCACAGCATTTTCTCTGAATGACTCTCGTTAACCTGGGGGGTGTGTTTTTAGAAACTCAAGAGCTCTTAACTGAGTATGGTAGAAGATATCTGGTTGAAACTGAGTTCCTCGTGGATGCCGAAAATATGGCTCTGTTCAAAAAAATGATCACAGGAATCCGTGGCATAATACTTCAAAGATTGGAGAGCCTTTCCGTATTGCTGTAAGCTGGGACAATCTGTGAGGAGGATATCAGTGTCTAAGCCTTTGCTTATTCTTCTTGATGACATTTGGTTTTACCCCCTATTATTACCCTATATTCTTATCCTACTGAATATTTTGAGCTAATTATAGTTGAACTACCAGGGTCATAGGAATTCCTTAAACAGGGTTTTAATGAGTTTAACATGTCTACTGATTGACTGACATGTCTGTCAGTTGGTACTGACAGGCATTTTTCAGTAAGTGGTTGCAGAAGTAGTGTCTTCAACCAAGGCTGCACTCAATGTATTCTACAGTGACAGAAAGATACTGAAGAGCTGTGCTTGTAGGCACATTTCAGGCGGGATATCCTGCATACAAGTAGGCTCTGTCACCAGAAGGGTCTGAGCTAGGAGGAGAGACAGAGTGAATCTGTGCTGTAACCTGAGGAAGGGACAAGAGTTTTACAGCTCAGAGAAGTAATTGTCAATGGGATGTGAGACTCTTAAGATAAACAAGTTAAAGCCAGAGGGCTTTTAGGAAAGAACCTTCGTCTTACTGTAGGTTGTCCCTCCAAGTTTTCTGTAAAAGTCTCATTTCATAGAAAGAAGACAGTGGCAAGCAGTTCTACAGTGTTCCCTTTGCAGGTGTGTGTTTGCTTCAAGAGACCATGAGGGAAAAGGGAAAGGTTCTAAACTGACCACGTTGTTATTAAATGGTCATATTTTTTATCACTGTTCGCTTTCAAGAAATCAGCTTTTTGCACTACTTCTTATTTCCATAATCAACTGGAAGTGTTCTTATTAACCTAGTAGGAAACAAGTATTTAAGTTGCAAGTGACATGACAGTGAAGCTTTCTGGAAGACTCTTCTTGTGCCTCCTCTTGTTTAACGTTTTCTTTCTTTTCCAAGTTATCATTGCAGTGTCCCAGGATTAATAGATTGGCAACTGTCAAAAGAATGAAAAATATGTAAGCTGTACTCTGATTTTATTTTTAGTTTTAAAAATAGTGGTTGTTTTTGTGTCTGGTCAACAGGTTCCTTACTGTTGCTGTATCTAAAAGCAGTCCTGTGACTCTCCCAAAGAGAGAGTGAAACAACTTTGGAAGCCTTTTCTGAGTTAGTATTTATTTTTTTTTAAAATAAGGTGTTAACTTGAACTTCCAGGAGGAATGAATGGGCTGGGAAAGATTGTGTGATTTCAGATAGTATCATAAAGTCCTGGCAGGTGTGCTGTATGATGTGTTGTGTGATGGATCAGGTTCTGTAAAGTGCTCTATAAAATATGATTTGATAGGCGATAGCAAAGAGCAGCTACATCTTATGGTGATGCTCATCTCATTTTCAGAAGGGAAAGAAACACAGTGACAGTGATAGTTGGCAATGCTCAAACGTCTGAGAGTGTTTGGCCCTCTCTCATATGATACTTAACTTATTAATATTCTCCTCTCCTGGGATACACAGAAACACCAATGACAGTATTTTAGGGATACAGACTGCTTTGATTGTTTTCACCTGTGGAACACCAGGAGCTTTTGTGCAGGTTCATGTGACTCACAATCCTATTAATCTGAAATTTTGTAGGTCTACCTTTGCATAAGTCGAGGGGAGCATTTCCCTTCAGCTTGGGGACAAGTGTGCCTGGCAGCAGGTGAGGAACACTAGTTTGATTCTGCTTGGTCGGTTTAATGAGCAAAGAGGAGTGATGAATTCTACAGAGATTATTTCAAGAAGTACAGTGCTGGAGGTGAGGAATATCATGGGGTTTTAATAGTTTTGTACTCTGGAGTCATCGTTGTACCTTTCCATGTTCCCAGAATTGCACATTCCAAAATAAAGAGGTGTCTTAACCACTGATGGTATCTAAATGCTGCAAAAGGTTTTAGTCCCAAGGGGATGTGAACTTTGTAGCTGTAAGTGAAGTGTAAAGGCTCAAACAAGGGGCTGCTCTGAAAAGAATCAGAGAACATTTAGCAGGCTTGAAGAGCAGTCGCTGGGAGTAGAAAAGAAGAAGAACAGCATGGCAGAGATGGAGATTTGCTGGTATTTGGACAGCCCATGAGGACCAATTCAGGAGCAAAGAGGAAGCATAATATGGCTTTTATGAAGACTTTGATTTTGTGGTTCATTTGCAAAATAGTACTTAAAGCATTATGCTATTTCTTTATCTCAAGGGCATTAGTAATTAGATGCGTGAATGTTGTAAAGTAAGATAACATGCAAGTACTCCCAAAATGCCAGGCAGTGGAAGGACTGTAGGAAAGCTTATTTCCAAAATCGAGAACATGAGACTTAAAGAGCATTAACCTTAATGGCATTTCAAACACTGGGCCTGGGGAAAGACAGGCCTCCTGTTCTTCTGAAGGCCTTTATCATCTCTGGCTCCCCTCTGTGGGGTTTATGGAGGTTTGGGTTGGCTCCCTGCCAAACCCAGCTGCTGGCCACACAGACTGCCCCCTCCTGAGGGAGAAGAAAAAAGTACCAAAAGAAAATTGTAGTAAAAGTATATATATATTCACATCTATTACAATTATATACAATTAAACTCTATGAATATACAGAACAAGAATCCCAAACAACCCCAAAAGGGAAAAGGGGGGAAAGGGGAAAAGGGACAAAAATGGGTAAAACCAAAACAAAACAGATACACACACTCGTAAACTCAGGGAAAAGCTCAATAAGGTAACTAACACAATAAATTCTCACCAAACTCCCCTCAAGAGAAGCAGGTCCTCCACCTCCGCGCAGCTGGGACACCAGTGTCTCAGACCGGCCCCAGCTCGCACAGGTAAGAGCTGAGCTGATACTCTGAGACCCGATGTCCTCCAAACACTGGAAAGGAAGAGAGAGAAAAACTCCCTCCTTCGTCTTTATATTCACCTGATTGGTGTGGAAGGAATGGTGTAGAATACTTCCTTAGTTATGACCCTGTTACCAGGGAAGGCGTAGACCAAAACCAAGAAAACTAAACCCACCACAGAGTTCTTCACACATGTCTGCAAGGACTTACCTTTTTCTCATACCAGGGAGAGTTTCTCTGGAATGCAGGAGAAGAAAAATGTAAAACTGTCTATGGGAAAGATGTCTCTTCCAGGCAGGAAAGTCTTCCTAAGTGAAGTCTTCTGCCTCATAATAAATCTTCCAGAAGGATCTTCTACCCTTACAATGCTAAATAAGCTTTGTCTCAGCCGTACACTGAAAAAAGTGGGAGGTTAAAAGAGAAAGAAAACTAAAAGAGAATTCTGCCCATGGGAAAAAAAACACCAGAACAACTCAGACATTTTCAAGTCAAATATTTCATTCCAGTGCAACAGTTGCTTCTTGTCCCTTTTAGAAAGACTTTTTTAAAAAAAATAGGAGTAGTAAAAACAAAGAGTTAAACTTTAAAAACATTTACAAAACCAGTGAAAATAGAGGGATATATTAGCTAATATATATGTGTGTGTGTATATATATATATGTATATTAGCTTCCCTCCGCAGGAGGAGAGGAAGAAACCTAGTTAAGAATTCAACAAGTCTGTAGATCAGGCCCTGAAATGAAGATTAACAGATAGCAAAGCTATGACAGAAAAATGTCTCAGTTAATTCTTTCAATCAAGGTTCCTTCTCCAAATGCTTAGAAGGCTTCCTACATGATGAAAGGCTAATCAGGTGAGTTGACTCAGCCAAAGTGGCAGCAAAGAGCTTGTGTGACCAACTGATGCAATGAATGATTGTGTGTGCATTTCCAGGACCAGCTGGTTTTCACCCCAGATTTCTGAGGTAGCTCAAATAGGAAATAGCAAACTATCAACTCTAGTTCACAACCTGCCACTTAATTTGCTTTTTGGTATCAGAACAATGGCAAATGTGATACAAATATAACAGACTTCATGGGAAACTAAATACAGTTTGTCTTCCTTATGTACTAGGTGAAACTGATAGAAAGCACAGAAGGGATAGAATTATGTCCACAAATCATATGCTACAATGAGGAAAAAACAGCGTGATTTTCTTAGGGGAAAATCTCACAAATGTGTTTGCATTCATTAGAATGAGTCCATGAAGATACTAGTCTGGATATTGTCTAAATTAATTTCTAGAGAGGTTTTACAAGCTCTGTCATTAGGTAACCTTGTCAAAATGAAGAAAAGGTACTGTTGTAAATTAGGAGCTGGTTGAATAACAGAAGTAGTCTTATTTTGTAGTTGAAGGTAACTGGTGGGTCACTGAAAACTGTGTTGGGCCTGTACTTCCTAAGTGATACAGAAAAGGAATGAATGGTGACATGACAAAGTGTGCTGATGATGCAGTAGTATTCAGCGTGGGGAAAAAATTCTAATCGTATGGTAGTATTCAGAGCAGAAAAAAACAAAAGATGTTATTTTCAGTTCACAGAAAGATTTTGCAGTGAATGGGCATTAAATGGCAGATTAAATTCCTAGTAATGTTCATGGCATAAGCCAGCTGTATATATACACACACAGTTAGAGGGTTTAAACTGGTTAATTCAATTCAATATAGAATTGTTGAAATTATTATAGCTAGATCCTTGAAAACATTGGTTCAAGTGGCAGACAAAATGTTGATTCTTGATCAGAATTATAAGTAGAGAGCCAAAGTGAAAATTCATTTATTGTCAGGATATCTCTGTGGTACATGCGTATTCTGGACATGGTCATCTTTCTCTGCTTTCAGAAGGGAGTATGACAAAGATAGAAGAGGTGTAGAGAAATAAGGATAGTTAGAGGAGTGAGATGACTTCAGGAGGTGATTGGGCTAATTCAAAGAAGAGTCATGAAGGATTAATAACAAGAATTTTAGGTAAAATTGAAGTGTATGTACTTGAGAGTATATAGCAGAAACAGTGCTGTTCTGTTCTCTTGTCTGGAGTAGTCTCCCCCTCAATGTTCTTTATTGACCACTGTATATGCCATACCTGCTGGTTGGTTGATCACATACAGCTGGTCTGGGCTCCTCCTTGAAGCTGTATTTCTCACTGGCCATGGAAAGACCCTCATCACAAGGCTGGCTCCGTGCTGTTCTGTTCTCAGCTTTGCAGTCCAGTAATGCTATTCCACTTCCTATCAAGTGCTGTAATCTCGGGGAAGAAGAGTAAACTTTTGACCAAAACCTTATTGTTAAATCATGCACTTGGTGGTTTGCCCTGAGTCAGGCCAAGAGTGGGTGTAAACTTGACTTGCTCAAGTTGCTCTTGTCTTGTGTAAGAAAATGAGTACTTTGTGGGAGAGGAGGATGGGGAGGTGGTTTGAGATTTCTCTTTGTAGTTTTGACTGAAAAAAGGTATTCTTCTTGAATTCACAGCAAGATTGTGAGAGCCTTTTTCACCATTTTTTGCAGTACAGTCTGTGCTCCTTGGTGAATCCCAGCCTGAGGCAAAGGACTTGCAGGCACTGTCAGCTGCCTTCACAGGCACCTGGGAGGGGTTGTATGTTTTCTGCAGGCAGAGCAGTGTCCCGGGAAGGTTTAAGAAATCCTGTCTCAGGACTGACTGATCCCCAGGAGGCTGCAGAGCACTGTGGTGTTGATTGCTTTATAAACGTGATGGGGAGGAACAAAAAACGTCTGCGCAAATACTTGTGAGTGTCCTCTCTAATTTCTGTGTGTTGGAGGATAATTAGCTACCCCTTTTGATCATAGGGAAGAGTTTGTACTTTGTAACTAAGACTTCCTTGCTTCTCAGAAGATTTCATTCGTGTTTGTACACTTAGATTTCTCTTGTCATGCCTTTCACAATCCTGGCAGAAAATGCTGAGGAATTCAGGTTTGTTTATAGTCTTTAAAAGAAGGAAACAAAACAAAAGAAACAAAAAGAAAGGGGGGGAGGGAAATAAAATAAAGGAAAGGAAAAAGTCCGGTCTTAAAGGTCTTTATTATGGATTCAAAATGAGACCGCAAACTAAACTAGCATCCAACCATGTTTTGTTTAAAAATAACCCAATCCAGTGTGCATGTGAAAGGGAAAAATGGGTATGTGAGTGAAGACCCAAGATCTATTTCAGCAGTCTGTTAACATTGCAGACATGAAACATAGTTGTTTATAGTATTTGGCAGGGGATTTCAGAGAAGATTCTTTGCTTTTATCTGCAGGGGGTAGGAAGTGCTTGGGCCCTCGTTTGAGGTAGTTCTAAATATTAACTTTATAAAACCTATGCTGGAAATCTACAGAAACCTGTAGAGCCAGACAGTAGAACTCAGGGATACAAATATGTTTGGAAACTAGCAGACCTGTCTACAGAAAAAAGGAAAGAGACAGAGCCTGAAGACTTTGTTACTTACCCGTAGTATTGATTGTAAAGCGAATGAGAATTCCAGAGTTGGGTACTGCTTTGTTCTCATGCTTCTTCATTCAGGCTTCTTGTGTTAGGGTTATGCTCCTACATCTGATCATGGCACGAAAAAATAATCTTGACATTAAATGAAACTTACATATCTGGGTTTTCATTGCTGGGTATCAAAATAGGTACTTTCATATTTGCTAATCCCCAGAGGCAGAGAAATCAGAAAAATACTATGAGAGAATGGGATTGTGGTGTGGTGACGGCTGTTTCACAAATAGACTTTGCGTGTTTGACTCCTGTATCAAGATGAACTGCAGAATACAATGTCAGGATAAAGAGAACCAGATATTTGCATTGTTATTAGATAACGTAATGACTGTGTTTTACTGAAAGGAATTAAGTTTTAGTGGCTGAGCAAATCCTTTGGCAGCAGCTTACTTTTCCATTCTAAACACTTTTTCCCCCCTGCAGACTGTGGGGAAATCTTGCAACACTGCTTGTAGAAAGTAACACCGGTGAGTTGACATTATTTAGGGGACAGGAGGTCACGCCAGATGCTTTTCAGCCAGTTTAACAGATGTTCCTTCCTAAAAAGGGCATGTTCTGGTGTCTCCAAAATACTGTACATCAAGTGCTGCAGCTTTTGTGCAGAAGTCTTGACATTAGGTATTTATAGTTACTCCTACATGGGATGACTCAGCTCCTCTTTTACACAAAAGAACATGGATGGTTAAAGTCTTCCAAAAGTTGTCAAGTGCGGAAACTTTGCTATTGAAATAGGTCATTCTCCTGAGGTTTCACCACTGTATATTTTGATTTGCTAATGAAGTCCTATAGTGGTCTTGGTGCTTTGGTTCTTTTCAATTGAAACAAAACAAAAAGAAAGATGAAGATGTAGTCCTTTAATGACTCTGCTCCTAAAAAAAGTCTCAATTTGATGTAAGGATGCACTACTGGATAATGTTCAGTGCTTCTCATGAAATGTACTAAGACCACTGGGAAAGAACAACGTAAATATATGCTGTATCAAAAAATATGCTGTAGTCAAGAAATGTGCATTTAACTTGATTTGCATTCAAACTGACATTGTAGGTGCCCAGTCTCATTGCTGTTGTCCTGGGATTCCACCTGCTGTGTTATATGATGCATTTTTATCCATTTGCTTTGATAACTAAGTATCAACATGTTTTTTAGATGAAGTTCTATTAGTTTTGATGGTTAGTACTGATTTGGCCAGCTACCAAACAAGGTGATGCTGGGAAATAGCAAGGCTACTGAGCAACTGCAAATAAGTCCCTTCTATGCTTCCTCTGACACTGGGGATAGAACTTACTCTTTGCAGTCCAAAGCAAACAACATCTAGCTAATAATACTTTGATTTACTGGAAGTTGGGGATAATAGGGAGGTAGTGACTTCTCAGGAATTTAAAAATGTCAAGTTTTTGCTTAAAAGACCAAGTCACCAGATGAGGGGTAGATGGAACAGGCTTCTGGATGCATTCTAAAATGAAACAAGTAATTTTTCATCTGCTAATTCTGGAGGCATTATATGATTACTTTCTTTCCTTTCTTGCCTTTTGTTTTGGTGGTTTTTTTGTTGTTTTGTTCGTTTGTTTTGTTTTTATTTTTAAATAGTCCTGTAAGGACTGTGCAGTACTCTCACAGCATTCAGTCACTGAATATATAATCGCTTATATACTTGTTCGCTTCTTTTCCTGATACTGAGGTCAGATGATAACTCTGCAGGATGCAAATGCAACATGAAACCACTTTCTCTCCTGAGGTTCAGTTCAAGCATGGATTTTTTATCTCAGAAGGCACTGTGAATTGGCAAATTAAAGTGCTGCAGCAGGAGTCAAACGTTACAAAACTGCCTAGTCCGCAGTCCCCAGTCATGTCAGTGAGTTCACAACATTGTCCTTTCTGTTTTACTACAGAAAGTTCACAGAGCTCACAGGAGCTCCTTGATTTTCATGTGACTTTAGGCTGCCCTAAGTCACATAAAACTACTGCTACCATGCTTCTAACCATTGAACTTCATTCTTGTAATGCCTAAAGGTTTGGTGTGTATTTTGTAGATTTTAGAGTTTTAGAAGTATAGGTTTTCCTGCTCACATATTAAGTGGTGTTAGAAGTTACTAAAGTGATTTTCTCACACATTCTCAGGCTTTCTGAAAGTCATGATGTTTTTCAGAGACACCTGCAAGATAACTTGAAGTCAAAACAACAGAAGAGCCCGGAAACCCTTGGAGGTGGTCCAGGGGGCATAGCCTAGGACCCTGATGGGTGGACCACCGAGAGAATTAGAAATGATGATTGGTTATAAATATCTAATACATTAATTGTTAGGAAGAGTATGAAAACTGTAACCTTTCTGAGGGGATTTTTGGACACAGAGACCCTTGTTGAAACAGTGTGCGTTTTGTAGGCCCAGTGGAGGCTCAAAGCCTCTGAACTCCCAATAAAGGTATTGTCTATCTTTCTGCATTAATGCTTTCTCTGAGTGCCTATCTTCCAGCACTTGAGGAATCACTTGAATAGCTGAAATAGACTGGAGAAGTCACTAGGAGAAGAATGACTTGTAGAATGGCAAATATTTAATACAATGAAAATGATTTTTTTAGGGGTTTTTTTTGGACAAAGTAAAAAGAATGTTGGTATCTATTGTATTTCTTTAAAAATTCTGTAGACTGGGTTCTGGTGACAAACTGGTATCAGAGATTAATTTCTTATGAAACCTGTAATCTTTCCTAAGTGTGCCTTTTTTAAATCTGAAACAGTTTTGGGGTTTTTTTGCTATTAAAAAAGAACCAAATCACCAGGAACCCTGCAACCCATCCTGTAGATATGCTGTTTCCACTCATGTTAGCAACAGTGCTAAACATCTGGTGAAAGTCCCATGTTTCTTTCTGATCTAATGGCCCATTGCAACTCTAATTTTAAAAGTGTTTGCCTTATTTGGTAACCACTCTAGTTTTCTTGCTGCTTTTTATCTGTGATTTTCTGTGCTCTATATTAGCATTCATATCTTGTGCCAACATTGCATCATCCATTATGCAGCTGAATCTGAAAGCAGCATCATCATACTTTTTGGTTTCTTTATAATGGGAGCTTCAGTGGTTCTGAAAACTCTTGGTCAGGGAAATCTTGCAAGACAAAATCCTCCAGTGCAGCACAAGCTCTGTAAAAGAGCTGTAAATCGTGAATATGTCCAGATTAACTTCCTCCCCTCCTCCACAGGCTTTCTGTGAATGGCAGTACATTGCACAGGGGGAAAAAAAACCTCATATCCTATTTCCCACCCCCTGAAACAACCTGCACCTGGGTTTCAGTAAGTCAGCAGCACTGATGGCTGTGCAGTTGGTACACAGGGGCTTGGCTTCAGCTCAAGAGCAGGACCATCTTTCTGTTGGTCAGATGTTGCCTCTGAAGCATGTGGTGCTGAATACACAGTGGAGCTATGGGTTATTCACCCAAAAGCCTTGTTTCTATTAGTGCAGTTTTTCTGAGCGTGGTTTTGTAGGGGTTTTTTTGTGTGCTATGAGTTAAATGATGTGCGATTACCCTGCAGACAATTTAGTGTTTCTGTGAACCTCATGGGAAGCAATAGCCTTGTGCCTTGTTTTTCACTCAGATGTTTTCATCTTGTTAAGAAACAGGATGGGCGTAGGAGTTTAGGTTGAAAAATATTCTGCTTTACATTTGTAAAGTGTTTTGCTTCAGGGTGCCTTGCAGACAATCAGTCTCAAGAAGTTCCTTTAAGATATCTGAATAGCATTATCTCTGTTTTACAGATCAGAAAGTGAGGCAGTGAGACAAAATAATTTGCTCAAAACCACCAAGGAAATAAGTGTCCACATCTTGCGATTAAACCTCTTTAGCTTTGTCTTCTTTTCTGGTAAGGTTCAACAGGAGCAGTAGGGCCAAGGCAGGCAGTGCAGAGGGAAACTCAGCCACATTGCACCTTATGCAAGTTGCATCTGAGCACCATGGTCCCCAAAATTAGGTTCATTGGAAGCAATTTGTTTGAGAATCAGTTATATTTATTTAGTTGTTAAGTTTGTTAATTGAATGTAGTGGAACTTCTTTGTTTAGCATATGTCTGAGCAGTTTAGATGTCACCGGGAGGCTCTGTAATGTTCAGAAATGTACAGATTGCTTGAGAAGTGATTTTTGACTTCTCTTCTTAGTTTTCTTGTTTTTTACTTGACTTCTGAAGATATTGGAGTATAGGTTTGAAAGCAAAACCAGTCAAAGAGAGGTTGCAGTGAAGTGTTTCGCCCAGATTTGAAAGCTTCCTGTGGCTGTGTTTCTCCTTGATGCAGTCTGCCTCCAGTCAGTACATTTTGCTGTGTTTTGGTAGAGAAAGATGTTTCTACTTCATGTGCGATATTGTTGATATTTTGAAATTTGGGGGTTTTTCATCTCTTCTGTTCGTGATTTTTCTTAAAAATACCTCTTTCAAAGATCCTGTCTCATTCAGATGTGACTTTCTTTTTTAATTAGATATCAAGTTAAAAAAAAGTCATTATAATATTTTTGCTCGTGATTTAGCCCCAGAAGGGGCACTATGGCAGTCTGTGGGGCATTTCACAGGAGAACAGAGTTAGCAGGCACTCTGCAATCCTTTTCTCTGTCAAACTCCCCTAAAACCATATTATGACTCCACAGTGTTAGCTCAGACAGCTGTGGAAGCCCTGGGGTATCCATTTTATTGGTGTGCCCTTGCAGTTAGATGGAGTGAGGAGTGGGAAGCAGCACAAACATCTTATACTTCCTGCAGCCAAAACCTGATGCCCATTGTCCCACCTGGCCCCAGAGCACATGCAGCCACAGTGCGTGCCAGCCTCGGGTGTGGAGAATTCCCAGAGGTGTGCTCATCAGTGGAGGCTTTTGGTTTGCATTTGGCAGGACTGTGAAGGTCTGTATCGTGGCCAGGGTGGTTTGTGAGGGTGCCCATCTGGATCCATGTAGGAACTTGAAGGCCTGCAGTATCCCACACTGATTTTCCCTCCATCCTCTCTTCCACCAGTGTAGAAAAATCCTCTACCCCTCTTCGGGGAACTCATTTTCCACGTCCAGCTCTGTTTGGGGTCTTTATTTATAATACTGTAGGTGAGGCTGCTGGTTTAAGCAGCAGCATTTTCCCAAGGTGTGTTTTTTCATTCAGAGGATGCCCTGTGGAGCTGCTCCAGATTGCATGCAAAAGCCTTTTTTCCATTTCAGTGAGCCCACTGTCCCACAGTCGGTGGCACATGGAGCTGCCCCCAGCAGAGGCATCGCACTTTCCCCACAGCCCTGGTGGCTCTGGGCAAAAGGGTCCCCTCCATGTGGTGTTGTGACACATAAAGCCCCTCTTCTACACAGTTTCTGAAAGTCCTCCCTGTCCGTGGGGCTGCATCTGGAGTTAATTTAAACCTTCAGCTGGTTTAATAGTCCTCAGGGGACATATAGGGGGACATACAGGTAGTGGCCAGTCCCCACAGGCTTGGCAGAGATTAGTGATTAATAAAGTATTGATACCACCGTTTATCCTTGGACTGGAAATGAGTCCCTGGGAAGTTTTGGATGTGTGGATTTTGTGGCTTTCAGGGTGGAAGAGTGCAATAACCCTTTGATAATTTTAGAGAGGAAAGACAGTGGCAGAGAAAGTGCTGATGCAAGCATGTCCCCACAGCACAGTGTGTCTTTGATGGGGTGGGTTTAATGAGATATGATACTTTCAGTCAATAAATTAAGATTTTTGCATCCCTTCCAGAAGCTGGCAGTGGTCAAGACTGTACCCAACACTCTGTTTGGAAAACTAAAAAAAAAGAAAAAAAAATAAATTGGAGAAATACAAACATATTTTTGCTAGCTTTGCAGGCAGTCCTTTTCCACTCAAAACCATACAGGAGTCCCTCAAATTGAAAAACTGCATAGTTACAGCTACATAGTTACTGGCAGCTCAGTTTAAAACTAGTTTAGCTACCACTACACAGTTATACTCTTGAGATATAATACAGATAATTAGATAAAAATCTTTTCCAAATCCTGTTGATTATTCCTGTGTATTTTATTCTGAGTGTACTTTGCTTTGTCTACACATTTAAGGAACTCTTTTTTCTCACTTATAAATGTGCCTTTCCATGTGCACAAGATCAAGAGCTTTAAATCTTCCTGTATTATTGCCCTCTCTTGTGTTTTTTTTCTTATTTGAAATGTGGTTCTTCTAAAAGACATTATTTGGAATAGTTTGAAAGACTGGGTCTTAAAAGTATAAAGGGGACCACTTCTTATGAATATCATGCCTAGTAGGTAAAAGTTTCTTCATTATGATGTTAGTCTTCAGGGTTTCATATTAACAGGTTGAAGGGAACTTGACACACTGTATTTTGTACTTTGTCACAGGGCATTTTTCATAACAAAAACCAGTTACGTGTATAGTATTTGTAAGCAACATCTGACCCTGCCCCCTTACTGAGGCAATCTTTCTTTGCCAGCCCTAGAGGAATACCAAAACTATTCCAAACCCCAGCTCTTTGTGTGTCCTCTCCATCTGATGACTCTGGGAGCAGTTTTTGTCATTTGGACGGATGAGCATTGAGTGTTTGGGTGACTTTTCAGTGGGATGACCTTGTGTTTTAAACCTAAACTTTGCTGGCAAGCATTGTGCTTTACAAAAAGTGAAAACAGTCTCTCATCATGGTCAGTTTGGCACAAACGAAAAAGGAAATATGTGTTTTTTTAACTCTGCTGTGCAAGATGAATTGCATGGCAGTTGCTGCTTTTTGGGACAAGAACGGTCATATGTGTGAGGGAGACATTCATATTACTCAAAATAACAGGAACATTATGGTAGTAGTGGGATTGTTCTATGTAAATGAATTTGCACAATGAAGAGATGTAAAGACACTTCAACTTAATTTGGGTAAACATAGGCTTGGTTTGATATGGAAATGATTTGCTCTAATTGAAATATGCATTTTCTCATCGTTCAGATGCCTGGAAGGAGAAATTTCACAGTAAAGCTATGTAAAATCTAAACAACTGCAAGTTGTACTGGCAACAAACACTAATGCTTTTCCATATGAATTCTGCTGTGAATTTGTACAGCTCCTGAAATACACTTTAAAAATGTTTATTCATTGTAACATTTATATTTGGGTTAGGATTTTTATTATGCTTGTCAGAAATGGAACCTAAGTCAAGTCATACTCCCTGTGGTGAATGATGTTTGCAAGTGAGAGGAAAATTGTAATGTAGGAAAGTTAAGGCATTATGCCTAAAAAGTACAGGGAAGAAGGAGTGACTGGAGTTTCCAGGAAAGAACAAGTTATATGCAGACATTGACATGGCCTTGAGAAAATACACTATGTACAAGTGGAAAAGATACGCTTTTTATAGAGTTACATAAAATACACAGAAGTTTGAAGATCAGAAAAAATAATTTTTTCAAGCTTTGGACACTTCCTACTACAACATTAGAAATGTTTTTTTCTGTTTGTATGCTTAAGGGGAAGAAACAGTCTAGAACAAAAGTCTTGGGTTTTGTCTTCCAGCTGTGGTTGGTGTTTTGTTTTCCATCATCTTATGCTCAAAGTCTTTTTCTATTGGGATAGTAATTTCCATAGGAAATGGTTATGAATCATTCCCTCATTTTTCTTTCCACTTTTTTCTCCTCAAATTCAGAACTAATTATTTCTAGAGTTAATTTTTAGAGTTTAGATTTTGTAGATACTTTCAATCTCTTCTTTACAGAGTCACAAGGAGTTTTGAGAGAGTTTTTTGTCACTAAAAGAACTTGCAATTTTTCTTCTTCAGATTTGCAGAAGATTTTTTGAACCTTAAATAGAACATTTATCTTTCTGTCACAGGAGAAAGAGAAGCAGTCTCTAGAGTCCTGCGTATCTGTAATTACAACCATAATCTGCAATAACCTTTTGTCTCAAAGAAAATAGGTTTATATAGGGAAATGAGAAACTATGGAAGAAAGGAATTATAAGCATTGTATTTAAGAAGCTGCCTGTGATAATTCAGTAGTTTAGAACAGGTCGACCATTTTTTTTCAGTAATATCTTGAAGATCAAGTGACCAAACGTAGCATTGATTATTCTCTGGTAAATGAGGGCAAAGTAATTACAGATATTTTGCTGCTTTTTTAAAATAGATGCTTGCTCATGGTATGAAGGGATACATATGGATATTTTTACAAAGGTTTATTTGTTGGCTAAACCAGTAGTTTATCTCAAATATAGGAAAAATCAAACATCTCTTTTTATAGAATTTGTATAGTTTGAAAAAATCTAAAGCACAAAACCTTTAACCAGCTGCAGAGGATACATAAACAAATAAGGCAGTACATTCAAAATCTGTGGTTAAGTAAGTATGATTATATTTCCATATCATAGCCATTTTGACACCTGGTAATTTGCAGAGCTCGTAAGGTGAGCCAGTGCTGTTCACATTTAAAATACTACCTGATCTGGTAACAGTGCTGAATTCTGGGCAAATAGTCAATCCTGCTTGCTTTAGCTGCAAACAGCAGCATGTGACCAAGCCCTTCCCTGAATTGTCTGCTTCAGCTTCAGCTGAGCATATCCCTGATCTCTCTCAGCAAATAGTATGGGAGCTGAAACATGTCTTTACTGAAACTGGCAAGTACAGCCGTGGATAAACTGTTTAAAGCAGGACCAGAATCATATTAAGTTATTCTCAGAAATTTTCTTTGGGCTCTATTTAACTGTGCTGAAAATCAACAATGAAATCTTGGGGAAAAAAAGCAGCTCTGTGTAAATCCTATAGCCAAACAAAGGAAAACCTGTTTTCCAATCCAAAGATTTGATTTTTAGCTGAGTTGCTGGGTTTTTCTAGACCGTGGTAGAGGTCTGGAAGGGTCAGGTTGGTGCGTACTGCAGCCTGCCTTCTTCAGTGAGGACACCACCTTACAACTGTTCCTTGCCAGAGTGACTTGAACGGAGTTCTTGCACCTTCTTCTTCTCTTTTCCATTAGCTTGCAGCACTCTTCTCAAGTACTCTATGTAAATTAGTAGTTACTCTGTAGCCATAGGAATTTAAGCCATTATGGAGCCTATTGCAGGATTGGGACTTCCTTTCTTCCCCTCTTTTTTGGGTAATGAATTACAGATATCCATTAATTGCATCATGTTGCAAAAATACAGAGAAGTCTGGATTGCAGCAGAGAACGGCAGCACGGCTTTGTCTCTGCATGACCTCAATCTTCACAACTTTGATTAAACAGCAGAAAAGGAAAGAACCTCCCTCATAGCTTTCCAAAACAATTGCAGCACTTTTGTTCCTTTTGCTTTAGTTTGGCATGCAGAAATGACAGCTTTGGCTTCACAGCAACAGCTATAATTACAGCTGCAAAAGGATTTAAATTAGCACCCTTTTCTCACACTATCGTACCTTTTTGGTAGGTTGCTGTTTGGGGAATGAAATTTTCCATGGCTGTGAGAAGTAGAGGATACAGGACTTTCTCTATTTGTCCTTGGGTTTTGGGCAATGTTTGAAAAGTACACACTTGAGCTGTTTTATTTTTTTCATCTTTTTAACATCTACACAGACCTTTTGCATTCAACATGACATGTAAATGCAACTACTGGAGACAAAAATACTATTCCACAAGGAGTACATTTTGAAAGTTTGAAAAATAAAAATGCCTACTAATAAGCTCACAGTAATAAGATAAAGGTCTAAAAGGTCTTTGAGTGCTTTCAGAGAAAGGGGCTTTTACAATCAAAATCTGAAAAATGTTGGGTTTGTGACTAGCTGTATGTAGGGGCTGACACCACACAAGGATGATGCCCCAGGGACAGTGTGGTGGGAAAAGACAGCATATATATTTCTCTAAAAGTAGCAGGGAGCTGCCATGCTGTTGGGATTTGGGAAGCATCTATGAAGGTGATGATGAAAGTACCACAGCAGGTTAAAATCTTTCAGTTTTTAAATAGCAGCTGTAGTAAGCACCCATTCTACTGGAGCAGGGGAAGGAGGTTGTGAACACTGTAGATTATAAAATACGTATTTTGAAAGGAAAAATATCTGTGAAGAAAATGAGAATTGACATCTTGAAGCAAAATTTGCAGGTAAGCTGTCCCTCTGCCCCTGGTGGCAGGCTATCCTCAAAACAGGGATTTTCCTCAGCACATGATGCTCCTGTGAGGAAACCTACTGCTGTGGTGAGGGCTGCATCGCAGTTTGGATGGCAGTACATGGAGAACATACTCTTTGGAAATCCCCCACCAAAGTCAGGTGAAGCCCCAAGGCCAAGCACACTGTCCTGGTTTGAAGCTGAGAGCTAAATACCCAGCTCTGCTTCAGTGGGTCTGACTGGAAAAGAGAAACAGCATGCAGTGATGTGCATAAGCTTTTATCGGGTCTCTGGTACATTTTTTAAAGTAACCCATTTGTTTGAGTTTGTGGGGTTTTGTTTTGTTTTTGTTAGTTTGTTTGGTTTTGTGTGAAGTGGTTTGTTTGGGTTTTTTTATTCCGCATTGCCCAAGTAAGATTGTGAAGTGCCAGTAGTTGGTTAGAGAGGCAAAAGTCTTTAAATTGACTCTTAACAAGATTGGGATTTGTCTATGACATTAATGAGAAAGAGTACACATCCATCTTGGACTAAAAGGTGAATCTGGAAATACAAACCTGTCCAGCACCAGAGTCGTTTGGCAATGCCACGACTCCCAGTGCATGCTGTATTGCTCATGGCACACAGACTGCATGTCAAGGTGCTGGTTTCCTACAAGTGCCACCTGGTGAACTCACTTTTCAATGGATTGCAGCTCGGAAAGCATACTAAAATGCTAGTCTGAGCGGTTTTTGACTGAGTTGGAGTCTTTGGGTACTATGAGGGAAGCATGGTGGAGCAGATGTATTTTATAACTACAACAAAAGCAAACCAAGGTGATTATCAACAGTACTGCTTCTTGGAGAAGCAGAATCGCATTTGTTTATTTCCTTTTTTTTCTCCACATGCACGTACCCATGAGGAGAGGGTTAGGTGAGAGATTAAGGAAACTTATGGCTAGATAAAAAGGATTTGATTCATTATTCATGCAGATGAAAAATCAGTTCTCACAATCTGTGTTCCATTCACAGACCAGGTGCCTGGACTGTAGCCCTATTTCTGATCTGCATGGTGCCTGGATCTTCTGCAGCAGGTTTCCCCGCCGAGGGCTCTGAGGCTGCTCTTCAAGTTTGTTGAGAAAAAAATGGGCTTGCTTTCCGTGCTGAGTTTTTCATATGCACTATCTCCACTAATACTCTTTCCAAAAACATTTCCTTCCTCCATTGCACTTTGTTTGCTATCTGACTAGCCAGGTATTTGTATTGTATTAACAGAAAGAAGTGATTTTAGGAAAACAAGAGTATATTTTACGCTTACTTCAGTTCAGAGACTGGTGATCTAATTTTAGATTGCTTTATGTCTGTTTTCAGAGAGGAAAAAAAAAGAAGGCTGAATATATAAATTTTCCAGCAAGCAGATGGGTAGAAAGTAAGGAGTAAAAACAATACCAGGAGATTTTAAGAATAACTTTCAAAGAGCAAATGCACAGCGTCTCCCTTTTTTTGATATGCAGTGTATGTCTGAGTGCTTTGTATGTAAACGGATCCTGACAGCGGTGTTGTAAATGGCTGTGGACGTGTTTTTTAGGCTGACCAAGGGCCAAGTGGTTCCATTAAGCAAGAAGTGCCACACAAGTTTTATAAATCAAAAATGGCATTTGTCTGCCTTTCCCACAACTGTCTCCATGGCTCTTTCCTTTTCATGGCATTCCATATCAAGGCCTTCTGTCACTCAGTTCATTCTGGTGAGGTTTGCAAGATCTGAGCTGATGAGCAGAGTGAGTTGGGGAGCTGTGGCATGGACCGGTCTAGGCCTCGCTCTGCTCTTGAAAGTGTACATGTATTCTTATTCCCCAGTAGTATACAAGGGAGGAATATAATTTTGCCATCTTAAAACCATTGGATATTGTGGCTGCATTTTATTCAAGTGGCAGTGATGGACATAAAGATTGGTATACAGGTCTGGGTTATAGCTTAGCTCACAGCAGCAGTGGTGGCAGGGCATTGCCATTAGGCTGCTGGAAGGACAGAAGTTTACTCTAAGAATAGGCTGAAAGAGCTTGGGGACAAGCAGTGCTGTACAGAGGACTTTGAAAATGATTTCTTGCTCTGTGTTACTGCTGTGTTCAGAGAAGTGGGACTTTGCATGTGCTCTTTAAGGGCCAGCAGTTCCTGATTGCATTTTCAGTCCTGGCTTGTAATGCGAACACTGTGAAGCAGGTAGTTTATTTTTAGGAGTATTAGTTAGAAAGATGTCCCGCCTTCTCTGTCACTGACTTAAGAAATTCTCTCTTTCCATCTCATTCTTTTCAAATGGTCTGTAAATTTATGTTGTCATGCATTTGGGTGTCTGTTAATGTACCATTTGCTCTCTGTAATCTGGGGATTGCCCAAATCAGTTCCTAAGTAACACCTTACATTCAAACCATATGTTACATCTGTCCAAATAGAAAGTCACTTTTAATTGTATGTGGGGTTTGTGTGTGTATGTGTTTAAGAAGCAGTTTTAAAGCAAGCCTAGTAGTGCTAAGCTTGAAGTTTGAAAATGATTGATATTTGAGTAGAGGTCTTTCAGAAACTTTCCAGTGTCATGTTTCTGTAATAAACGGTTAGTGTGTTACAGTACTGTGTAGAAGACAGAAGATAAGCAGAACATGTTACAGTTCTACTAAATGGAAATAAAAATGGGCCTGTTTTGAACTGTTGAACTTTTTAGAGCTTTTTCTGGTGGCTCAGAGCTGGATCAGAGCTCAGGATACTACACAGGAGTTTTCAGTGTGAAGAAATGATCAGACCAAGGACAGATTTTAACACTATGCATGCAAACTGCATCTGCATTCACGTAAGAACTGAGTAATACCTACATGCATGGTCATTTGGAAGGGTATTCATTTGATTTACATGTCAAAATGCACACTCATGTATGCAGGGAATGCAAACAGGCAGGTGATATTTAGGCAGGGATTTTCAGAGAAAACTGATTTTGAGTAGTTGTTTAGTTCTCTCTATGAGTGTGACAGTGCTGTTGTTGAAGGTTGTCATCTGAGACATCAAAATGAGAAAGTGGTGTCAGGAGTTTGAGGAGTTCAGTAAATTTCTACCCACCAAGTTACAGAATATAAAAACGCTTTCTTTGACCAAGTGCTTTAAAAACAAGTATTATAGGTGAAAGTGAGTGAAGGATGTGTCAAATACCACTTTCAAAGTGTGTGACTTTTTTGGTTGTGCCATGCCATAGAGGTGTCTGAGGACTGCACGGCTGCAGGGGTGTTCACCTCTGCTTACCTCTGAGCAATGATTTTGGTAATTTGGTTTGCAGGCTTTCTTTTCTTTCATGAAAGATTTGACTTTGTTTCAGGAGAAATTATTTCTGGACTTTTTGCATTGAGTAACCCTGATTGTGTTTGAAAACTGGACAATTTTCCCCTCTTTGGGTTTCCAGGGAAAGAGACTAATAAACCTTTATAACTATTACTCTGAGTGTTTCAGTAGTCACGGCCTCTTCTGGGTAGCCAATTTTCATTTTATATTCCATTTACTCTAGCCAAGAAAGTAAAGTGGCAAACCTTCTGTCTTTATGCAATTTAATCTTTGCAAAGTGGATAACATTATTGTGGCTTATGTAGTATACAGAGAATACCACAAATATCTCAATTATTATTTCCTAAAGCATTAGGGTTAAACAACACTATGTGGTTTTTCTTGCCCAAGGATTTGAAGTTTTACGAAAATACTTCAGCTACCACAAGCTGGGACTTGCTGGCAGTGAACACTTGTTACTTTAGGATCCTCAGGAAGATTTGTAGTTTATTTTTATGTTGTTTTGGTTGTTTGGTTTTGTTAGGGTCTTTGGGTCTTTTTTTAACGCCCTTTTCAAGGAAAACATGTGGTCAGTTTGGTAATAGGTAGACGTAAAGGTAGACCTTTGAGATGATACATGCTGCAAACTGGCAGTTAAAGGAGTGGAAAAGTTAACTGAGGCTATTTCTACATAATGGAAAGGGTTTTCCTCTCAGAGGCCTTGGAAAAACTTGCTGGAGGTGGATACCTACTACCATAACATAAGCTTTATTTTTCCTTTTTTGTTTCCTTTTTAAATGTCATATGCTAAGAGAAGCCTCTTCTTTACTGATGAGTAGTACTAAAACCAGGTTTCCGTGGAAAGAAAATTCCATCCACTTTAAATAAAAACCTAAAAATTGTTCCATATTTTTGACAAAATACAGCTAAGTAAGCCTTTCCTTTTCATCCTGTTGCTTGTGATGGCTCATTTTATTCTTCCTCACCTGACTGCTGTATATTTAAAAGGAATCAGATCACCTGTGGACAGGAATAAATCACTTCTCCACCTAGGTTTAAACACTTACTTTGTTGTATGGAGCTTTTTACAGAACATTTTTCCATTCTTAGTAAAGTGCTCTGTGTCTGTTGAGACAAACTATGTCAGTAAGTCTAGGGTATAAATTTGCCCTCATGTTCTCATTTTTAGGTGTTTTCATGATTTCAGGTTATGGAGATTTCAAGCTGTCACACTTGAAATCAGTCTGGATGGTGAGGAAGCTGAGAGCCGTTGTTTGGACACATGCATTTATCTTTGGAGAGAATAGGAAGAAGTGCAGTGCATTTTTAGTGAGGTTTGTCAGCTCACATCCCTTCTTATGTCATTCTCTAACATGATAAAACATCTCTGACCTATTCCCTGGCCACTTCATGGTATCTGTAATGAGACCATCAGTACTTGTGGCACTTGTGATGCATTAATGAAATAAATCCTAGCAATAATATTGACCCATGCTGGTAAAAAATAATTCATACGCAGAGGCAAAAGGGCTTCATTAAACACTTACACATTTTTTTAAGGGGGAGGAGAACACATTCATATTTCATGAAGTTTATGCTGTGCTTGTAATGCATTTGTAAATATGGAAAATATCAAATACTGTTTGCCAGAAATAAACACACTAAAATGGTCTGGAAACTTAAGAGTCCCAAAGATTGGCTGAAGAGCTCTCTGACTCCATATTGTTAGCTTTTCCTAAATTTTGCAGTGTGAGGGAAATTCCAGGAAACAATGAGGACTTTAAAGTGTCCATATACCAAAAAAGGGTAAGAAAGCTGATCTGAAGGCAGTAGATTGACATCATCATATAAACAATATAATGGAAATACAAATATATCATATAATTGCTCAAGAAAGTAAAGGAACAAATACAGCTTGATTTAAAAAGAAAAAAACCCAAACCCTGAGTAATGAAATAATGAGTTTGCTCATGAAGGTATCTATGAAGATGTAATAGAGTTTTAGGGGCTTACAATTTTACTTAATGTTTTAGGCACTGTTATTTAGAAAAAAAGAAAAGATTGTACAAAATCTGTACATATGGAAGTTAATACTTAGCAGACTGATCTAAAAAGGAACTGTTGCAAGTTTGTTAAGTGGGTTATTTCTAATGATGCTCTTCATGGATCAATAGAAAGCTTAAAATTAATATAGTTATTAAAGACCTGAAAATAAATACAAAATTACTTCTACATTTTGCAGATAACACAAAAATGCCTGGTTAAAAGGGGAGGATAGGGATTTTTTTATGAAATACTTCAGATCAGCTACTATGCTGAGCCACTCAAGTAAAGTTTATTTTAATCCAGCTAAGTGTGACGTCATTCCACCAGGAATGAAGAATGTGGGTGCCACCTACCAAGGGGGAGAAGGGGCTTGTCTCCCAGAAACTGGGGGCCTCGAGAAGGATTTCAGGGTCATAGCAGGCCAACAGTCTAATATGACTTCTCACCATGATGGTTGGCAAAAAGGCACAGTGAGTTCTTTGTGTATACATACAGAGAGAATGGTACCTTGGAGTTATTCTTCTTCTGTACAGATTCCTACTTTGGCCAGGGCTAGAATGGTGTGTTCTCTGATGAGATGCTTTGTGTTGATACAATGTTGTGAAAAAACTGTAGAACATGTTCAAGTGTTCAAGGGAAGGCCTCACTTAGAAATCGAAACTATTCACAGTGTTTATTTCAATCAAGGCCAAGAGTCACCTAAGAAGCTGTTTGTAATCTAGCAGAGAAAGGTGTGACAGAAACCCGTGACTGAAATATGATGTCCCATGCATGTAAAGAAGCCAAACCCATGACCTTTTAAATTCAAGGGGGATTACTATAGGACCTAACTACTTGAATTCCTGGAAAATATGCTGTAGCTAAACAAATTATTTCATCTAGTGGAAGATTTGCAAATGAAATGTAATGTCTATACAAGAACGCAGACTAAATTATACAGTCTATTACTGCCTCTTAGGATCATTTATTTTTAAGAAAGAAGAATTTAAAGAGTATCATTTTGTTTGTTTCTAAGAGCTTCCTGTTGATGAAACAGGGACAAACTATTGCAAAACAGTATCAGTTTCTCTCTACTGGAGTTTTGAGGCAGTACCAAAGCAGAGAGACATGATAAAATCCCACAGCCAGTGGGATAAAAGGTAACTGAATGTGGTTTGTATCTGAGAATGCAGATACAATTTTTGAACGAGTAATACAGAAATTGAGATAAAGTTAAAAATAACTGCAACTTGCCAGTGTCAATTTGTATTTAATTACATTCACAGTGCTGTTCTGTGATTATAACACACTACTGGTGTTATGGTGTCCAAGCCAAGGCAAAGCCACATGGGATAGTTGGTGCTCAGTCAGGCTGTGCAGGCACTCTGATACACACTTTTGACTTCTTTTGTGAAAAACTGTCTGTGCCTTGAAGCTGACCGCTGGAGCTCCCTACACAGCTATTTTTTCTTAGTTAGGACTAAGCATTTAGTTTGCTGGTATTGATTTTCAGAATTTGGTATGTGCTGCTTGTAGGATCGGAGCTCTGTCATTCTGGGCTGTGGTCTTGGTATCCTTGTCTTCTCCATCTTCTCCTCACTTTGTCTTTCCCAAGTCCCATGCTTCTGTTGCACTTGGGGCTCTCTACGAGTACTCCCTGGCCTCTGCAGTTGCTCCTTGCACTGTGTGATGTTTTTCTTTTGACACAATGTGCTCTGATCTGCTCTTCAGTGCTGCATCTCAGGCAACTTGTAAATTAACAGATCCTGGAAAAATACATTCCAAAAGTTTATGCAGTACGAAAGTTAAGGAAAGACTTCACCCCTGAAAATGAATTAACATCAGCTTTGACCTAGCTACATAGATAAGATCATATTTATTGAAGTTGATGCTGTTAGCAAAGCTGCTTCTAGTCCTAGAGCTGCGGAGCATGCAGCCTCTGAGAACTGAGTTACCCAAGAGCAGTGATGCTGTGCTGTGTACATCCGAACAGGAGGGCAACGAAGGGCACTTGCTTCGTTTGGAGCTGGGTCTGCCATGGTCAGTGTCAGAGGTGTTTTCAGCCTCCACCATGCAACTGGTTCCAGTTGGCTTATACCTGAGACCTGGAAATGGTGCCTCAAGGGTGTTAGTGTCCACTTTGTAGATTTTTAGAATTAAGCAGATTGAATGGATTCTCCTGAGTTGTTCACATATTAGGTGGTGTTTGGAAATCGCTACATATTTTCTCGTACTTTGCTAAGGCATGTTGTTTTGAAGAAGCACCTATAAGAATTATAAGATAGCTTGAAGACAGAACAGAAGAGAAAGGTCAGAGCCCTTGGAGAAGCTCTAGGGGGGAATTCTGAGGGTGGCCACCAGGGGAAATGGGTACCACAGGTTGGCTATAGATATCATATATGTTAATTAAAGTTATAAAAGCTGTAACATCTGGCTTATGTGTGCACGTACTTTTGGTGTGCCACTTGGAAGCTTCCAATAAAAGGATACTTTTGTCTGTCTGTCTATCTATCTGTCTATCTGTATCCAGTAATCTTGTTTTGAGAGTTTTTTGCAGGTATTTAAGCATCAGAAAAATGCCTTTCTCCACAGTCTTGGCTCTTGATTTTTAATGGGTTGCTGTATATAGAGGAGGTCATTTTGTATCACAACCTTTCACAAAATGTGTATATTGTGCTCAGGGTACCATGCAAATAATGATGATGATGAGGAAAGTAGTGGTTATTTCTGGGACACTGAAAGGCCCAAGGAGAGCCATCTGGACAAATCAAGATTATTTTACAGCTCTACAGTACAAGACACATGTCATGCAGGTAAACTTGTCTTTTAAGGAGTTTTGTTGTGTCTTCCTAAAAACGGAAGAATAATAAAAAAACCCAGCCCCCAACATGCACGCTCCCTCACTTCTGATAATTTCTTATTAGTCCCACTGGTTATAATCTCTTTTGGGCCCTTCCCTAAGGATTTGTGTGTGTTTAGCTGTCAGGGCCTGCAGTTGTCTAGGGCTTAACTCTGCCCTTTCCCAATTTTGCTGGAATCTCTTCTCTTGCCCCAAATCACAGCATATTCTGGTTATCCATTCAGAGTCATTGCACATGGCCTACAGTAGTCCTGTGTAGGCCACAAACTTGTGTTGTCGCCAAAATGTTACATGTGGAATTGAGAGATGGGGATTTCAGAAAGTGCTGCTGTTAAGATAAGCGCTCTTGACTTGATAATGTAAAAAATAATCAGAAATATTCAAAGGACGATGTGTAATCAAAGGAGATGTTCTGTAAAGTGGTAATATATGTGCTTAATAATATTTAGTTAGAACTTTATTACAGTTAATGTAGTATCGCCATTGTAAAATGCCATTTTTTCCCCATTCCCCATGAATGTACCTTCAGTTTGAGTAGCGCTCTTGATTTTCATCTGGGGAACTGTATAGTTTGCTCTTACTTGTGGAAACATTTTCCTTGTTTGTTTTTAAAGCAAATGGAACTTGAAGGGAAAGTTTTGGTTTTCCTTGGTTCCCCTGAGAAACACTTGTTCATCCTGCTCCCATCTGTGGGTGTAAACAGTCGCCCTTTGTCAGTGTATGATATCCTCAGCCCAGCCATCTGACACTGGGCAGCGCTATCCACTGATGTGGCCTCTGAGCAGGAGACTCTTGCCTGTACGTGAATGATCAGTAAAACAAGGAGAAAAGCCTTATTGTTGCCAAAATGAATGGTAAGCTTTCCATTCAGTTGTGATTTCGGCTGTAAATGGACTAAAAAGATCATGAGGTTTCTGAAATATGCTCCAATTCCTTCCTTTTTCTCCTTTTGGTTTCATGTTAGTTGTAAGCAGAGGCTGGGAGTCTGAAGAGGGGAGGATGTTAGCGAAATGGTGTCTGGCTGATCAGAGGGGAATGGGAGGAGTGGTGGGAAGGGAGATGTCATGGAGAAAGGGTGTTACTGAGGTGATTGTCAGCATACTGATATGTAGGTATGTGCAGGATTGGAGAACTAGAGGCTGACAAAGTATTCTTGGCACCATCCATATATCCATATATGCTTGTGCTATATAATGGGTAAGTTTCCCTTAACTCTTCTCCTCAACATTACTTGGTTAATAATATTAATTCCTGTTAGTTAGGGTGTTACAGAAAAGTGAATGGGAGTTTGTCATCTTTAGAGATGTCATTGTTTCCAGAACAGTGTGGTTTCCTCACCCTCTTCAGATAGCACAGCTCATGTGTGTACTGTGGTGGTTTCATTTTCTTGGTTTTGGTCTACGCCTTCCCTGGTAATAAGGTCATAACTAAGTGTCTTAGTTCAAGGGGAGAACTAAGATATCTATGTTGACCAGAAAAAAAAAAAAATCCCTCTCTCTTTAAATTTAGAAAAGAAAACAAAACTTTAATTAGGAAATATGTATATATATATATATTTATATGGAAAANAGAATGAGCCGCCCCCCTCGCCACCCCTCCCCCCCCCAACCTGGGGAGAGAGCAGAACAAAAAAGCTCCTAGGCAAGTGATCAGCGGCACCACATGAATATGCAGTTTGCCTTTGTTATCCAGCCTCCACAGACAAAGGCATTGCCTCCAAGGTCGTTAGGAAGGAATTCCAACGAGTATTGAAACTATAACACTAAGGAAGTATTCCACACCATTCCTTCACATAATCAGGTGGATACAAAGACGAAGGAGGGAGTTTTTCTCTGTCTTCCTTTCGGGTGTTTGGGGGACATCAGCTCTCTGTATGTCGGCTTAGCTCTTATCGGTATGGGCTGAGGCCTATTTGAGAGCCATTGTCCGAAAGCCGCGCTGAGGTGGAACTGCTTCTCTTGAGGGAAGTTTGGTGAGGATTTATTGTATTAGTTGCTTTATTGAGCTACTGAGTTTTTGAGTGTGTGTATCTGTTTTGTTTTGTTTTTACCTGATTTTTGTCCTCTTCCCTTTCCCGCTTTTTCCCTTTTGGGGTTGTTTGGGATTCTTGTTCTGTATATTCATAGTGTTTAATTGTATATAGCTGTAATATATGTGAATATATATATACTCTTACTGCAATTTTCTTTTTGTACTTCTTTTTTTTCTCTTTCAGGGCGGGGGGTATGGGGAGTGTTGGTAGTCTGTGTGATCAACAGGTGGGTTTGGCAGGGAGCCAACCCAAACCTCCATAGTACAGAAGCCACAGGGGAGTGAAGGGCTCAAACTGTGGGTCTTGATTTCAGAAGGCTTTCAGTAGATACCTAGCATGTGAAACATGAATTGTTATTAAACATAAAAGTAGATGTCACAGAGGAGTTCTGTTCACATTTCTAAATTTATGTGGCAAAGTAGACAATCATAACACTTTGTCTTTTTACCCATATTGATTTTAAATCCTACTTGCAAGAGAGTTAGACAAGTAAATACTACCTTGTCCATTTAATAGTGCAAGAATGGACTCGGGTCACGTTATTACAAATCCATTAGGTTTGTGTGGTTCTGGTAGCAGAGGGGACTGCAGGAGTGGCTTCTATGAGAAGCTGCCAGAAGTTTCCCCCATGTCTGACAGAGCCAGTGCCAGCCGGATCCAGGACGGAGCTGCTGCTGGCCAAGGCTGAGCCAGTCAGAGGTGGTAGTGATGCCTCTGTGATAATATATTTAAGAAAGAAAAAAGTTATTTTGCAAATATAATTGTGGCCAGAGAAGAGAGGGGTGAGAATATGTGAGAGGAACAACTATCCAGACACCACAGTCAGTGAAGAAGGAAGGGGAGGAGGTGATCCAGGCACCAGAGCAGAGGTTCCCCCGGCAGCCCATGGTGAAGAACATGTCAAGGCAGCTGTACCCCTGCAGCCCATGGAGGACCACGGGGATGCAGAGATCCACCTGCATCCCATGGAATAAACCCATGCTGGAGCAGGTGGATGCCTTAAAGAAGGTTGTGATCCTGTGGGAAGCCCATTCTGGAGCAGGCTTCTGGCAGGGACTTGCAGATCTGTGGAGAGGGAAGCAGGTTTGCTGGTAGGACTTCTGACCCTATGTGGAACCCACACTGGAGCAACGTGTTCTTGAAGGACTGCACCCCATGGAAGGGACCCACACTGTAGCAGTCCATGAAGAACTGTAGCTTGTGGGAAGGACACAAGTTGGAGAAGTTCATGGAGGACTGTCTCCTGTGGGAGGGATCCCACACTGGAGCAGGGCAAGGACTCCTCTTCCTGAGCAGCAGAAGAAACAGCATGTGATGAACTGACTGTAACCCCCATTTCCTGTTGCCCTGTGATGCTGGGGAGAAGATAGAGCCTGGGAAGGAGGGAAGGGTGGGGGAACGATGTTCTTAAGATTTGTTTTGCTTCTGATTGTTCTGCTCTGACTTTGATTGGTAATAAATTCAGTTCATTTCCCCAAGTCAAGGCTATTTTTCCTGTGATGGAAATCAATGAGTTATCTTTCCTTGTCCTTAACTCAACTCATGGACCTTGCATGATATTTTCTCTCCCCTGTCCAGTCGAGGAGGAGAATCATAGAGCGTCTTTGGTGGGCACCTGGCATCCAGCCAGTGTCAAACCACCACAGCAACACTCCTCCCAGGCTCCCATCGTGGGCTCTCTATTCTCCTGCTACCAAAAGGAGGATTTATATTTTTCTGTATAAATACCTCCAGATTTTGTAAGTAAACTGTTGTCATCTCAATAGTATGCAAATGAAAGCATATGAACATCATTCTTTTCATGCACTTAGCCTCTGTCTCTCAGATGCAGGCAGGCAGGCTGCCTGAACATTGAGTTGTTTTCTTTGCAAGAGTTCCAAGGACTACCTTTACTGAATTAACTGTCACTAAAAATGTTGATGGTAACCTTCTTTCATCTCTAGCTACCCTCTTCCACTGAGATGGTTCTGCTTACTTTCAATCGTGATACAGTTTTTTTCTGTGCTTTTTTTTTTTTTAATAGGACACTGAGCTTAACTATAATATTTCCTTGACCCATCAGCTCCTGGACTTTCTAGTGGTTTGTGTTTCTGTATTGCTGATATTTCAGGTGTCTTGTCATGTGTTGCAGAGATTGGTTGTGCCTTGTCTGGTACTAGGAAAAAGCTGGACATCTCACCCAGCAGAGCTGTTTTCTTCAGAGCGGAGTAGCATGACTTCAGACAGTTGAGGAATTTTCTGTATTTTTCATATAAAGAATCCAAATAAAAGACCAAAAATGAACTATAAAAAGAGAAAGGGCATGGGTGATAAAAATAAAACTGAAAGCATTAGGTCCAATGAAAGACCCAACATTCAAGTGTGTAAATATGATGTGAATCTGTATTGTTATTATGCATTTTATTTCTGAGCTGGAAAATGAAGATATGAGGTCACTAATACATAATATGGAATTTGGGTGGCACGTAATAGCTGTTCTTACTGATTACTGTGAAATATATACCATAATATATTATTGTTAAGCCTTTGTAACCTTTGGAATATTTTATGCTATTGATTGCAATCTCTCCCATGTTGACATCAGTAATACCTTTATCATTCACCAGCTGATAGCAGTAACCCAGATGCAGAGGATCGGTGAACACTTAGACTCACAGTGAGACTGTGCTCACATCAGGTTTGCAGTTCCAGCTCTTTCCTTGGTGTCTCAGAGTGTTCTCTCAGTGCATGCAGGCTCCTGGGTGCCTGGTGTTTATTTAACACCAGATTTCCCGAGGAATTTTCTCTTTTTCTTTCCCAGAACTTCTCTCCAGTTATCAGTGTGTGTGCAGAGAGGGGTTGCTGACCTCATGGAAACAGTTTTGTGTTGGAGTAAAGCATTTAGGAAGAGAATAAAGCAAGCACTCCCATTCTTTCGAATGCTAACCTTAAATATCATTTGGGCATGTGAGACCCTGCTTTAAACTTTGAGATTCTTCAGAAGTCTTGTAATAGTTGAAGTTTAGCAACCAAGGCTATTCAGCTATTTGTTGAATTGTAACTGTCCCAAGATCTTAAAACAGAAGCATTGAAACATCAGGCCTCTGATTGCCTCCATATACTATTAATTTGACCAAAAAATAACCAAAAGTTTTGTAAGTGAGTTTTTACCAATCAAGTAAACTTTTAGTTTTGCCTCTTCTCTGGTAAAGAGTTTTCAGTTTGGTTTTCCTCCCTTTAACTACAGTCACATCTTTAAAAAAAATAATTGAAAAATATGTATATTTAAAAATCCCCAACTTGTGTGTGGAATGAAAACTGGATCTTTTCTAGATGATTTTGGCATGACCATGTTTTGTATGCCTTTGCGGTGGGGAGACACCAATGCCAAAATTACGCCAGTCTGAAATGAACTATTACAAGTCCTAGAATATCTTTAGCTAAGTAAGCACAGGACAGAGGAAGGCTCTTGTGAGGACAGGGGTGGTTATTCTTTTGCACAGTAGAAAGATGAAAGTATTAATTTGCACTGGGAATTGGCATCAGTGGATCTAAACTTGGACTCAGTAAGTGGTGCAAGGAATAAGGCGAGGAAGTTCCTCCTCATTAATTTTCAGCTACTAGAATGACATGTACACATTAATTCATCTGAAATGAATTTCATTTTGAAAAACTTCAAGTTTATAGCCAATTTTTCTAATTAATATTCTTACTGAGCTGCAATGCACTGAAGCCTTGCATCCTGAATGACTGAACTTAGGGAGACTGAGATAGTAGGAGAAGATAGTTTGTTTTGAAGTTAAGCACTGTCATTGATTCATAAGCTATAGTGTATGTTTATTAAGACCTACAGCAGACATTTTATTTGATAGATTTAGGCAGTAGTGGCCTTTGTTTCTGAAGGTTGGTGGACATTTGAGTCATTTTTGAGATCACTGATCAGGGAACTATTTTTGAGGACTTACGTGGTAGTGACCTGTGAGCTGATTAAAGTGGCATGGTGGATTAGCATTAGCACAGTGTCTTTTATATATTTTGCAGCATTAATATATTATCAATTAAATTGGAATTGTCACATTTATTCTGTGTATTTTAAGGCTGTACAAATTCCTGTAATCTATTATTAGTGCTTGCTATTTAGCACCTGAAATAATCATGATTGGACTAAAAGTTTTGAGTGTTTTAAAAGCCAGGCTCTGGAATTCATTCTTAGTCATTTGACTAAACAGAGCTTGATTCTCAGAAGTACTGAAAAGATGTTTTGAATTCAGTAAAAGCACTGGAATCCATGCAGGGGTTGATGTCCTTGGGATTAGGTCAGAGGGAGTATGAAAAAAGCCCAACAGAGCAGAGAGCTTTCCCACAGAGAAAGAGCAGAGAAACTTCTGGATGACATGAGCAAGAACAAAAGCAAGGAACAACTTGCAAGGAGTCACCCTGATGATTATGTGTGTTTCTTCAGTTGATACTGTAGAAAATTCATATTTGTTATTTTAAAGGACCACATTTCATCCTTCGTTCCTGCAGGACTCTTGGCATAGATTGTGGGAATTACTTACATCTCAATTTATTTCTCAGACCACTGGATATAATTAAAAATGGAATTTTGCACTCTCCAGAGTCCTTGCCTGGAGACTTTCACCTTGTAGAAGAAAGGCTCATTACAGTCCCCTGAGTGTACTGTGGCACTGAGCTGAAAGAAAGCTGAAATGATATCCAGTCTGGCAACCACTCACACTATGAGCAGAATAAATCCTGTCCCTTTGCTTGAATTCCTGATGTGTGTGGGCTCTTGGTAGCATGAAGTTAAGGCTGGAGAAGGCAGTGGCTGTCTGCCAAGGCAGTGTGCCTTTAGGATGTTGGACTCTGTACCTGTGTTTGTGTTGTCATGGAGTGCCTCGGGCTGTGCCAGTGAAAAGTGTCAAAAATTATTTTTTACAGTTATCACTTTCCATCTTCAAGAGGGAATTGGAAATGATGTTCAGAATCACAGATCTGACATTTGATCATTGTTCTGTGATTATTTTTCATACTAAAGTCAAGCAGAAATACAGTCATAAACCTGGCAGAGGCTTTGCTTTCTTGCTTTCTTCTCCTCTGCCAAGGCAGAGAAACAAAAAAGGAAGAAATATGTGTCTGTGCACAGTTACTACCACAACATTAAAAAAATTTCTTTGAAGTGATTGTTCTGTGAGAGGAGATAGCAAGCCTTTGTCATGACATTCGTTAGGGCAAGCTTTCAGGACCATGATGTCTTTTGAAACATTTCTAAGTGCTTTATTGCTTTCTTAGATGCTCTTAAAAGTGTGCTTTTTTCTGACTCTGAGTTCTTCATCTTTGCTAGGTACTAATGAGCAATCATCCTGAAATGCTCTTGATAAAAATCCGGTTTATTCATATGTAAACACCTTTTTCTTAAACTCAGAGTGATGTCATGCAATATGTCTCACAGAAAAGATAAAAGATCCTGACAAAAGGGTGTAGCTGGCTAGGGCTGTTTCCATTGTAGGAAGGGATACTGGTAGGAGGGTAATTTACTGGGACCGAAGTGTATTGATTTCTGCAGAAGCCTTATTGCAAAAATTTCTGATGTCCAGAATGAAATCTGGTCTGGAAAAGAAGGAAAAAACCCCTATGACCCTAGAGAAATGGCTTGTAAGAGCATAGGATTGCTGATGGCAGTCCCAGCTTCAGGACTTCAGTTCTAATTCAGGCACAGTGAAAACTTGCACCAGTTTAGTGAGAACCAGTATATACAGGCGGGGTCTTTATTGCTATTTCTGACTAAACCCTAATTGCATAGTTGTTTCTGTTGATTATGCGAACTCCTTGGATATTGCACTTGTTTTAGTGTCCTACAAACATCTTTTCCGTTAATGAAGCTGTGCTGTCTGTATGCTATGATTTGCCAGAAATGCTTTTCTTTTGTAGGTTAAAGAGATGTCTTTAACCTATGACACTTCCTTGGCATAGCAGCATTGTGGTGAAAAATGCTGATTACATATAAAATCTGCTTGCAAAAAATATATCCCTTGGTAAATAATCCAGTTCATTAGGGCCATGTAACTGATACAAAAAACACATGGTTTCCTTGATTTGAGGGATTTTTCAGTCTATCTCAAACCTGATTCTCATTGCATCTTTGGACTTCCTCTTAGAAATCAGGAATACTTAAAAGCAATCAGATCGGAGGGCTGTGTCATCAATATGTGATTCAACCACTGGAAGAGATACATTTATATAGAATGAAAGAGGAAGAAACTGGGTGTATTTTCAACCTAAAATAGTACTTTTCCAGATTCCATTTGGGCAAATATTAACTATTCTTTTTATATGCTCACATCCCAGACAATCTGTGGTGTACCTGTGAGGCAGAACTGTCTTGTCTCTGTCTTACCCAGGACAAATCCCACAGACTGTTGCCTTCATTTTTGTGGGATTGTGAGCAGAAGGAGCTGAACATGTGGCAAAATTAATTACTGGGTATCATACATATTTTTATTCTTAATTAAGGGCAAGTGGGTATGTGAAATGTATTTCCCTCAGGCTGTGGTGAGGGAGAAGTTGCAATTTCACCACTGAAATAAAGCAGAAAGAGACACCAGCCAACAATATAGGCACACTCTAATATTCATCCACATCAATAGGAAAACTTGCCTTTTGACTTTAAAGGGCATTGGACTTAAACCTGCAAGGTCATATTAAAATGCTTAAAAGTGATTAAGTACTTATTCTTGCCATACTGCAGTAATAGAGCTAGAATAAGTATAGGTGGATTTTAATTTAACCCCCTCTGTACATTTTTAATTGTCCATGTTTACATAGTTGGTTGCATACAGTTGGGTTAGGTGGCAGTTTGCCTGATGATTTGTGTTTGACTGTTGCTACATGGCATACTCTTTTATAGTTTTGTTTCTCTTAATGTAGTCTTCTTGTGGGCAGATACAATCCTCACTTAAATTAACACACCTGATATTCTGTGAAAGCAAAGCTAGCAACTTCTGTGAGTTGTAGTATTGTTACTTAATGGTCTCAGTATGGTACAATTGCTACCCTGGGGATGGGACTGTGGAAAGCGCTGCAGGCATCAGTGCCTCTCCTGCTGAGAGGATTGACAATGCTGCAGAGCATACATGGTCCTTATTGTGGGACTGGGAAGAGGTCACGGAGCTATCTGCACTGCTGCTTTGTCTGCTGTTGATCAGTGTTCATTACCAAGAAAGCACAAACCACTCCAAGCAAAGCACCGCTTAAACTTTGCAGCACTGGCAGACATTGGTGTTAGGATAGGGAATTTAAGGGCTGGCTGAAGGCTCCAAGGTGCAGGAGCATAAATAACATCCAGCCTGGCCTCTGTTGCTATTCACCCAACCAACTGACGATTTGGGAATTTGGTTAGCCACTAGTCTTTGTCGGACTTCAGATATCTGTGGCCCCTCAACATACTGGAGAGAGTAAAGGGATGCCTTGAAACAGACCAAGCAGGGTGGTCTGAAAGCCCGTTGGTATCCATCTGGAAGATGCACTTTAAATGGCATTACATCTCAATTGCTTCTTGTGGGTGCCAGGCTGTGTTCAGAGAAGACCATTAACCAATGCAAGGTGAAGTTGAGAGTTGGGCCATTTGTAGATTTGTTGTGCTTACTTGTGGTATTTATTTATTGCATCAATTTCATCTGCACTGAGTTCATGCTACATTTTTAAGTAACTAAAATATAAGACGAATGTCTGCCTAGGAAAAGGTAGAGCATTTGCCACTTTGGTTTTCTGGTAAATTGGAATTTGGAAGTCAGAACTGAAAAGAGCACAATGAGCCCTTTGTCCTTGCACAGCAAACTGGATTTAAGCAATGCGTGTTGTGACAAATGGTATGAGTTTTGTGGCTTGGGCTCCAGCAACAAGAAAAGGCAATCCTTTTGTGCCATCAGCCAAATAATATGGCACCATTTAATACATCTGCTCTGAAGCCTAAAAGTAATAAATATAAACAAAGAAACTGAAAAACTTTCTTCTTTTACAAACTGAAAGTGTTACTGTGCTGAGGGTGGGGGGAGCAGTGAATTTTGCTTCGAGAACCATGCTGAAAGATGGCTTTTCTTGCCCCTGCTTGTCTGTAATCCTATTTTATAACGACATTAGTATTTTTACCTGTCCATTCATTTCACTGATACTACAAAACAGCAGAGGAAGATGGAGTCACCGGAGGTGACTTCAGTCAAAGTCTATGATTTAGAAACCCCAGAGATTAAGATGATTTGCTCTTGGCTTCTACAGGGCTAATGGAATCATTTTCTAATTTCTTTTTTTTTTTCCAAGAAAATATCTTTTATTGAAAACCACTTGATTTATAGGTGTGCCAAATATGCCACTGCTTCTGTGGAATCAACTATTCTTTTGGTTGGTTGGTTGTTTTTTTTTTCCCCAAATCTTCTAACTTGTTTGTTATATGTGCTTATTCCTGTTTGACCTGGAGAAGAATAAAGGCAGCTGAGAAACCTGCCTTCTGTCTGCAGTGTTAAATCTGATTTAATTGCATGTTTAATTAAGTGGTCTGGTTTAACTGAATGTATAATTGTTGTAGATGGAAACCTGCTTGCCTATATGCATAGGTGAAATACCTGTTTGGTTTTTTGTACAGAAAAGAATCAAAGACGTCATCTCTCCAATTGTATTTGAAGCTGCATACAGCCTTGGAGAACATGTGATAGAAAGAGGAAAAGAGGACAAGGAACTGCCTGCTCTCAAGCCCATTCTCCGCTGGAAAAAAGGACAGAAGATAGCGCAAAGAAATCAGGTCAGATTTGGACAGTGTTGTTTCCCTGGGAGGCCTGGCTGGAACTGACAGGAGAGGTGGCTGTAAGGGTGCATTGCCAAGCTCGAGTCATTTGCCAACTAAAGCCTTTTTGTACAATCCCTGCTGTTGCTCACATCAGTGCTGCTCCATAGCATAGTAAAGACCTGCACTGCCAAAGATGGACAGCACAAGTGGCATCACTTTCTTGTTTCAGGGTGTCTGTGCTGAGAAGCGAAAGGATAAGAAAGGTCCTACTCCTCCTGTTGTTCCCTTTATGTAGGAGGTTCTAATGAAAGGCTTGGTCCTGGCCTTCATTCCAGGCTGAGCCTTTGTTAGTGCTGGAGGGACAGAGCTGACTCCAGGAAGGGACATGGGGATTGTGTGAGGGGAGAACAGTGGACAGAAGAAAAATAAAATTTGCCTGATTCAACTGCCTTCTTCTTGAGGACTCCTCACATCCAGTCATGTGGCAAGGGAAGCCTGCTCCAGCTGTCACTGTAGGATGTGCCATACTGAAATAGGATGGTTTTATTTCAGAGAAAGTTCAGTGTAGGTAGAACACGTACATGTCAGGATCCTATTTTGCTACACTGCAATGTGGAGAAACCCTTTTGTCTTTAATGTTGGTGAGACGGAGAAAATTCACTTAATGTTGAAATGCTCCTCATTTAAAGGGTAGATTTTTTTCTATTATTATTATTTCATTTCTCCCCTGTCCCCCTTTCTCCCAAATTGTTATTTAGGGGATTTAAGTGCATGTGATTATCTCACCTCTTTTGTTTGTCTGTCTTGATCTCATTAGTAGGTTTGAAAAATGCAGGCAAGTGTTACCAGGTTTTGACAGGAGTGATAAGACAGTGCTTATGAAGGTATTAAACACTTTCAGGGTTCATGAAGCAGGTGCTCATGTTGAGAAGAGAGACCTTGCTGGTGACCTTTTGAAGGTCTCCCTTTTCAGTGTAGCCCCTCGTAGGTGCAAAGGAGTCTGCCAAGGAGGGAGCCTGCAGGGGACAACTCAACCTTCCATCATGCCGGGAGCATTCAGCCATGAAGCTCAAGGCTTCCCAGGGAAATCAAAGTTCTTCTATGGCAGGCAAAGTTTCTTGTGTGTCAGAATTGCAGGGTAGTTCAGACAGGAAGGGTCCTCTTTGGGTCCAGTTCCTTACTCAAATTAAAGCCAACTTAAAAGTTAGATTGAGTTTCTTGGGGTTATATCCATTCCAGTTCATTTTCCAAAGCACACTTACATAGTTATGAGCTGACATTGCTTGTGAATGCAAAACTTTTCTCTTTTCTTTTTTTCCTTTTTTAAGTGGTGAAAAGTCTGTCCAGAAGCTGAGTCTTTTAGTAGTGAATGGTTAGATCTGAGTTTTAACCCTAGGAAGTTCATGTCTATTAAGTGATAATAGCATCATCATCTGTAACATTACTTTCTGATGCTGCTCATAAGGTCCCTGAATACTACCTAAAAAAAAGAGTAACTAAAATGTTTAGAGATATTTGCTTTGTCATATACCCAAGTGTTTTGAACTTTATTTGGCTATAATCCTTGTACTTAAGAGATATGAGTATTTATTCAAGTATACTTTATTTTTATAAATGTATGAATGAAAGATGAATTCAAGAATTACTTATTTTTATGAAGAGGGATTGTGTGGCTGTTACATATACAAATTTTGTATTGTTGCAACAATATGATAGGAATTTGTGGAGAACTTTGGAATCTGAGTCTTGTGCTGAAAACCTGAGTGTTACATGAACAAAACTGCTTATATACTTTAGCAATGGGCTTAAACTCAAAAGGTCACATCTTGTTCTGCAGGCATGGTCTGAGATCAATATTAAAATACCTAAATACTGAGATTATAAAGGAAAAACAAAACTATGTTAGGAATTTTCCTGACTTGTTTTCTTGTGCAATTTGGAGGAGAGGCAGCCAATTTAACAATCCCTTTCCATTTGCTTTCCATATGTTGTTCATTTAGCTTAGTAAGAAAATGATTTTGACATTGGGTGTGCTGGCAAGTGTGCTTTCAGCTAAGGAAGAGAGAAGAGCTTCAGAGTTTGTGTGGCAATCATGGTGACAAACCCTGGTGGAGTAGCCTCAAGGCACAGTGCTGGTGTCCTCAAAGACCAATCTCGTGGGAAAATTCAGATGTAGCATTCTCTTTCAGGATTCTTATTATCTTCCAAGTAGAAAGTATTTTAAAAAGCCAAGAGAGATAGTAGGAACCAAAGCCTATATAATAAGGCATTTACATTTTCAAATACTGTAATGATTTTGAAGGAACCTTGCATTTTGGAAGTCCAGTTGAAGACCTAGTGGTTTCTGTTTTCAGAAGGTAGGGCAAAGGTGAGGTCAGGCGGACAAAATTAGTGTTAATGTTAGTACTAATGTCTTTAAATATAGCTGATTCTGTGTTGTTTTTAGAAGCCCTAAATCCTGTTGATCCAGTAAGAAACGGCATTTTGAGACCAGAATTGTTGCCCCTGTTCCTTTGAAGCACCATTAAGATAATGTTAAAAGGTTGATACTTTTCTGAAAACACCAGATGACTGGTTTTTGTGAATGAATGCAAGAGAAGAAGCTGAAAGTAGTGAATAGCTAAAAAAATGGGAGGACACCATCACTGAGCAGGAAAGGGAGAGACTTCCATCTTTCAAGATCCTGCTACAGCTCTGCTGGACCTACTTGAAAAGCCTCACCTTTTGCAAATGTGGACTTTACGGTCACCTAAAGTGATGTTAAATCTGACTTGATGGCTTTCACTGGTATTTCGGTGTGTTTTTTGTGAACCAGTTGTTTCCTGCATGCATCACTTCCCAGCAGGAGTATATAGCCTCACAAACAAGGAAGTAGGAAAGCCATCAAGAAGCCTCTTGGCATAAGAATTTAAGATTGTATTGAGCATGTGAAGTTCTTCATGTTGCTTTGCTCTGATGCATTTAGGGAGTCAGCTTGGAAATACTATTCACAGACATCCACGGCAAAAGTGGCTCCTCCTTAATGACACAATCACAGAAAAGGATTTTGTTGGGTATTCATCTTTTAAATCAGTATTGCACCGTATGTGGGAGAACAGTCTAGCCCTGTACTCATCACTTAGACCAAAGCAGAACTATTGTAGTAAAGAAGTGCATTGATGTGAGATGTCATTCAAAATGCTTTTAGTTATTGGTCACCTTCATTTTAAAAGGATGCGGCTTTTACTTTAAGGCACTGCAAAAGGCCTATATTTAAAAATAAACGAGAACAAAAGCAAACCTCGACTGTTCAGTGAAGGAACGTGCTTCTTTTCCTAAATGAACTATTCTTGAAACAACCAAAAGATGATAAATAATTGGAATATCTGACTGATTTGAAGAAACGGTTCTTCACTGAAATTTCCTAATGAAAAACAAGCAATTTTGGAACTTCCTGTAATGCTTATTTTTTTGTAAACAAGTAGGCTCAGCTACTTCAGAATGAAGTAATAATGTAATTAAGCGGTCCTGAATGTTTTTTTTACCCAAGATGTAGTAATGTGCCTTAATTCTTGTACATGATTACCAGAAATGGCAGTTGCTATAGATTGGTGTCATTTTTTGTGGTAGCAAAAGTATATACTTAAGGGTTATGTGTAAATGTCTGTTGATAAATGGCTCATCAACTAGTACCATTGTTGAGTGGAGACTAGCTGTGTGCAGATGATTATAGCGTTCCAAATTAACCAGCTCAGTTTTTCTCAAACAGAAAATCTCTGATGGATCAAGACTGGGTAGGGAAAAAAAGATTCTACTTTTCAAGTGCATATTACGAAGTTTAAACTTCCCACCCTAAGGATGAATTTCCATTTTCATTAGCTTCTTTATTGCCTCTCAAATCCAGTTGCTACCTCCATCCACAGGAAAAAACTAGTAAGTCTGCTTTGTTCAGGGAAATTAATGTGTATTTAGAATTTGGTTTGACTTAGTTTTTTCTAAGTGGTTTGTACTGTAACATTTATTTTTGTATATCCACTGTATAAATACATGTCAACCAAGAAGAAGAAGGCTCTCCTGCCAGAAGCAGTGGAGATTTGTTCTTAGTAGTATCCATTAATGTATCTTAAAGTTTCAAATGTGGTAGACTAGAACTCTGCCTGTTCTAAATACTGTCATTAAATCACCTGCTGTTATGTGCATTGAGACACCATTTTGTTTTAGGAAAATATTCTCAGTAGATTTTATTGTGTCAGTGTCTTCAGGAATTTGTAAATGGTCTGCCTTAAAACTGTTTGTAAGTTAAAAGATGAGGCAGAAAATGTTTAGGACATTCTGTTCCCAGCTGTGCCACTGATTTGCAGTGAGAATTTGTGCCCATTGCTGCAACCCTGGGTGACTGAGACTGCATGTTTTTTGGATAAACTTCAGTTTCTTAAAGCAGAGGTCTATTTTTTTGGAAACATTTGTGTTTGAGAAGTTGGTTAAGTATTCGCACACAAATTAACTTGTTTGGCAGGTATGAGAAAGTATAGAGGAATTTTCATGGAGCTGAATTATGAACACCTCTAGTAATGTTTGATTTGCTGCACAAATAATGCCATTCTCTATTTTAAAACATGCACACATCCCCTGGTCTCATACTGAGAACAGAACAATGACAGATCTGAATAGGCTAACATGCAGTGTCCATACATGCAGCACGGTCTAGGTTTGTAGGTGGTTCTCTTCTCCAGAGAGATCTTCAGGTCTCTGACCTTCTACAGAGAGAACCCTGTGTGCCTGCTTGAGTCAGGTCATGTCACTGCCAGCAAGATGAGCTGTGTCCAAGACATTTCTTGGCATTGGAATGACATCTTTATCCTGGCAAGCTGTTGGAATGGCTCTTGGCATGATTTTGACCTATGCCAACTACGGCAAACCATTTCTAGGCATGGGTCAGAAGTTAGGATGCTCCTGTCTTGAGGCCAGGAGAGTTTAATTTACTGATACAGCTGCAGCGTCAGTACCTTAGTACAGCTGTCAGTAGCTGGATAGGTGGTAAATTTGAAGATTGATTGACTTACACCCAGTCACACAGGAAATGCGTAAAGACTGCAGGGATCAATCTAATTGTCATGTTCCATAGGAAATGTCTTGCCACAAAACTCCTTCCTTCTTGGGCAGAGCAAGCTCCCAAATTATCTTCTGCATTTATTCTTGCAGAAATCCACCTTGAGCTAACCTTCCTGCCCAACTGCCTTTGTTTTCTCTTTGGATGAAGCGGGATTGTGGAAAGCAATGATTTATGTTCCTCCCTCTGCTCTCCTTTTGGTGGTGTCTGTCTTTTGCTCTAGATGACTTTGGTCAGAATCGGTCCTGAACTGGCAGGGACTGGATGCTGTTCATGCCAGGAAATCTGGAAAGGACTTGTCCTGGGCCTTTACTTTTGCCTGTGTTTGTTTTGTGTTTGGCGGGGAGTTTTTTGGTGGGATTTTTTGAGGAGTTTTAGTGGTGGTTGTTGCTGTTGAATGGCAATAACAAGGAAAGATTTAAAAGTCTGGAAGAGATGCAAAAATGAACAAGAAAAGCAAGTGTCCAGACGTACTGTACTTCAGAACTCGTTGTAATTGAGAAACTCACTGAAGTAAGAATGAGTGGAAATCAGCGCCTCCGATTTCATGCATGCTTGACTGGTAATTGTCCAATTTGTTCAACTTGTAGATGAAAACCAGCATAACTGAGAATGGGTGGTTTGGTCCCCAGATTTAGATCTCGTGGGCTTTCTGAAGAACAGTAGCCAATACCATGTGCTAATGTACACATGAACACACAGAGAGACATGATGTCTTGGCATATGTGCTAGAGGAGCCTCAGACTATATAGTGATCCTGTCTTAGGTGATAGGATATGAATTATCTGATATAGTTTGCAGGTTTTTCAGATAAACAAGGTAGTGAAAGGAGAGATAAACACATAAGCATTTGCAAGCTGAACCCCAAATTAAAATCCTACTGGGCAGTTTCTGCAGTTCAGCATTAATGGCATACATTTCATTTCCAAGCTGCAGAGAAGGTGAAGAATTGTAAGAAATTGAGAGTTCCTGCTTATACTTGGAGCTATAATAGAAAATTGTGGTATTCTTAAAAAAACACAGAGACAGGTGGCAGACTTCTAGAAGACAGTCTCCATTAGCTTTGTTCATATGTTTTTAGTAGTTTTATGAAGGACCAGGAGACTTTAATTGGAATACCTAACATCTTGAGGAGATATTATGATATATTAGTTCATTTAGTTTGGAGTATCTCAGTGCCAAAAAAACCTTGCCAGTTCAGAGTAGCATTCATAAAGACAAAACCACTGAAGTGCAGGTGGATTATAGGGCAAGACTATCACATATCCTTCAGGGTCTAAATGAGCTAAAGGTAGACCTAAATTACATATGATTATTTGGACCTTTTTTTTTTTTGCATTTTCAGCTGACAAAATAGGTGCTGCATCTGTTTTTCACTTGTCATTGTTATTATGCTTTTAGATTTTTAATTCCACAATTGAGTGGTGAGTAACAAAGAGTTTTACTGTTGTGTTAAAATGTTTAAGTATGAAAGCATCCTGAGTCAAAAGGATTCATTTTACAAAGTTCCACTTTTAGTAGTACACATAAGAAGGTTTAGAGTAGAAAATGTTCTCAGATGTCATAAAAGAACCCTCCTGAGATTATATAATTTTTCTGTAATATCCAAAATAAATGGAAGACCATTTAAGACGAGACAGGAAAAGCTATAGAGAAATGTGCTGCAGAAATCTGTTCTGTAATTGTAAGGGGAGATGGGACAATTACCTTGATAGCTCTTTCTGTTTTTCTATGAATTTATAAGGTCTGAAGTCTTGTAAAATGAGAACACTGTTTGGATGATTTAAACTGTTAATGATTTTAAAAAAAAAGAAAAAATTGTCTGAGCCTGAAAATTGAGTGACTCACATCAGAAATCTAATAAAGCTCTGAAAGGCTGGGGGGATATTTTTATTGCCACCAATTGCAATTCTTCATCCCAGGAGAATGTGAGGACAAGAGATTGCACTGTTAAAAGCACTCACTGCTCTGGGGAATAACTAATACATATGTGTATTTATTGCTTGCTTTCAACAGCTAACAGGTTTCATGCCTGATCTTTTCTAAACATCTAATTTCGTTTGGGAGTTTCTGTTCCTCTCACATTTGAGTATCCTCTCTCTTTAGTTTGGTGATCCAGCCCAGGTTTTAATTCTCTACTGAAAGCAGGATGCAGCTGAAATAGGGGACAAATGATTGCATTTGGCTTCGATGGCTTGACAAGTGGCAATGTGCTAGGCATGAGCTGTGGGCCCAGAGTCTCAGTGAAGTGGATGAATTCCCCTGTAGCTTTCCCCAGTTGGAGAAGTTTGATTTACATGGTTGTGCCCTTTCTAGTGTAGTATAATTATTACTGTCCAGTTTCTGTTTTCTTATGCTAATTAACTAAAAAAGGAGCATCTGTTTTCTTTGCATGAAGATATCACAGAATCATTATGTTGGAAAAGACCTCTGAGATCATAGAGTCCAACCTTTGGCTGATCACAACCTTGTCAATTAGACCTTGGCACTAAGTGCCACATCCAGTCGTTTCTTGAATATCACCAGGAATGGTGAGTCTGCCAGCTCCCTGGGCAGCCTATTCCAATGCCTGACAACCATTTCAGTGAAGAAATTCTTCCTAATGTCCCACTGAACCTTTCCCGGTGTAGTTTAAGGCCATTTCTTCTTGTCCTGTCCCTAGCTGCCTTGGAAAAGAGGCTGACTTCACTTGGTTACAACTTCCTTTCAGGTAGTTGTAAAGAATTAAAAGGTCACCCCTGAGCCTCCTCCTCTCTGGGCTGAACAGCTCCGGCTCCCTCAGCTGCTCCTCATAGGATTTACCCTGTAGACCCATCACCAGCTTCTCTGGACTCGCTCCAGCACCTCAATGTCTTTCATTGGCCAGAAATAGAGATCTGAATACTCGAGGTGCACCACTCTCAGGGCCCGGCCATCAGCCAGTTTTTGACCCAGCACAAAGTGCACCTGTCCAAGCCATGGGTGCCAGCTCTTCCAGGAGAATGCCATGAAAGACTTTGCTGAAGGCTTTGCTGAAGCCTCAGCCTTTCCCTCATCCACCACCTGAGTCACCTGGTCATAAACGGAGATCAGGTTGGTCAGGCAGTACCTGCTGTTACTAAACCCATGCTGGCTGGGCCTGATCCCCTGGTTGTCCTGTATGTGCCGTGTGATTGCTGTCAAGATTATCCATAAGCTTCCTGGGCATCGAGGTCAGGCTGACAGGCCTGGAGTTCTCCGCATCCTCCTTCTGGCCCGTCATGTGGATGGGAGTCACACTGGTTAACCTCCAGTCATCTGGAACCTCCCTGGTTAGCCAGGACTGATGATAAATGGTGAATAGTGGCTTGGTGAGCTCTTCCACCAGCTCCCTCAGCACCCTCCGGTGAATCCCATCCAGTCCCATAGACCTGTGTGTGTCCAAGTGGCAGAGAAGGTCACTAACTACTTCCTCCTGGATTACAGGGAGTATATTCTGCTCCTGTCCCTGTCCCTGTGCTCAAGGGGCCATTTGCTCTGAGGATAACTGGTCTTACTGTTAAAGACTGAGGCAAAGAAGGCATTAAGAACCTCAACCTTTTCCTCAGTCCCTGCATCCAATAAAGAATGGAGATTCTCATTGGCCGTCCTTTTGTTGTTAATGTATTTATAAAAGCACTTTTTATTTTCTTTCACAGTAGTGGCCGGATTGAGTTCTAGCTGAGCTTTCACCTTTCTAATTTTCTTTCTGCGGGAACTAACAACATTCATGTGCTTTTCCTGAGTTGCCTGCCCCTTCTTCCAAAGGTAATAAACTCCTTTCTTTCCCTGAGTTTCAGCAAAAACTGTCTATTCTGCCAGACCAGTCTTCTTCCCCTGGCTCATCTTTCGGCACACAGGGATGGCCTGCTCCTGCACCTTTAAGACTTCCTTCTTAGAGAATGTCCAGCCTTCCTGGACCCTCTTCCTATCAGAGGGGACACTCTGAACTCTCCTCTTCAGGCCCAAAACCACCCTCTGAAAGTCCAAGGTAGAGGTTTTGTTGACCCCCTTCCTTACTTCACCAAGAACTGAAAACTGTCATTTCTTGGTCGCTGTACCCTAGACAGCCTCTGACCACTATGCCTGTCACCAATCCTTCTCTGTAAACAGCAGGTCTAGTGGGGCACCAGCCCTGCTAAACTCCCTTACCAGCTGTATCAGAAGCTCTTCCACCCACTACAGGAACCTCCTAGACTACCTCCTCTGCACTGTGTTGAGTGTCCAGGAGACATCCAGCAGCTTAAAGTCTCTCACAAGAAAAAGGGCTAGTGATCATGAAACATCAGCTTATACAATACAGATGAATCCTCTTCATCCTGATTGAGTGGTCTGTACCAGACTCTCACCAGGATGTCGGCCTTGTTAGCCCTCCCCCTGATTGTTATCTGTAGGCACTCAACCTTATCCTCACTATCCTCAAGCTCTATGGAGTTGAAATACTCCCTAATGTGCAGAGCCACCCTCCCACCTCTCCTTCCTTGCCTGCCATAGAATTATAGAATCATCAAGGTTGGAGAAGACCTTTAATATCATCAAGTCCAACTGTCAACCCAGCACTGCCACTGTAACCATTAAACCATATCACCCAGTGCCAGATGCAGGCACTTCTTAAACACCTCTAGAGATGGTGAGTCCACCACCTCTCTGGGCAACCTATTCCAATGCCTGACACCATAAGAGTGAAAAAGCTTTCTAATATTTAATCTGAATCTCCCATGGCTCAGCTTAAGGCCGTTCCTCTAGCCATCTCAGCATAGGCACAGTAGAAGGGACCAGCCCCCACCTCACTACACCCTCCTTTCAGGTGGAGAGAGTGATGAGGTTTCCCTGAGCCTCTACTTCTCAAGACTAAACAAACCCTGCTCCCTCAGCCATTCCTCATAAGACATGTTCTCTAGTCCTTTCATGGGCCATGTTGCCCTTTGCTGGACAAGCTCCAGCACCTCAATGTCCTTTTTAAAGTGAATGTTTCAGAACTAAATGCAGTACTTGGGCTGCAGCCTCACCAGTGCCGAGTACAGGAGAATGATCACTGCCCTAGTCCTGGTGATTAGACTATTCTTGATACAGGCCAAGATGCCATTGACCTTCTCAGCCACCTGGACACACTGCTGGCTCATACTTAGCTGGCTGTCATCTGGCATGCCCAGGTCCCTTTCCACTGAACAGCTCTCAGGCCGCTTCTCCCCAAACTTGTAGCTCTGTATGGGGTTGCTGTAACCCAAGTGCAGGACCCAGGACTTTGCTTTATGGAACCTCACGCAGTTGTCCTTAGCCCACTGACTTTGTTCAGGTCTCTCTGTAGAGCTTTCCTACCCTCCATCAGATCAACACTCCCACCCAACTTAGTGTCATCTGCAGATTCACTGAGGGTACTCTCTATCCCCTTGTCCAGGTCATCAGTAAGGATGTTAATCAGGACTGGCTCTAAAACTGAGCCCTTGGGAACACAGCTAGCAACACATTTAGCTCCATTCATGACAACTCTCTGGGTCTGACCATCCAGCCAGTTTTTACCCATTGAAGATTCCACTTCTGAAGTGCTTGTATCCACCCACTGCAGCACTCCAGTTCTGTGAGTCATCCCACCATATTTCTGTGATGTCAGCTACAGCATAGCTTTCCTGCTGCACAGTGACCTCCAGCTCCTCCTGGTTGTCCTCCATCCTGTTTGCATGGGTGTAGATACACTTCCGCTGTAGATATACTACACTACATTTGACCCCCAACTATGGCACTCCTCTTCTAGGCTCATTTCTAATGAGCCTGATTTTATCACCTCCCTTCAAACTTAGTACTCTGATGCATTCTCTGTGGAGCTGAGGGAGTTTGTTAGCTAACCTTTGTCCCTTGCTCTGTGTGGTACCAGCACAGTTCTTTGGTTTCACAGTAGATTTCTGCTGAATTCTCCCATAGTATTCCTGCTTTTGTCATGTGTTCACTCTGCCTTTCAGTCAGTGGTATTGTGGAAATCATGCATTCTCATTTTAGCCAGCACATCTGATGAAATCCTGGAAAGTTTTTCACAGTAATAGCTGCTTTTCTAGTGGGAATTTAAATCAGTCATTTTGTGCTTGGCTCAGCAGGATATATGAATGAAACATTTCCATGAGTAGTATAGTGAAGCATAGGATGCCTCAGAAGAATCAGCCTATACTTTTTCTGTGGCCATTCGACATGTAAGCAATAACTTTATTTTGCAGGCAACTTGAGGGTTTAAAAACAAAATAAATGAAGGTCTGAAATCAGGCTTCTGTACCTATATTTAGGCACATTAATGTCTGAGTGAAAAGTGTGTAGTGTAAAGCTATAAACAGAAAATACTTTCTAGAAAAGTTAGTGAGCTTTACTTACAACTCAGCACTTTTGAAAGTTGGATCATATATCCTGGTGTCTCAATAAGGACCCAAGAACTCAACTTCACCAGATAACATGGTTATAACCATATAGCATCAAGATCTAAAAAGTAAAGAATTATTAGAATAACAAGCCCCTTACTGAATTGATTTTGTGCTACTAGCAGGATCTAATTGTTAAGTCATCTCTGCACATACTGCAGGTTTTGGTGAGAATTTGCAGAAAATCAGAGATCGAAATACTGTATTCTTAATGCAGATTATTTTGCATAACCTTAGTGTTGCTGTAGAAGTCCATGGCACAGTTTATGAAGTTAAAGGAATGGATCCTCATTTACCAAAGGCCGGGTCTGCCACTTTTTAGGAGATGCTATCTGAACCTTTTATAGACTGATGTGTGAGGAAGTAGTTTAATGCCTGATCTGAAGTGAATCACTGTTCTCTTATGCATGTACATAAAATGATGTTTTCAAGGCTTCTTTTGAGAGTTCTCTTTCTTCCCTTCTTCCCCCTTCTCTTCAAGCATTGACCTTTAGCTCTCACTTTTCCTTTCTGTGAAAGAATGGGAAGAAGTCTTACTAGAATGGTACTGGCAACCCCTCAAAAGTCTTGTACATTTTGGCTACAACCTGCAATTTCCATGTGCTTCCCTGAATTATGGGAGATTGGATATCTTGAAATACATTTTTTTTCCCTCTTAGTTTATAGGAAGATTTCCAGTATTTTCTGTAGGGAGGAGTACCATAAACACAAGGTATTATTACTTATTATTATTATTATTATTATTATTATTATTATTATTATTATTATTATTATTACTGTTCTGTGTTTCCTGTTCTCTTTCCTACTTCCAGAAACATAGATGTCTTTAATTTTTGATAGCCTCTGAAAGAAAGTGAAGCAGTCTAGTATGCCTAGTTTGAAACCCTTGCTCTGACTACACAGATCATTAGCCTGAAGCCATGCTCCTACTTTCTTGTTTTACCTCCTGGCAGCTTTCAGTAGCAGTCCACTATCAACAAGAAGGAAAAGGAGAATATCTACATGCCCAGTACTGCGGAGCTTTGTGCTTAGGTTGGCTTAGGGTGCAGGATCTAGAGATTTATCCCCCTCCTGCTTTCTACTACATTTACCTATGGCCTTTATCACAACATGTGGATTGTAATTCTTATGCCTTTCTTCAGGAGGCATAATGGACACAGATACTTGCTTTGAGGCCCTGATGTGACTGCCTATGTAGGCATATTCCCTTTCTGATCATCGTTAGATCTCTCCTTACTGTGCATTTGGTTGTGTACAGATATGTATGTTCACTCTTTATAATGAGTGTACCTTAATGCAGGCTTTTTGACTTACCCTCTGGAGGACGTGGGCACCATCCATCATTTCCAACCTCTCAGGGACATAGCTGTCGCTTTCCTTAACCTCCCAATAAGCATGATCTTTTTTACTGAGAAAAGTTGCCATACAGAATTTGAGAAAACCGTGTTTGTCAAGGAAGTTTGATGATCTGGTGGGAACTGCTCTGGAAGAGTTTCCCATAACTGCTGGGATCTGGGCAGCAGACATGAGAGTGCAGAGAGAAATCATGGACCCTGGAAACACTGGGTTTGGTCTGTGCTTTGCTGTAGATCTGGTGATTTCAGGAAGCCTGACAGACTCAGTGAGCATGCACTTTGCACTAGTTTTGTGTTTGTACAGTGAAGATGTGTTCCAAAAGCTTTGATGTTATCCTGTCCCTGCTACTGAGCACACAAACAATGTTTTTCTTGTGGTAATGCCAGAAAAATATGTGGTGGCCCTGAGATAAGAGGTGCAGCTGCATTTCCACTCAGGACAATTTTTTGCCCTGCATTCATCCCCTTCTCCCCCCCAGTTTTTCGTGTGTGTTTTTTTCTTATGTAAGGAAGCTTTCTGATATATATATTCTGATATATATATTTAAAGCTGTGAAGTACTTGGTTCAATGCTAGTGGAACACAGTAAAATTGAACTAGATTTCCATAAAACCGCTGTCTAGAATTCACTCTGGACAGAATTCCTCTTCACTTTGGGTAATAGTAGCGGCAAAAATTATGAAGTGTTTCCACAGTTCAGTGACTTTGTTTGGCCTCCTCCCTTTTTTCAGTTATGGATAACACATACAACCTATTGCTTACCTTCTACAACAATTTTAATATTTGAAGAGCTCTATAAATCCTTAAAACTGGTACTGTAAAGCTGCGGCCACTTTAAAGATTGCTTAGAGTTAAAATTCATGAAGATATTGTAGTAGGGCCTGTGCCATATCCTCTCTAGCAGCATACAGTGTTGAGTTAGGTACAGTTTCGGCCCAAAGTAGACTAAGGACACAGTAACAGAATATATAAGTAGTGTTCACAAATTTTATGATCCCTTAAAGTGTGTTTACTCCCTTAATTCTTTAGGAGGAATTTAAACAGGCGGGAATGAGTCAACTTGAAAAGCAGAAGCAGCAAAAGGCAGGGGAAGGGAAGGCTCAAATTAGCAGAGGAGAAAATGGTGGAAATAGACTGACTGTGAGAAGCTAGAGGGAGTAAAGTAGAGTAGAGTCCTACTAGACCAGGGAAATAGTGAAAAATAGCAAATAATCTAGAGATGTCATTAGCCTGAAAGTGCTAATCAGTTCCTGGGCTGTTCAATCAGTTGTTCCTGCACCCGTGGGTCCTAGCAGCCTGTTGGACTGGAAATCCAGTCCAGCCAGCTGCTTCAAGGTGAGAAAGCTTCCTGCAAACCTGAACAGGTTCAAGATTCTCCACAGAAGCAAACAGTTGGCTCCTACGCAGCTACAGATCTGGGGACTCATCACCATAATTTCTTTTTCCTGAGCCAGTGCTGTAGAGCACCTTGGGTTCCAGTGACATAATGAAATATTCCCAATGTATTTCAGAGTAGCTTGCTGTCTAGTGCATAATATGCTGTAGGAGACACTTGCTCAGTGAGTTTAGAAAATGAAGTATTTCTTCATTCATTCTGCAGCACTGTAATTATAGATTTAGTAACAAAATGCCAGGGTTATTAGATAGTTACTTAAATGTACTTATAGTACTTTATACTTTGAACCATACAGATCATTTCTTTGATAGCTGTGTTCACTTTGCCAAGATTTCTGCAATGCAAACAGGGAAACTGACAGGCAAGAATTTTTTTGCAATTTATTATTCTTTCTCCTCTCGAGGTTAAACAGTCTTTCCTATGTACAGTGTTTGAGGATTAATTCTGAGGACTTTTGAAACTCTACCTCTGAAATGTACCATGTTTTGAGAGGGATGCCTGGTGCCTGTTCCTGTCTCAGGGCTATTCTTGCCCTTTAGTTGTGCTAGTCTTTATTAAGGAGGAAGAGTAAGTTCAGTCCTTATTTTTAAAGCCACAACAAATTTCACTTCCGAGATTCTGAGAAAGGAAAAGGTGGGGAAGGAAAGTGAACGAACAAAGTAAAAACAGCCCAGAGGAACTCGCCATCTTCCATCTTTCTTCTTTTGCAACTCAGTGCATAGTTTGTTATCTGCTAATGCAACACCAACTAAGTTCATAAAAGATCACTCCTTTTTGGGGACCTCTGACAGCATAGGAAAAGGAGAACAAGCTGCCTCCGAAAGCAAAGGACTAGAAGTCTCTATGCCCTCTGGGCTTAAGGTTCCAGTTTTTTTCAAGTCCTAATACAGTTGGGTTGAGCTCTTAAAAAATGTTAGGTGTGTCCTGCACAGATTTTCTATGACTTTGCATATATGATTGAAATATATTTACTTTTGTAAAAGAACCCAGTGAGGCCAAGACTGGAGAAAGGAACATTCACATTAAAGGAGCAGGTCACTGGATTGTCAGATTTCCGAGCTGAAGAGTGTTGGCAGCACACATTTTGTGTGTTTCAATCTATGGTAAGCTGAAGAGCATGACAATTCTGAAAGAATGAGTCCTCCAGTCTGAAAAGTCTAGCCTTATCTTCAGAAAGGTATCGGTCTCTGGTCTAAACAGCAGGGGAAGGTAACCATGATCTTGACAGCATCTGGGTTCCTTTGATGCCAGGAACATGTTCATGTTCCCTTCTTCCCCTTACTGGTGGCTGCCTCATTTAGCCATCACACGCTACTGCAGTTCATAGACTTCTCACCTATTCCGCTTCTTTTTGCCACTTAAATTGCACGCCCATATGTTGTCCCTTCGTACTTCCTAGATGATCCTGTGCGGGGCTAAGCATTGGACTCAGTCATCCTTGTGCGTCCCTTCCAACTCAGCATATTGTGTGATTCTAATTGTTACTGGAGTTGATAAGATTGTCAATGGTTCCATTATTTGAGGGTATCACTGGTATGTAGCAGTCTTTGTAATTTTCTGTTGCTTGCAGGATGGCAGAAATGTTTCCTACTGTACATAAAATCTAGTGAAAATGCTTGCTGCATGATTTCCTTACTTGCAATTTTTGGGACTGAAAATAGTTTCATAAATTCTTTATTTTCTGTTTAATTTTCATGAGCATACCTTGGTAAGAGAAATAAGAAACCAGAAATATTGTGTGAGCAGTAATTCTTATCAGACGAGAAGTGAGAATGGATTGAGGAAAACCTCTGAGAGTCTAGTTTGATGAAACTTATCGTTCAATTAGAAGATAATAAAACCAGTTAAGATTTGCCTCACCTTGAATTTCCTTAACACTCACACCATATATTCCTGTATCGCAGATTTTGGTGGTTTATGTCATCCAAGCATGTTCCTTCTTTGAAATTTGATCTTCATCTTTTCATGCTTTAACAGTTCTTCTCTCTTTTTCACAGACTGTTTTTGAGAGGAACTGTCAATCTGATGACTGTGCTGCTGATTTGAAACTTCAGGGTAAATTATTACTATCTGGGTGAGTAGGTGAACTTTTTTTCTTTCTTGCACACTAGTATGCCAGTCATTTTATGTAAAATGCCATTGAAAAATCAGAAGACAAACATGGGTATTTAAGATCCAGATTAGAAGGGTGATGACAATGATACCATCTTTAGTGCAGAAAGTTCTTGAGATTGCACAGAATCTGAACTCCTGTGGTGATGGACTCTGGGCACATATAGCACAAGTCACCTTCACCTTCCCAGTCAAAATTGACAAAAACAGAGAAAAATAGCATAGCAAAAAGGGGCAGAGAAAGTAAAACTGCATGCTCAAATCAAAGAGCACCTTGAACCATGTAATTTTTCAAAGAGAATGAAATACTGTTCATGACATGGTAAGAGTAGAACTGCCTGCAGAAAAGCAGTTGGTTCAAAAAAATGTCAAAAGGTTGGAAAAAACCCTCTGAACATGGCAAATTATTCAAACTATCATTTTCTACTTCTCAACTTGTAGTTTTGCTAACTTGTCTGAAATACTGCTCTCCTTTCAAATGCTTCTTGTCTGCAGCTTAGGGATGAGTGTCTGATTTCATTTTCTTCTTGGATAGTAAACCTCATCAAGTAGACCAGAGGTGAAGTTTACGTTCTGTCCCTTTTGACGGGTGATCTAAGGAAAATACCTATTGTTTTGCCAGGATGCGCATTCAGTTTGGGGATAAATCAGGCTAAAGTGAACTTCACACCACTTCTATATCCTTTTGGGTTTTTTTCAGCATTTTTAGAGATGGAAATGCTGATGTGAGTTATTTAATTGTGTGCCACAGGTTTTGCTATGTGATGGAGAAGCTCTCTGTGAAAGGCTTTGCTTTCAGGTCAGGGGAGAAAAGGCAAGACACTCCCCTGCTTTAGGAAAAAAAATAAAATACAAGGAAGAAGTAATAGTTGGGAGATACACACGTTTCATATAAGTCTACTGCATGCTGAAGCAGTACTTGGAGGCAAAACTAAACCATAGTCCAGTCTGAGAAGTTACGGGCTTCTCCAGGCATGACTGAAGTCCACGTGAATGAGCTCGATACATGTCTGTGTGGATTAGAGAAGCCAGTGAAGGATTTTGTCCCCTAGTTGAGGAGCAAATAGCAAGGGACAGGTCTCAAAACTTGTCAGTCACTGTATAGTAGTCACAGCAGTAAGAGCTGTAGTTGTGATTGGAGCATTAGGCTGTTATTTATGTTATATTGGCAATTTAAAAACCACACCCGTCAAAAGAGCTTGGGATATTCAAGTGCAGTTTCTGCATTTGTATAGCAAAATGCTGAACAAATGCTCTCAAATTTTTTTTACCCAGTGTCACTCTGAAGTGCTGTTTGAAATAAACAGGATGTTATTGAATCCCTCTGCATGGTATGGGCTTTCTTTAGCTAAAGGGCTCTGTAAGCTTCAGTTATTAAGAAACATGACACAATTAATATCTCTTATGAAAACAGGTTTTTTGTGGTGTTACTATTGCTTGTAAAATTACCAAGAAACGTGCTATGGATTCTTATCTTAAACAAGTGCCTGCTAATTTTTCCAGCCCCGTGTGTTTTATGCCAAGTAATCTTATCACTGTTTTCCCACATTATTCTTGCTTTTGCTAAGCCTATGTACAAAGCAAAATTATTTTTTTTTAGAAAGAAAAAAAAGGTGACTCATTTATTACTATCTGCACTGAACATTTGACTTCATTGTTAGCAGGGTTGCATCAATGCCTTTGTCTAAATAATCACATCAGACTAAATTTGGTGGGCTTATTATTGGAAAGAATGCAATTAATGACACGCAGATGCTGGATTGAAATAAACCAGATGTTTATGGGAAGGCAGCAGTAAGTAGTCTCTCAGGTCTGCTGCAGCTCTTTGAAGATTCAGTGGACCTGTGGATTGGGTTGTTTGTTTAAGACCGTCTACGTGGGTTTGCAAAAGACTTTTATTAAGATTTCTCATCAGAGATTCACAAAGAAAATAAGTTGCCCAGATCTGAGAGGAATGGTGCCCTGAGTATTACTACCTAATTAAAAGGTTATCAACAGAGAAAATGTATAAATGATTGGTTTTCGTGGGGGAGAGAACTCTACAAGTGCTAGTGGTATTCAGCATATTCACAAATTATATGGGAAATAATCTGCTAGAATGGAATGTTAAAGTTTGCTAATCATAGTAAACTATTCATAGCAATGAAAATAACAAAGGAGGAGATATGTTCTCATGAAGGCTGTGATTAATCTGTGAATTTTACTGTTTGGGATACTCTAAGTTCTGAGGGTGTATATGAATGCTGGACGTTGCAGAAGTATGTCAACAGAATGCCACTCTGTGCTTGCCTTGTTCTTCCATATCCTCTTGCTTTTAGACATTGCTTTTAGACATAGCTGGATACAGTGCTCTCTGCTAGATGAACTTACACACTTTTCTTAAATTTGTAGCATGTTAAAGCCAAAAGCTGTTCAGAGAGCTGTATATGGCAAGGTATGGTTTTGCTCATCACTATTTATGCTTTCAAGTGCATACTGGTTAGAGCATATACGTGTATAGGAAGTTATCTCAAATTGCATTATCATCAAGAGAATTGTTTGCTGAGGTCATTCTTACGAGCTCAGGAACTGCACAAGCTACTCTGATACAGAGTTTACGTGGGATGCATTTGAATCAGTAGGATTACCCAGTTAAAAGATCACATCGAGCACTGAAGATGCGGAAGCTGCATACCATGTGACCAAACGAGTAGCAGGAAAACCATGCTGGCAAGAGTTAACCAGGTCTACTCTGATTTTACTTTTCTTGGAATCTTTCTTCTCTTCTGAAAACTTATTTGTGTGTCTTTAAATTGGGAACACTTCACTTTCATAAATAACAAGTAGACAGCCGAGGATGTTAGCACTCAGTCTGTGTGATGACCTCACAGATGGCCATTTATCCAAAGTGTAAAAGCCAAGCAAATCTGCATGTGTGAGTTAGAAACGTCACTGCTGTTCTGACCAGATATGATAGGGTTTGCCTCATTATTTTGTGTTGTTGAGGAGCTGCTGTGTGTGGAAATGGTGCTGCTGGGCAAACTGAAACCTCAGCTGTGAATTTGTAGAAGAGGCTAGGGTAGAACTGCTTGGAAGCAGGTGATGATAAAAAAAAGAAGGTTAAAACCTTCTAACTCTATCTGGAAGCTTTTGCAAAGATTTAGGAAGCTGGAGATGGGATGTATTCTTCTTATGAATGCTTCTGTTATAGGGAAGGGTGTCCTTGGAGGCTTGGGCTCCTGTACGTGCTTTACTGAAGTGAAGAAGAGTTAGGATGCATATCTTCTGGAAAGAAAAAGGTTTGTTTTCAGTTGACAGATAAATCCCTTCAAGGCTTGTGCCCTTCATTATCATCTGTTTGCATGGAAACCCATCCCAACTTCCTGAAGGGATTGTTGTACAAAGGAGCCAAACTCTTCTTGTTTGTGGCAGATGGCAAGAGAGGCAAGAGCCATGGACTGTGGCTTGGCAGGTTCAGAGCAGAGATTTGGAAAAACCTTCTTGTGTAGGCAGTTCATGCTGCACAGGAATGAGATGTGCAGAGATGGTGTGCTCTGCCATCCTGGGTTTCAGGACTTGTCTGGGTAAGGTCCTTGCTGACCTCATCTGTGGCTGGCAGTAGTCCTGTGTTAAGGAGGATAAGGATGGATTTTATGATCTCTAGAAATCCCTTCCAGTCAACTTTTCTGTGGTGTTCTGACTTGTGTTGAGGTAAATCCTTTCTGTAAACTAAGCAAAATTGCTTGAACAAAACCAGCTCTTCTTCAACACGGAAACACCTGCTTGGGGATAGTTAAGGGTGCCTTCCAGTGCTGTAGCTGGACAACTGCATGTGGGACTCTGTGCCTTTTGCTGATGCCACCTCTGCTAGCAAGAACATGCAGCTTCACAAAAGGGGACAGTACTATACAAAACTGGACCTGGCAGAGGAAACTGTGGGGATTTAACTTTCTATGGCAGAAACCTCTGTAGAGACCGCTACAGTGGTATGTGCTAATATAGCTAGAAATGGTCTTTCTAGTGGTTGTCCTGGACTAGGGTGTTGTTTTTGTAGCCTAAAACTACAGATGGCAATTTAAGAATAAGGTAAAAAGGATCCATGGCATTTGCTAGAGACTTGATGAAGGCAGTGTTAGGAGAAACTGAAAGAGCAGAAGAGAGCTATTTCATCTTTCCAGTCATGACTATTTCCAAAGCCAGTTTTCTTGAAGAATAAATATGTGAAGTTTTGGCAGCATGGAGCAAGAGAGACAACTCATTGCCTCCCCTTCAACAATTCTCCAGTATTAAATCTTGCAGCTGTCATAGGAGATGGCAAAATCCGGCCTTATTCATGCAGTAATACCCTGTGGGTGGTGGTGGTGATGATTTCTAAAGGAAGAGACTTAAACGTGTCTTAGTCTAAAGAATATATGTATTGTGTACAGGTATCTTTAATGACACAACTTGAAACCATAAGAGAAATAGGAATAGAATATTTTGCAATAAGCTTTATTTTTATGACCATAGCTTAGGACAGCAATAGGAAACCAGGTTTCCTTTCCAGCAATCCAGTACCGAAAAGCAGAATGTTATGTTGCTTATTATTTTTAAATGCTGTTTAATTTTAAAAATGAATTTATTACATATTATGTTTGACTTCAATACCTCACTCTGTTTGCTCAGCATGGTAAATGTCTTTTCTATCACGTTTCTGTAACAACTAACACACTTCTGTTGAGCCTCTCTGTAGATTCTTAGAAGCTGAACTGCATCTGTTTCCTCAACGTTTGCTGGGGGAAATTCTGAAATAGATGTTCTGTAGAAGTTTATACCTCCCTACCCTTTAAAATCTTGTATTCATTCCTTTGGTACTTTATAAGGGAGAAAAAAAACTCTTTTAAGAAGAACCTGAAAGTGCTGAGAGAGATCTTGTATGACATACCAACACAAAGTCAGCTCCTGACCTGATGCCTCTCCATCTGACTGGCTCTCTGCAAAGGCAGTGGTAGCTGTCAAGCCCTGTTTAGGCTGTAACGGGAACTGAGTGAAAAGTATGGAGAAGACATTTGAGTAACAGTGAGGGTGTTTGAAAAAACAGACTTTCTTCCATCCATAATAAACAAGCTGGCTGAAAGGACCAGAGCAGAATGGGTGGTTGCTTCCATGGGAGATGCAGCTAGGAAGGAAAGCTGTGTAAATACACTGACAGCCCTGTGCTGCAGGGAACAGAGCAGCTTTACTGAAAATAAATGGTACTAGAAGAAATACGATGTTGTGACATGTCATGTAGCTGCTGTGTTCCAGCACAAGCTGTATGCATGGTATGTAAATCAGGTTGTAAACACAGGACTATGAGCCCCCTTGGACAGAAAATCTGTAATAAATATTGCTATTCCTGAGAAGGTTCCAGAAGGAAATCTGTCTTACACATGTTTATGTGGCATGAGGTTACCTTTTATCCACCGTTAGAACAGAAATGCTCATACATCGGAGTGCTTCTGACTGATGTTTGACTCTAAGGAATAAGCAGCTTGCTTTTATATGTTGGTTTAGAGCATCCTTGATGACCACCATTCATTAGGCTGAAATTTATGTTCTTCCCCTACAGAGTGGCTGGCATTCCTGTATATACTGCTGGAAGTGCTTTATTTTGGAAATGTGAAATTGGAAGCAAAAGTCATAGAAATGCAAAGGAGTGGCAAGTGTATTTTGCAGAAATTTTTAAGTTTTTCCAAATTGTAGGTTTTATTGAGTTGGAGTCAATACTTTCTCTTGTGAAATGGGATTTTTGAGAAATGTCCTTTTCCAGTGGAAATGTCAAGTTTGTGTCTTGGGCTGTTTCTGCTTCCATTAGTCCCTTGAGAATTAGCCAGAGAATGAACAAAATTCCAGTCTGTCAAAAATTTCATTGAGCTTTAAATGTTTCCATTTTAATGAAATAGTAATTTATGAAAGAAAGGGTTTTTGTACTGTCATCTGGTCAGCTGCACGGAAGGTGGTTTTTGCCTTTTTTTCCATATAAACTCCTTCTGTGACTTACTAAAGGATTAACAATCTTTTCTGCCAGTGTTTCTTTTGTTTCTGTGATTTCTTTTGTCTTATGCATGGCTCTGTAATTGATAAGCAGGTAAATGATTTGATGTGGTGTTTTGGGATGTAGTATTGAAGTACCTAAACCAAACATCTCTGAAAAGGCAAGGGAGAGTGTGCATCATCCCCTTGTGATTCCCTCAGACTTTGAGCTTACAACACTGAAGTTTATAAGCATATTGTTTGTATTATTGAAGAGTGAATAATTTCACATATACAGCTGCAAAACTGATTCTTTTGCAAGTGCTGTGTACAGATACAAGGATGAATGTGCTTATGGATCTATTAAAATCAGTGGAAGGACTCCCCCTGGTTCACTGGCCACATTGTCAGATATTAGGCATCTGAATTTGAAAAATGAACCTCAGCAGTTTCACACTGACTTGTCAAATTATTACAGAACCTGAGATGAAGGAATTCAGAAATCATAGATAAAAATGTGTTATGACAGTTTTGTCCAATTTGCTTTTCACCAGCACAACATGTAATGGCACAGAACATAGATCAGTGCTGTAGCAGTGCAGAAAAATCAGTGTGTTCTGAAGGAAGGAGCAATAAAATAAAGTTTGGATCAGAATGTTCAAAACTTTTCAAGTGTATCTCGTTAATATAGTAATTATAGTTAATATAGTTTTATTAAAAAAGTTAGTATGGTTTTTCACTGGTCACAGACTTTCGCAAAGCCATGGAGAAAAATTACAAGCATGTGGTTTAATGTGGGAAGTAAAACTGTTTGATAAATTTGACTATACTTACACCTCAACACTTACCTTCCTTTGATCACACAGCACGGGTTTGTTTTCAGAGAGGCCTCATGTTTCACAATATGCCCACTGAGCTTTTATGCCCCTGAAATGTGTCTTAACAGAGCAGTCATGGTGATGAAACACAATATCCTTTCATGTAGAGCTCAATTACATGCTCTGATACTAAGTGTTTTCCCCTTCTTCCTCATTCATAGAAGGTGAAGAATTTGTTTTCACTTATTTTATCTTTCATTGAACAAACACTTCTTTCAACATTATTTTTTACCTTCTGTTTACCCTAAGTAGCAGGGCTGCACAGATGGAACTCATATCTGCTTTACAGAAAAAAAACAAGGAAAAATTAGTGAATGCTATGGTTAAACCAGTGCTAAGCATTTCTAGTGCTAGAGAAGTGGTCTTGACAGTCAAAGCCCTTTATGTGCCTACATGGATATTCCCAGCTCCCACGGGACAAATACAGGGCCATGACTGCAGTGCTGCCTGCTGATTACTTGGTCAGTGCTGTCCTAGCTCGTGATCTTTTAAACTACTAGAAAAGTTCCAAGGAGAGAAGAGCAATGAAACATTGGGAAATGAATATGAGTAGATTGCTTACTTTTTCTCAAAAAGTTATACTAGGTTTCACACTGTAATGTAAGTCGTTTCATAAATTATAGCATAGTTTAATGTTATCTAAAAGTAATTTGCAGCACTGCAAAGGATGCAATGAAAAACTGCTTATTACCATTTTAAGTATATTAGGATATTTGCAATTGTTTGGAGTTTAGCCTTTTTTTTTTGGTGAATCTAGGAAGCAGAATTCTGATTTCTAATTTATATTTACTTTTATTTATATTTTTACCTACGGACAGTTGTTAATGTATTGAATGCTGCGTTTGTGAGGCACATGGAAAACTCTGTTGTACCTCATCCAGGATTGGGTTTGCAGTTTCCTGAAAGAGCTGCCCAGCAGAGACCACAATTAATCAGGATGTACTACAAGTTGCAGCAAGAGCATGATCTCAAGAAATGAGTGAATATTTTACATTGTTGAGGGTAGATGGGGATGGAGGAACAATTTCTTGGTTTCCTGGTTAGTTGTGCTCAGAGCTTCATAAATCTTCCACAAAATAAATAGGTAAGTCCAGTTCGATAGCAGTGGACAGTCCTGTTCCTTTTGAACAGGTGATATAACCCATATGGATGGTAATAGAACCATCAAGTGATGTGTGGTAACAAACCAGAGTAGTCCACATCTCATACAAGGATACAGATTCCCAGTCTCTTTTAATAACTCTTCTAATAACAGGATGATTAGTCAGGGATACTGTATAAGCCAGTGTTGTCCCTTCCTTAAATTTAATCTGATGGAGGTGGAGGACAGTTGGACTTTAGTTGTTTAAAGCATTTTTACCCATCTTGACTGACCACAGTCATATCTTTCACTATCCACTGAGCAGTAGTGGGGATTTATCCATATAGGTGCTGATTTGCTGTAAGGAAAGAAAGGTTCCTAATATAAAAGGGAAAGTCAGTGACCCAGTGTCCTAGTTCA
>VWZF01006653.1:9577-31404 GCA_013396755.1 Sclerurus mexicanus | reverse complement strand
CAGTTCCCGGTCTCCCTCCACATGTATCATTTTCAATAAATTTTTTTTTTTGAAAGTAAAATATATGTCATGTTAATAAAGAGAACCATACCTTGAAATCACATAGTCTTCAAAATGTTAATTCTTTCCTAATAAACCTTGACAACTAAATATAATAATATTGTCATGGATCCTACTTCCCAAAATAATGGAGCTGTCTGCAATTAAACGGCAGTAACTGTGATGTATCTAAGTGCACTATATGTAAAATTTTGCATATCAACATCTGGAATCACTTAAACATATTAAACCAATATTCTGAAACTATCGAAATAAAATGAGTGTAACAGAACCCAAACTTTTCTGTACAGTTATTTTGCATTAACTGCAATTTACAACACAATCATGCCCTAAGCTGATCATCTAGTCCAGGTTTATAACAAAAGAAAAGAAATAGCCACTTTCAGGCTGTGATTTATCAAACCTTATTCAGGCCTAAAATGGGTCATATGAATTGAACGCTAGATACTCTTATTTCCTTTTATTGACCACTCTCTGGGGCAGATAACATTCTCAGGTATATGTTCATTTTATATATGTCTGAAGTCATCTTTAAGGCAGACTATTTTCATTGCGGGTATCTCTGTTAATTCTCCCCACCCCACTCCCCCCACCAAAAAAAAAAAAAAAAGGAACTGTTGGAAAAAAAAAAAACACTTTCATTTTTGTGCCTGTTTTTGTAGTAGTGTTATACAGTTTTCTTGACAGATTATGGATAGAGATTTTTTTTTAACAAGCTTACATCCAATTTATATATATTCACATAGTAATGAATAAGAGTCTCAAAGTACACTCTTGTAATGAAAAAAGACTTCTCCAATGCAGTATTAAATGCAATTTTTTAAATAAAAATATGTAGTTCCAGTGGAGAAGGATCAAATGCAATTTAATGAAAGATTTAGTTTCATTACACTTCTTTGTATTTCGGAAATTGCTGGCACACGTATTGCTTTGGTTAATGTAGTAGAAAAGTACTGACTCCTCCTTCTCTCTCAGTACATCTAATCCTCCCAGTTGTACCAGCCACATAGTGTCAAGTTATTCCTTATTATCCTGATTTAGAACTGGGATTCAAGTACCTCTATGTGACATGCAACCTACATAAAGTGCTGAAAATTAAAGGACAGGTTGGAGCTGTTTTAGTTTGTATAATTAACAACTGGATCCACAGCTTCAATCTGACTCATATTTCCCAAGCAAGTGTCTTAATCACTGGTGTGTAGAGGCAATCACTCATTTGTTCTGGCCCAGTGAATATTTATTTATTTAAAATGGAACAGCTCCAACAAGAAAGGCAGAGACTGATGTAGTATGTTTTAGTGGCAGGGTAATTACCTAACAGAATTTATGTTAGTCAATAAATCCCTGCAACAGGGAATCACAAGATAAAACTATTACAAACAGCCTCAGTCATACATTTAGACAGTTGGCAGTTCTGAGAAATGGCACTCTAGCTGAAACATATTTCTCTTTAAAAACATACTCCACCAGAAATGAAAGAATTACTGGTATTTTAGACATAGAAGTACTGTATTGACTCTCCATAATCCCTAACACACTAAGTGAAGATGTAGGATAGGACTTGGACAGTGGTCTTGATTGTAGTAGCAACATGGTGCCTAATTAAAAAAAAAACCAAAAACAAAACCAAAAAGAATTCAATTAATCCAATGCTCTTCTATTCAATTTTTTTTTTTTTCCTATTACCTCAGTAGCTCTTGAGGAGATAAGACTGTTGTTTTCTACAGTAATTAACATGCACCAGATTAATTGGTGTTGGTTGGTGCTTTAAATACTAAGACATCATAAATAAAGTTTTTTGCCAGTCTACATGAATAAAAATAAAGCACTGCCATGAAACTTTAAAATAGTAGTAAGAATTGTAGCCTTGTCTATTTAAATTGCTGACATTTATTTTAATCTAAGAACTAAAAAAACTGTTTATAATAAAAAAAACTATAGATCAAAACCAAATTTTGATTTATAAGTGTTAGTATCCTGATGAGACCCTTCAATGGTAAGAAGGACAGGCACACTCCAGGTAGGGGTATGATGGAATGGCACATTTATTAAAATGGCGCTGGTTTATATGAGAGCAGCTGGAACTTTCTGGAAAGGGAATTGAATTTGGGAGGAGCATGCAAATCCCTCCTACATGAAAGGAAAGATAGGGGAGAATCACAACCATAAAGGCTAAACAAGGGTGGAGATAACCATATAAGGAAAGGCTTCACTGTGGCAAAAATCTGTCCAATCAGAGAGCAGGGACAACATGAGGAAGAAAACCAAACTCCATTTTGTACAGCATGCAACAATGCTATTTAACTTCACAACTGTGAATTCATAAACTAGGAAACCCGTAACAACTTGGTAACAACCCGTAACAACCGTAAACTTTCTTATATGAAACAGCTCTTGCTGGTAGCTCTCTTTGATTCCTCAATCTCATCTAGTTGCCTCGTGGTCTCTCTTCCATTTAGCACAATTTTGTACTCCTATAGTATCCTACCTATAGTTTTCTTTATTATTGCTTATTCAAGTTGCCCTTTCTGCAAGCAAAATGTGTTTTTTATAGGAGGAAGGAAACAAAGTAATCCACTATACATCTTTTGTTTAACATATGAGTTCAATATTTTGAAAAATAATGTATCACTTTTACAGCAAGAGCAGAGTTTTCTGGGAAAAAATCAACCAAAAAATTAGTAGAATTTTCCACAGTTTAGTATTTGATAGTCATATAAAAAATATAAAGCAAAACTGGGAAAAAGCACATAATTTCAGATAAATCCATGCAAACAGGAGTTGTCATAAAATTTGTAATCAATATTTTTATTCCCTATATTTATGCTTATTACTTATTTCACATGACTTTGCTTTCAGAATCTTCAACTTTTTTTTTTTTTGGGAGGTACAAATTTAAAATTAAATGCATCAATTTATGATAGATATTTGCTTTTACCATGCAGAATGCCTGATATATATAGAGCAACTTGTCAGAAATAAAAAGTATTAAGTCTCTGGAAATCAATTCACATTGTATAATTTTTATAAATGTCTCAGTTAAAACACAAATATGTAAAGGAACTTATGCCACGTGGAAAGAGCTACGGAAAAACATGAGAGAAAAATGCATTAGTTTCAATGTAAGCATGTTGGCTCTTGTAAACTACTGCAGCGTCTAATTGTGTCAGAATGTGAGAATAATTTAAGATGACTTAAGACTGAATTGTGTTCAGAAGAGCAAAGGAAATTAAATTCGTTAGCCGTGTTTCACTGAAGCTTGTTTGTAATACTGAGATATTAAAGAAAAGGTACTTGATATACACAGGCTAATTTCCTGTTTCTTCCTATCAGTGAATTTTTCAGGGTACATAGAAGAACATGGTTAATGCAGAGGGTTTAAGACCACAAGATGATCCAGCAGTTTATTGCATAAGACTGTAAGTTGATGGTTATGAAGAAAGCGTTTAGAGATATGTTAGGTAGTGACCACATCTGTGAGCTGAAATTTAGTTAACTGAACAATAATATAACATCAAAGGAATGATAGTATGGGCAGTACAAGGCAATACTAAAGCTAGAATTGCTCTACAATTTTGTCTTCTAATTCCCCACTTAAAGTAGAATGCCTATTTATGGCTATATTAGTAAGTTTAATGACATCACCAATGGTTTATTTCTCCTTCTCAATGTCAAAGATCTAATTTTCTTGCTACATACGCTGACAATGGTCCAATATCTGCTCTTAACTTTCCATCGAACTTTGGCAATTGAGGGCACTGACCTAGTCTGACCGCTCAGATGCACTTTACATTCCTATAAGGAAGCTTTTAAGGATCTTGATCATTTTAGACTATAAATCAATCTGCAAGGAGGATGGGAGCTGTTGCAGACTGAACTATTGCAGATATGAGTCACTTAACTGAGGTGTTTTTCAGAAAAGTTGCTGTCATTCAGGCAACAGCACTTGAGGAGCTACTAACTCTCACAGGTTATTAATCCACTGCACAGGTTCATCTACTAGAGCCTGTCTACAGTGCTCCAGGTAATATTATGGTAGCCAGCTGGATGCCAGCATTGCTCTGAATGATTTGTACACTTTCCTAACATGTTAATTTCTCAGACAGTGAGTTTCTTTTAGTCAGCTGTCTGAAGGGAATCTTGCTAGGAGGGGGCAGTTGTGACATTCACATGCTTATGCTGAGGGTAAGTATATCATCAAAATAAATACAATTTTAAAGCATTAAGCTGTCAAGCTTTAGGACTGCTTTTAGTCGAGTTATGGGCAGCTAAGCCTGGTTGCACACTTCAGGCAACTTTATGAGAGTTATAATTTTAGAAGCACCTTATAGGGACAAAGGAGATAAATGGGCAGTGTCAGCAGGTGAATCAGACCTCTAGAATTCACTATACTCTGCTGCATGTTGAAGGAAGATGGGCAATGACAGTCCTAACTGAAACACAACAGTGTGATATCTGGACGTGTGATGAATGCCTGGAACTTAATTGCCACCTTGGGTTAAGCCACAGCACTGTGCCACGTTGTATTTGTGTGGGGGGAAAGGTAACCCTACCTTTCTGCATCTTCCTCTGCTTCTGTGAAAATCTGAAAGATGAAAGGGAAATAAAAGACATATAAGTAAAATACATCTTTTAAACTCCAGATTTGAGTATCCAGTATATTTACCTTTAAAAAATATTCTTGTATTCCTCCAGTATGTTTTACATTATCTGACTTTTCATGAATTTCCTCTGCCTGGTTATGGCGCATTTATGTGTGAATTAAAAAGTGCCTTTAAAAAAAAAAAAAAAAGAATGAGCTCAGAGATAGGAATACAGAGAAAATCCCATAAGCCTGTAGTAAATATCCTTATTAATATGGCATTTGACGATCATGTTACCTTTACACACAACTTCCTCTTGACACATTTTATGACTAAATACGGAAAACATCACATCTTAAATATACTTAATTCCTGAAGGCCTTTCTTATTAAGAAAAGACCAACGTATAGGCTTCATGTCATGCACCCAAAAGTTCCCTTCCCCTTCAGCAGCTGGCTCTCATTTTCCCTAATCTTCCTTTTGTTGCTGCTGTATTTGTAGAAGCCCTTCTTGTTGACCTTCACATCTCCCAGCAAATTCAAGTCCAGATGGGCTTAGGCTTCCCTAACCCCATCCCTCCATACTCGGACAATGTCTTTGTACTCCTCTAGGGTCACGTGTCTCTGCTTGCATCTGTTGTATGCTTCCTTTTTATGTTTCAGTTTAATCCAGAGCACCTTGCTCACCCAATGCAACCCTTTTGCCACTTGTCTCTGACTTTCTACACCTTGGGTTGGACCATTCTTGTGCTTGGAAGAAGTAATCCTTGAAAATCAACCAGTTCTCCAGGAGTTCTCTTCACTCTCAGCTTATTAAGTATTCTGACTAGCAGCTGCCATTGACTTAGGTAGACTCACTGAGCACAACTGTCATGTGTATTAGCTATGTTGGGTTACAAGTCTAAAAAAATACAAGCATTCATCAAGGCCTGCTCTGATAACTCTATCATCAATCAACTTCCACCATTATAATTTACACTTTTTTTTTCCTGAGGAAAATTATTATGAAGTTGTTTTTTTGGGAGTTTTGACTTTTTTTTTTTTTCCCCTGTGGGTTCTTTGGTTCCTTGGTTCCTATTTTTAATGACATTTTTTATTAAAGTGTGTTGTGTCTTCCAGTTTCCAGAAGTACCATAAGGAAAAATTCTTTGGACTTACACATCCCAAAGTGAGGGGATAGAACATCCCACATTCAGAAAGAACAAAAGGAAACTCCAAATTATATTTTGTTCTTCATGATGTGAACTTGAGATCAGCATATTTATGAGCAGCTACCACTATGCTAATGCTCTGGAACAGATATTTTTGACAAGATGACTTGGAAAAATGTAGCATAAGTTGTATCTATCCCTGCACTGCACAAGGTTAAAGATTTAACCCATTTCTTCAGTACTACATGTAGTTTTATCTTAATTTAAAGTGTTCATATTTTAGACTCAAACCAGTGCATTTAAAACACACTTGTCCTTGGTTTTGTCCTTTTTAATTTTTTTCCCCTTTCATCAAGGCAAAGCAAAAGCTGTAAAAGGAATGTGAATGGTATCTCATCTCAATTTACTTTCATTTACATTACTACAAGTACCAGTTTGGAAAGCATTTGAAATCAAGAAATTATCAACTAGCTGACAAGTCAAGGGAAGGACATTAGCTCAGAATATGTTGACTGTGTTGCTAAAAATCAGAATGAAATTTATAGAGAGTCAGTGAATAGTGAAAGCTGCCTGAAGAAAGTCTCTGGTCGTATATTACCTCTCATTTTCCATCTTGCTTTTTTTCCCCACAAAGGAACAGTACATTTCCAGTACCATTTTCATTCCCAGTTTCAACTAGCTCTTTCTCCTTTTTAAAAAGAATCTATTCTTTTCCTATTTCATCTCTCACTCTTTTTTATTAATGTGTTGCCATATATGTTAGGCAAAAGACTTATTTTCCCCAGCATTCAAAATGTAGTTTTTGATTAGTTTGCACACTACAAGCCATCTAAGATTAATATTAGATAATTAGTTAAACATTTTGAAATACAGGATTAAAATACTAGCAAAAAAATGTTTGAGGTGAATGTTCAAGAAGACCCCAAAGAAACACTTTAATCAGCTAGCTCTGATCACACATGGCAAATTAAAATGCTTCAAATTAACCATCTTCAGTCCTTCAAACTGAGATGAAAACTTGGTCTTCTGAATTTTCACAAATGGAATAATAAGCTCAGGATCAGTTGCCTGTAGAAACAGTCAGAAACCTGAGGACATCTACCACTGATTTTGGATAATGAATCTACCGTCACCAGAAGGGAGATTTCGGTGGTTTGATGCTAGAAAGTTGAACTAGTAAGAAAAAATGAAACCTTTAATTTTTTTTGTCTTGGGAAAAACCAGCAGTTCAAATCGTTTCTTGTGGCTAAGTTTAAGCTGATTTTTTTTTAAAAGAGACTTTATTAATTTACAGACAGAATGAGTAGGAAGAGAGACCTAATGCAGATTCAGATTTATCCTGGGCTGTCTCTAGCTGGTTGGATTTAGCCTTTACAGTTCACAGTGTTTAATATCAAAGTTCAGACTTTTTTTTTTCTCCCCCTCCATTTCTTTTCTGTGCAATTTAGGGAAAAATGAACAAAATAAAAAGCCTTTTAGTGTTTAACAGTGGCTCCAGGCATACAGTCATTGATGAAACACAGGCATTTCTAAAGAGCTATCCAGCACACCAGGATCTGAGTTGTTCCTTAAAGCCCTTTATCTCTTGCCAATGCTAAAGACTGAACTTTGACAAACAGATTTCTAATTTAGTTTTGTGCCTAATTCAGGTGGGATGAAGCAAGGCCATTATGTTTCTTCTCAGGTTCTTTGATTCACAATTCTTGTAAGGTCTTCCATTCTACACAGACATAAGCAGTGAACTACAACTTTAACTCTGTATATGAAGAGGAAAATGATGAGGGCACTCCTGACCATCTGCCTCCAATGCACCAAAAAAAACTCAAAAAAACCCCACAAACAAACAAACAACAAAAAAACCCCACAAAAAAAACAAAGGTAGGAAGAAGGTCAGAAAAGAGGGCTTTCTTTTAACCAACCTCATGTCATGTCAGTCCAACTAAGAACATGACTACCAAATGAACAGAGCTGAGTGCCTGCTCAGGCACATCTGGGTGCTTGAGAACCTCAGTCCCACTTCCTGCTGCTGGTGTTACATTGAACACTGAATCTGATATTAACATGGTTTGGTATTTCGCCTTCAGCCTTTGTTGCTAATGCTCATGAATATTCACAGAATTGTCAGTTCTGAAGGTACACCCAGTATTTATGCCATTTTTTGTATTGGACCACTTAATTGAGATTATCTTCTCCATTTATTTCCTCTTTTTCATCACCTCGTCATTTCAATAGATAAATTGCTCAGCAATAGGCTGAAAGAGTTAAATGACTAAGAAGATGCCCTAAAATAACTAACTTTGGAAAGAGTCTGCACCAAAAGCATCCAGGGATAGATTAAATGATATATAAAATTATTCTCATGCAAATTACATTATATCTTAAATAAAGTGCTCTAGCTGAAGGCCTCCTGATTGATTGACACTGTATGTTTAGGACAAGGCTGAGCAAGGCTACGTTGAAGATTATTTAATCTAATCTCCTTTGTACATAGAATAAGAAGCTTTTTTTTTTTTTTTGACAAAGTGTTAAGTGTCAAAAGCCGGAAAATTTTAATTATACCCTTCCATTAAAAAATGTTTCACTTTTTAAATAAAACTTACTTAACTACAGATATCTTCTGCAACCTGCTGAATATTATCTCAAAAATATCAATGATTAATTGCATGAGTGTTCGGCAAAATCATGAATAGCAGAGCTAGTAGCAAAAGCTGATTGAAGACTTCTGCTCAGTATAATTACCATATTGTCAATCAGGTCTGTGAAACTACAGAAACTTCATTATTTATGAGAAAAGTTTCTCTCTGCCACTACAATACTGTGGTAAAAACATGCATGTACAGTTAATAAGCCTTAAACCAGAAAAAAAAAAAAGTTTAGTGATTTTAAGCAGTATTCTTACTTTATAGAAAACAGATCAAAGAAAATGTGAGAGTTGTTTGATAACTGTAAAATTATAGAAGAATTAACATTTTATTGAAAATTAATAGGTAAATTGGCTGATATGTCAAATCTTTAATATACTGAATGAAAGAGTAACACATTTATGTCTATACGAACACACAATAATTATTTTTTTGTCTAAAGTTACTGAAAGTATTCAGGGATACATTTGTAAAAATAAGTATTTAAAATCAGAGGTCTAAATCTAGAATGGTAGTAATGTTGAAGTTATCTCTGAAATGAATTAGAGAGATGAAGAAAGGCTGAATTTCAGGCTGAGATTGTTGAGGCTGTTCAACCTGGAGAACAGAAAGTTGTGTGGAGACCTCAAAGCAACCTCACAGTACCTGAAGGGGACCTACAAGGCAGAGGGTGATAGTGACGAGACACTGGAACAAGTTGTGCTGGAAGGTTGTGGATGTCCCACCCCTGGCAGTGTTCAAGGCCAGGCTGGAAAAGGCCTTGAGCAATCTGGTTTAGTGAGAAGTGCCCCTGCACATGGCAGGAGATGTTGGGACTGGATGGTCTTTAAGGTCCTTTCCAACCCTTTAACATTCTATGTTTCTATGAAGGATTCTTAGAAATTTTTATTTTTTTTTAATGTGTGTGTGTGTGTTCACATGATTTTATTGGAATTCCAACAAGGAGAGAAAAATTTTAAACTTTTTTATTATTATTACTACATTAATTATGTAGTAGGCATAAATAATTATCCAAAAATTGTCCTCTGAGTATGAAGACAGTTTCTTTTTTATTTTATTTTTTTTAAATTAACTACCTCTTGCCATGGACACAGTAGAGAGAACACAAATATGTATTGCTGAGACAGAGCAGTTGAAATTCTTGAACATTTGAAATAATGTCAAAATCATCAAAGTCAGTAGAGTTAATGCAGATCCCCTAGTGGTAGAAGTGAGATTCTTTTCCAAAATTAAAAGTGTACAAGATTGAAACACTAGGAAATGGAAACTGGCTGTTGAAAGATTGCAAAGGAAAGGCCAGGAGAATGAACTACATTTGATGAATCAGATCATTTACACTATACCCAAGTGGAAAGGTTTTGTCAGATGAAACAGAGGGTGAACTTTCAGATTTCTGTCTGAGTTAAAAGCCCTATTAAAACCACTGTACAAAGAAGATAGTTATTTCTTCTCTTTAAGTTTTCAAACCATTCTATGTTGTTCAATTAAAAGGATGATATTCTCTACTTATCCTATTGGAACCAAAAACTCATACAGGAAAAAAAAAAAAAGTTGTTTTCTGTGTTTTATAATAAAAGGCACTGAGTGAATAAAAGTCAGATCCTGTTGTGCCTTATATATTACTCTCCCACAGAATCGTGAAGTAACTGAGTTTGGAAGGCAGCTCTGGAGATTGTCCAGCTCAGCCTGCCTGTTCAGACCAGTGGCAGCTACATCAGCTTGCTCAGGATCAGGCCCAGTTCAAGTTTGACTATCTCCAAGGATGTAGACTCCACAAAAAACTTGATCAGATTCAACCACTCTCACAGTAATAGAGGGGTTTTTTTTCTTTCACTTTACTTCTTGTTCTGTCACTGTGCATCACTGAAAGTCTCAGTCTTTACTCACTCCTATTAAGTATTTATACACATTGATGAGATACCCCCTGAGTTTTCTCTTTTTGAAGCTGAGCAATCCTGGTTTCCTCAGTCTCTTCTCCTATGAATGATGTTCCCTTAGTTCCTTTATGGCCCATAACATGACTCTGTCTCAAATTATCGAAGTCTCTCAGATACAGTGAAGCCTAAATTTAGGCCCTGCAGTTCAGATGTGTCACACCAGGGCTGAGTAGAGAAGAAGGATCAGCTCCCTCAACATGTTGGTAGAGTGCTCTGAATAATTCAGCCCATGATAACTTCGGTCACATTTGCCCCAAGGACACATGTTCACCTTGGTGTCCACTAGGATCCTTGGGACCTTCTCAACAGATCTCCTTTCCAGTTAACCTGTAGCATGTATGGAGACTGAGGCACCTCTCTTAGAAGGAAAGACTCAGAGAGTTGGGCCTGTTCAGCCTTGAGAAAGGACTGAGAGGGAACCTCATTGGTGTCTATGAGTATCTGAAGGGAGACTGTCAAGAGGATGGAGCCAGGCCCTTCTCAGTGGTGCCAAGCAATAGGACAAGAAGCAGTGGGCAGAAAATGATGTGCAGAAACTTTCACCTGAATATGAGGAAGAACTTCTTTACTGTATGGGCAACCATGCACCAGAACAGGTTTCCCAGAGAGATTATGGGGTCTCCCTCACTGGACATATTCAAGAACATCTGGATGCAATCCTGTCCAATGTGCTCTAGGAGGAGAGGTGGACCACTGTGGTCTCTTCCAACCTTACCCATTCTTTGATTCTGTGATTCTCTCCATTACATGGAGGTTACAATGAAACAAAGCAGAGAAGCTGGTCTTTCTTGCAGTTTTGGGGTGAATTATTTCTGATTTCTAATTTTCAGACTATATCTTTTCATAAATTACCCTTTGAAAACTACAGTAATTAAGTTTTATGTGTGCTAAAGTATTACATATCCATGAGTATTCAATTAATAAATTAGCTGATATTCTGTGGGCAAAACTTCATATTTGCTCCTGAGCTGTACAGATTTTTTACAATGAATAGAACTAATGGAGCCAGATGTAAGGAGAGTGGCTTTTGCCTCCTGCATGGGTGAGGCAGTTTATATGGTAACACATGTTGGATCTGGATCGTGTTAATATTGCAGAATCCAAATTTGAGGTTTCAACCTACTTGACTCTCACACACTTGTTCTTCCTTCACCTGCCCACCCAACACTTTGTGTTCTCCAGGTCTTGAATTCCCTTTTCTCCTTTTCAGCAGGGAGATGGCTGCCAGATGGGGAAGACTGGAGACAAAATTATTAATGACATAATACTTCTCATAATAGTCTTGGGCATTACTGGTTGAGGTCTCTGGCCTTTCCTGGCCTTTTTTCCCATGCTCCTCCCTGATCTCCAAACTTTTCTTCACTTCCATGACCTTCCCTCCAGCCAGGATGTTTTCTGACTTCTTTGTGGGTCCCAGTTTTACTGAGACTTTTTCTGGGAAACCTTTTTTCAGCACGAGCCCTTCTTTATGGATCCCCAAATTTCTGGTTTCCCTAATCTAAATGGCCCATGTACAGAAGCAAAATACGTGATCAGCCTGCTCTGGTTTTCTTCCAACCTTACGTGGGGGATTCAGTACATAATCTTTCTTTTTAATCCAGGTGTTATTAAAACATACAACATACCCAATACCACTGGCAACTAGCAAGTACCAGATTTCTACCTGTGAGTTCAAAAGTTCAGTCTGGACCATTTGTCCTCACCTTCACAGACTGCCCATTATTTGCTGCTTCTTTTCACCAGTGACATGTAGGCCTTTTCATCTACAACACTCTGTGATCCAGGGTAATCAATTTAAATTGGATACCTACATTTCATCATCTAACCCCAAGAGAGTGACAGCTTTCATTTTTTCTGTAAAAGATAAAGAAAGAAACATCGCAGGTAATATGTAAGCATAGCCAGATAGATTTTGCTGTGGGGGTGGGTGGAATAAAAATAAAATAAAAGGTGAACATATACATACAACTGAATTTGATTTGATTCCTAGAAAGAGTCTATGCAGACTCTTTAAATTTTTAAAGGATATGATACCAGAAAAAAAAATAGGATATTTCTGTGCCTTGGTCTATAATGAGATACAGATTTCAATAGTCAATAAGTACTTTTATTAACATGTTTCATTAATGATAATGGTGTGAGTACTACTTCACTGTCATCAGCTCAAGAAATTGCTTAAGAGATAAATATATTATACAGGTACTGAGCAGCATGTTTTATAGTATCATATGCTGATTATTAAAGCCACAAATGTGGTTTGTGCATGGGTATTTCCCTAAATACATGGGTAATTCTCTTAATGACTAGTAACAGAACCATTTGTAAGACTGTGCAATACCTGTGAAATATAAAACAAATTAATTCCAAAGATTTTTTTGAGAAATAGTTTGAGAATTTTGTTCTGTTTTAAGGAGACATGAATGAAATTTTGGACATGTTCTGTTCTTTGATTAAAAGCAGCGAACAGATTAAATGTTTTATATTACTCCAAAAGATATGTCTACATACTACTGCAAATAATATAGTAGTTCTGCAAGATGATTCTCACAACTTAGCTCAAAAGTAATTGTTTGTTAAAAAATTTATTCAGTTCCTAATCCTTAAACTTTTCAAATGTCTTGAAAATTTAAAAAAAAACCCACAGGGAAACCAAACACTGAAGATGCTAGTTTTTCCACAAGGTAGCTGTAGTAAAGGTCTGTTTGCAGCAAAATGCAAAGCAGCTCAGTGAAATGTGTCTGTCACTGAAGAAAGATTGACAGACTTACTTGGAAGCAACCTAAGAAGAAGAGGTTCTGTGCAGTTCTTAGATCAGCAGCTCCTTTAAATCACTTTTCTCCAGGAAGAGGTAGGTAGTATAAAATACAAGGGGTAAACAGGAGAAGTCACCTAAACTCCTACACTGCACAAAACTGCCTTTGAATTCAGATTACAACCTTCTACAAGCAGAGGCTTATACCACATGATTCAGGAGGTATCTAATGCAAGTTCATCGAAAGAATTCTCAAAAATATTTGTTACACCTGTCCTTTTCATTTAACAAGTAACAAAGAACAATGTTATGAAACATATCCATTTATTAAATTTTAATTTTTAAGAAGAATTAGAAGTTATATTTCTGTAGCCAAGAATTAGTGTATGAGTCTTTGCTCACATTTATGAGAAGTTGTCTGAGTTTTCCTACTACCTCGCTAGCTTATCTATTTCTGATACTGTATTTTTTATCAGTCTCTTTTTTTATTACTGTATTTTATTACTGTATTTTTATTGGTTCTCTCCTTAATATTTAATTATTTTTGTGAAATATTGAAGAAAGTAACTGTTACTGCCTTGTAATATTGTCTTTCAAATTGGAAACAGATTAAGAAAAAACAAAATCTAGCTCCACAAAGATAGTTTGATCCCCATAATGCCATAATGTCATATTTATTTACAGATACAGTTTATATCTACTGAACGGTGAGCAAAATTGCATTTAATTATAGCATTTTATCTGTATACAGAATTAAATTCCTTTTTAATATATAGGGAAAATTGAGAAAATAAATTAATAACAAGGAGTAATATTTTTTCCTTACCAGTCCTTTTCATAGTATTAGAAGTAATGTGGCCAGTAAAACTAGGAGTGTGATCAATCCCCTGTATTTGGCACAGGTGAGGCTCACCTTGAATCCCGTATTCAGTTTAGGCCCCTCATTACAAGAAAGACAGTGAGGTACTGGAGCAATCCACAGGGCAAAAGAGCTGCAGCACAAGTGTTATGTTACAAGAAATGGTTAATGGAGCTGGAGTGGTCTAGCCTGGAGAAAAGAAGACTGAAGGGAGAACTTATCACTCTCTACAACTACCTGAAAGGAGGCTGTTGTGAGGTTGATGTGAATATTTTCCCACAGGAAACAAGTGACAGGAAAGAGGAAATGGCCTCCAGTTGCACCAGGGGCGGTTTAGATAGGGTATTAAGAAATCAAAATGACAGAAAGGGTTGCAAAGCATTGGATCAGACTTCCTAGGGAAGTGGTGTAGTTACCATCCCTGGAAGTGTTCAAAGAATCTGTGGATATGGCACTTGAGGACATGGTTTAATGGTGAACATGGCTGTGGTGTTAGGCTGACAGCTGGACTTGATGATCTTAAAGCTCTTTTCCAACCTTAATTATTTTATGATTCAATGATTATGTGTGGGATTTATATTAACCAACATTGGCTATCTTAACATATCTTAAATGTTTACTCTCAAAGGAAAAGCATGTCGAAAGCCTGATTTCTCCAAAGTGTCTCAAAAGAAAATAAAGTTTATTCTGTAGATGGCTTTGTCTTTCTGTTGATATCAGTAGGAAACTAGGAGAATGGGACCACAGTGGAAGCTGTCTTTGATTAAATATGTGACCTTTTGATTGTTGACATGACAGCAGATAATTTCTAACTTTACTCTTTGAGTTATCACAACAGAAATAACTATTTAAGCCCTTGTGGTCTTCCAGTAATGAGTAACATTGATGGTGTATTATGATAAGGACTAAGGCATTTCTGTGGAATATGTATGGCACAGGTGGTAAAGGTTTTCTAGGGTTTTGTCACTGCCAGGAGAAATTTTTCTTGCTGTCTCACAGCGTGAGCAGAAGTAAAACCTTAAACAAAACAGTCCCCAAGCACACAGAAACTACCCCTGATCTGGTGATCTTGTTGTCTTTTTTTGTTGAAGCACAGTAATTTTTGAACAGGGTAACTAAACGGAACTCAATAGTGTCACAAAATCATAGAATGTTTTGGATTGAAAGGGGCCTTAAAGAACATGTAGTTACAACCCCCCTGCCATGGGCAGAGATACCTTCCATGAGACTGGGTTGCTCAAAGCCCCATTCAACGTGGGATCCTTTCCATATGTAGGGAGAGGATGGAGAAAGATGGCTAAGAGGAAGATGAAACAGTAACTAGAGGAAGAAGTGTACTCAAATCTGGCTGCAAAAAAAAGAAATAATGAATGAATGGAGTAAGGTAGAAACTGGAAATGCATTAAAATTCTCCCATACAGACTACTTATTGAGTCTTATTCAGAGCAAAATAAAGGATACACAACATACCTGATGAAATACAATAATTGTGCAGGGACAAGTTAAGCTAAGTATGGAACATTCCTAACCAGAACTCTTGACATAGAGAAGAAACTGCAAGGAGGAAGGAACTAAGTATCCAAATCTTCTTTGTGGAAATGGACTGGAGTTTTCAGGAAATCTTTAAAACAGAAAGGGATGGGGACACTTGTGAAAAGGACTTTACATCTTTACTTTAAAGCTATAAGATGTAGAAATGCAAGATTCATGGCTGCAGGAAATAGTTCAGCCATTTAAAATAATAATATACCATAATATACACTAATGTTAGGGTATTCTGCTTATCTCTTTTTCATGACATAAAGCCACACAAATGTTCAGCCTGCTAGAAAAGTCAGAATCCTAAAAAGCCAACATAAACCCCAAACAAAGACCCAACCCAAAAAAGAGTAAACAAAGCAAATGAGCAAACAAATAACAGAGTAACTTATTTAGAAATATATAAGATACACAAATTTAAACTGAGGTAAAAATTAAAATGCTACACAATTGCAATTATGTTGTGTTTCAAAGGAAAATAAAAGGCAGCAAATAAAATAAATAAAACTAAGGTTAAGAAAGACAAGGACACTAAAGGCACAATAGAGGAAGAATTTAATAAAATTATATTCTATTCTGTAAGATCTTTATTTGCGTATCATAAAATGGAAATCCAAAACTTCTTTGTAAGGAAATGTTTCAGGTAAATATCCACTACTATACACTAACTAGTTTCACTGTTTTTTAAAGGTTGAAAAGTATTTCCAGCCAAAGTATTAAACTGTCAAGTTGTGTAATTTACAACTGCTCCCTAGTTATATGTGGCTTAGGACCAATCCTCTTAAAGGAGAATGTTTCTGTTTTCTGTTTCTGATTGTCCCTTCCAACAATCTGATGAACACAGTCATATCATGCTCTGCCTCAGGAGGCAATTACAACTCAGATTCAAGGCCCTGTTACTCTGCTGTCTTCTTGCTCCAGCAGCAGGAAATTAACCCTGGCCTAAAGTACAATTCAATGCTATTGCTGCTCATGACCAGCTCTGTAATTGTTTGAGTCTCTGTCTCCATTAGTTTACAACAATAATGCAATCAAAAGTGGATGCAACACTGACAGCTATGAAAATGGCTCTGATTTTTGTGTAAATAATTAATCTATTTACATGTGTTCATATCTGGAACTCTAATCTATACAACTGAAACCAGGGAGGGGTTCTTTGGAGGTTTTTTCTAAAACATTGAGTAGAAGGTGAGAAACATACACATTTCTCTAGTTACTCAAATTCATTAAAAAAATTTTGAGAAAACATTTTCTTCCCTGGATATTATTTTAAACATTCGTGCTATTTATTTAATAATACTACATCCCTCTGCTAAGTCTGACATTTTCCTCAGATAGTCATGGCAGAACAAAATGTTTTTCTTTCTTTCTTCATAATGCAGCTTTTTTACTTTAAGGCATCCAGCAGTTAATGCCCAAATAATGAATTTCTGGATGTTTCTACTGTTCTGTGACATCACCAGACTTTTTATTGTCTGCTCAGAGAACAAATCATACCTTCAGCCAGTGCTCATGGGTTCTGAAACAGGATGCACTCTCTCTGTGTCTGCAGGTTGGAGCTGTAATTCAGATTCAGTTTGACAAATATGTCAGAAAACATGTTTTATTAGCACATAGAGTATACTGTTAAAACTAATGCAAACTGCTCTTCAGCAAGTCAGAAGCAGTAAGGTTTTTTGCTTGAGAAGGAAACATTTAACAACATTTAACATTTAATCTAAGACAATGGCATACTTTTCCAGAAAACAAAGAAACCAACAGCGAAAACTGATGAAACAAAAAAAAAAGGCACAAAATAAACCATCAACAAAAACCCAACAAAACATTAAGACAATGTGCCTACATATCCCACTTGTTTATAGTAGGGATCATAACACAAATTAACAAATGACTAGTTCTTTAAAGAGATACATAAGGAAAAAAAGCATGAAGCTGAGAAAAATACAGAATTTGAAAAAACATGAAGATCTTCAAATGTTTCTTCATTTTCTGTTTACCTGATGTCAATTCATTCCTGGATTCAGCACAATGAGACTCAACATCAGACAGCTAGCACCAAAGCTATACAGCACAGCAGAACATGGCAGTTAAAAATAAATCGTATATCAGAAAAAGAAAAATCTCAGTCCTCCCAGGATAAAATTCTGCACTGTATTCTTGTGACTCCATTCCTTCTCCCACCCTAAATCAGACACCTGAACATAAAACATTATTACAGTTTAAAAGGAAACAATTTCACTTTTTTTTTTCTAAATAAAGAAGATATTACATGCTTCTGCCAATACAGTACCTGTAAGGTGAAGAGCTAGAAAGACAGTGAAGGCCATAATGAAGTGAACGTGAAGACATCAGAGTGGTGACCTGTCACTAATAGGGTTCCACAGGGCTCATCTCAGTCCCTGTATTCTTCAACATCTTCATAAATGACATGAACACAAGACTGGAAGGGATACTAAGCAAGTTTACAGATGACACAAACCTGGATCTGAGGTGCCGCAGGCACACAGCGCTCTGCATAAGCAGGCTAGGACCCATGGACAGGAGGTGCCATGTTACAGCATAACGCTACAGGATCCCACAGTAGTCAATTTTGGAGCTGTTTTGGTCTTCTCTGAAACGGACAGCTGTTTAGACCCAGAGAACCCATCTCACCAGTGATTCTCAGAGGTGCTTGTTCCTGACTTCTTGCTGCCAGTCAACTCTTATTTCAGAGCGAAAATTTTGGGAGGAAAGGAGAAAGCGAACGGGAGGAAGTAAAACAGTTAAGAAATGAAGAGTAGGTCTCAGAATTTTTGAATTTCCTGAGAGATATGAAACCAGCTATCTTATTACCCCTGGGGTTTCATCAGCCTGCTAAGTATTTCATTTATGAAAAATGCTTTCTTATGATAATGATTTCATTTGCTCATTCTTGGCCTATCTATCAATTCTGATTATAAATTACTTGATACAAGTATGAATTCTTTCTGCAAGTACAGTTTTTAGCTCCTAGAGACCTATGTCCCCTTGGGAACCTTGGAATTATATCCTTTTATGTAAGCAGAGTTAGTGTATCTAATAAGGAACTTCAGCAAACTTAATATTTTTTTTTTCTTAAAAGAAGGAAGTCTTGGTAAGTATATATTCCTTTTCACAGTTCACTGACATACTGAACTACTATAGCACATTTCAGTATTTTCCCTTCTAAAAGGAAATACTCAGGCAGAAAAGAGTTAACATTTTGGTTAATGAAAGAAATAAAGTAATTTGTTTCAGGTCATGTAGTCTCTGCTGAAAACTTAATGCACACACACAAAATCTCTCACTCAGAAAATATCAAAATTTAACAAAGAGTGATTCCACTGTTGTGTTGAGATAAATTTTTATTAGGAAAGATGAGAATAACCAGCAGCTGAATTCCAAAATAAAATGATTTACCTTGAATATCCTTCTAAAGCACTCCTACAGGAAATGGGAATTTAATAAGACATTACTAGATTAAGCTTTATTCTTTGAAAACAGATACTGAATTACATGGGACTCTGATTGTAATCATCTGTTAAAAAGACACACCAAGGCAATCAACTACTTCAACTTCTTCCAGGAAATGTAAGAGCAGAGGCAGAGCTGTTTTATATGAAAGAGTCACATTATAGTATTGCCAAGAAGAAATAATTTTTGTGAAGAAGATGTCATTTTTCACTTTTATAAAATTGGTTACAATATCTTCATTATGTGGGCTATAGTTTTTCTTGGTTTGGACATACATTTTTCAGCAGGATTTTCTACTGTAAATGTCTGCCTATTTTCAATAGTCCTTATTACAACACTATTAAAAATAAGGGAAGCATAAAAAATGATCAATACAATGCACCTCATATTCTCCTGGATATGAGAGGATGCTTCTGCAACAAACTTACACAATACAGGAATTAGTAGTTTAGTAGGTGGACTTCTTTTTTATAAAAAAAAAAATTACTTTTACATTAATATGAATGTGCCCCAGAAGTTCCCAATGTATTAATTGAATAAACAGTTAATTTTTTTTAATTGATACATTGCTAAAAGTTAGTAAAAATCAAGACTAGTGTGATTTCAATTTGCTAGTCTGTGTAAAGCATATAACCATATAACTCTGCTATGAGTAAGGAAGATACATTTTTAAAACTACCTTAGTGCATCAAGCTGAGGGGTCCCCTCCCGGGCCACGTGGTCACCACCCACGTGGTCTCCAAACATCCCAGCAAAAAGACACACATACCAGAGGCAGGAAAACAGAGGGAGATTTAATCACCTGGCCAGGCTTTTTATAGGGCTTCACAACCTATAGGGTTCAAGGGGAAGGGTTAACAACAGACCAATCGGAGGGGTTTCACCTGGCCTGGCCAAGGCTTGCATACTAATTAGGGAGACAAAGGGTCCAGGGAAGGAGGGGTAACTCGGGAAAAGGGGTAAAAACTTCATGTTACAATACAGTAAAAGAGGCACTCTGGCTGGATTCTCCATCCTCCCCAGAGACCCATCTCTTGCATAACTTATTCCACTTCTGATATTGTGAATCTATTCCCACACTTTAGGACACACCACAGCACTCTTTCTTGTCCCTATGAACGGAATGACTGCAGTCCCCATTCATTATAATAATATTATAATAGTCTAAGATGACTAAACTATGAAAATTGAGTTTATGTAGTTACACCTCTGTTATTTTATGAATGTGAGTTAATTGAAGCAATCAGATAAATTTATGCAATCTTATTTAAACTAATGAGTTCCTGGAAAACTATTTGTACCACTGAAGATTATTGCTATTCTTTTTGTCTTTTCCCCCATGAATTCTTAATAAGAATCACAGAGATCAAGCTGAGTGTAAGATTTTTTACTTGATGCCTGCAACTACCAAAAGTCTGTGATTGGAGTCATAAAATTTTAGTATATTTTAAGGAGAAATATATAAACAATGGGAGATTATGCATAGCATGGCACTTATTGCAATAGTTTTTTTGTTTGGTTGTTTTGTGGGGTTTTGTGTGGGTTTTTTTTCTATTTTTTTGGAAGGGGGTTGGTTTTTTTCCTTCAGTTGCTGTATAGCAGTTATGAGAGAGGAGAAGCTCTCATCAAAAGAATGGACAAAGGTAATTCTTGTACATTTCTGAATGTTTGCTAAAGTATGAGTAGGTTGTTGTATGTGACATACCTACAAAGAAAAATTGTCTTTGTAGTACAATTGGAAATTCAGATACAAGAAGTTTTGTTTTAAAAATTACCTCCCTCTCAATCCTCAGAGGTATCCTACAGAGATTGTCTTTTTAAAAGAAGAGAGAGAAGAGACAAAAGCTTTCTTATGTCAGAGTTAGTTAGGTACTGAAATTCATTTACTGGGGACTTTATGAACATTAATGAAAAAAATTGTTTCAGATGTTACAGTGCTGTTCACCACTCCAAAGGATAGCCTATCAGTACTGTTTCCTATAATTATAGGACAATTGCGTGGAGAATACCGATTTTGTGTAAAATAAGCCTAAATCCATTTCAGCAAGAGATACACTGTTATAATCTGGTCCGAACTTTGCCAGGTGTTCACTTTAATTTCAGGTTTCAAGAGATGTCACCCATATGAACTCTTCTAAAGCCATAGGGTTTTTGGTACCCTGAGTTCATGTTCACATTTTTCTCTAAGAGATTTCTTTTAATTTGGTGAGAAAATAGGCATTTTAGCAAAAAAGGGCTTTACAGAGGTAACATACAACTTCACAAAACCATTATAACAGATTACCAGGCCCAACAAGCATTGCTATAGAGAACCTTTGTTACACCCAGCAAACACAAACTCCATGCAACTTAAGTGAGATACAGAAAATAGGTGTTTAAATTACCCACAAGAGGAAGAAAAGAACAAAGGAAGAGAGATTAAGAGAAGAAAGGAAAGGAAAAGAAAGGAAAAGAAGGGAAGGGAAGGGAAGGGAAGGGAAGGGAAGGGAAGAAAAACAGGTACCACTTAGAAGGTCACAAGTTGATGGCTTCCAGGAGAAGAAGCCAGGACCCACAATGGAGACCTTGTGCGTGTCTGTTTATAGACTTTAGTCACTGTGGTTGCTCCCCCCAGGTGGAACCTTTGGTTCACTGACTGTCCCCTTGGCCACAGTGAGGGGTGTCACAGACAATTAGAGGTTCCAGGGGGGTGTGGTGTAAGTGGGTTACCAGGCAGACCTTGTTGACAGGTGCTCCATGCCCTTCATGCCATGTGGCCAAACCTCGGTGGCCATCCTGTCTGACCATGTGGTCTGGTCCCCTCCCCTCACACACACACACACACACACACACAC
>VWZF01006652.1:0-33195 GCA_013396755.1 Sclerurus mexicanus | reverse complement strand
CTTAGTCCTCCTTTTGAACTAAGGCAGTATCCCATTGGCTTGTAAGAGGTCTGCCCAGATCTCTTGCACTTGCACTTGTGGGAGTTTTTGGATTTGTTTGGGTTTTTTTGTTTTTTGATTGGTTTGGTGGGTTTTTTAATATGTGGTTATGTTTTTTCTTTGTTGTTGTTATTGTTCTACGGCAATGAAGTGTGATAAGTAACTTCAGACCTGCATTAGGAGAGATGGTCCCCAGCTCTAAGATGCTTACACAGATCACTAAGACCTGTCTTAGCATGCAGTTTTGATGAGATAAATATAACTTGGAAAGGTAGTTTCCGTGAAAGTCATATGAAGTTCCATGAAGTTCCAAGGTGTGTGTTTGGAATGTTTTTATGGTATGATATGCTGGTCTTCACTGGGATAGAATTAATTTTCTTCACAGTAGCTGGTATGGGACCATGTTTTGGATTTCTGCTNTCACTGGGATAGAATTAATTTTCTTCACAGTAGCTGGTATGGGACCATGTTTTGGATTTCTGCTGAAAATAGTGTTGATAACTTAGGGATGTTTTCATTATCTCTGAGCAGTATTTACACAGAGCCAAGGTCTTTTCTGCTCCTTGCCCCACCAGTGAGAAGGCTGGGGGTGCACTAGGAGTTGTGGCAATTCATCCAGGACAGCTGACCCCAGGGATATCCCAGACCAGTTGATGTCATGCTCAGCATCCAGAGCAGGGGAAAGAAGGGAGGGGCAGATGTTCAGAGTGATGGTGTTTGTCTTCTCAAGTCACTTGTTACACGTGATGGAGCCCTGCTGTCCTGGGGGTGGTCGAACACCTGCTTGCGATGGGAAGTGGGAATGAGTTCCATGGTTTGCTTTGCTTGGCTGTGCGGCTTTTCCTTTGCCTGTAGAACTGTCTTTGTCTCAACCCACAAGTTTTCTCACTCTTACCCTTCCAGTTCGCTCCCTCATTGCAGTGTGGGGGGAGGAAGCAAGCAGCTCTTTGAGGCTGACTTGCTCTCTGGGGTTAAACCATGACGCACGGGCAGATTTTGATGAAAAATTGTTATTCCACAAGCTTGTTCTGAGTTTTCACTTGTTATCTTATGCAAACAGGCCAGTTCAGGCAGAGGAATAAAATCATCATTGCCCTTTACCTTGCTGAATTGAGATACAAAAAAAAGCTTAAAGAGCCTTTTCATGTGCAATAATTTCCTTGTTGTTAATGTCTCACATAAGCTGTCAGTTCCTGACACAAGCACTTTTCACATCCTGGGTTTGTTGGAAAAGCTCTGCTTTGGGCCAGGCAGTGCTGTGGGTGCAGGCAGCGACATGCACCCAGTAAGTCAGGGCAGGAAAGCTGCACTCTGCTCCTTCCATGGCTTCCCTGGGCCTGTGTCTCCTCCTTCAGCAGCACAAATTTGCAGTTGGGAAAATGTGTACATTAACAGCTAGCAGTGGTTAAATCCAGCAAAACAGCAGGAAATACACTGGCAAGTGATCCTCAGCAGAGCTTCACCTCAGTTTTGTTCTTGCCTTGAAAGCTATACTGACAGTTTCCTATTGAAGTGCTTGCTGGGGCTTGTTGCATACATAGATGTATCAAACAAATCTCCTGAGCTTCCTGCATTTTCAGTCATGGAACTCTTCAGTTTTCAGCAAGTTTTCTTGATAGCTGGGATGAGAAGAGAGGAATGTCCTTCCTCATCCTATGGCCCTGTGGCAATCACTCTGTACTTGCATCATGAGCCACCTGGTGGCTCCTTAGTGTTTCTCTCTTGAGTTTATATTTGGGGATGGAGGTGGACTTTACATGCAGAAGGCCTTGAGAAGTTCCCTCAGGCATTGCTGCATCAGAAGGGGGCCAGAAGCAAGGTGCCTGGCTGCCATCCCTGCTTTGAATGGGTCAGATCTCTGCTGCCAGATGATCTGGTCCAAGGGTCCCAGACCACTGGGTCTGGGAATCAGTGTGTTCAGCCCTTACTGTGATGCCTATGCTGTTGTTTGGGTTTGGTGTTTTTGTTTGGGTTTTTGGGGGTTTTTTTGGAGTGGGTGAAATTTGTCAGTTTTTTTCTTTTCCTCCACATTGTCAAATCAGAAGAGCCGTGACACCCTGAAACATTTCACAAAAGGACAGGTTTTAGTTAGTAAACTAAACCATCTCTCTTTTCCAACATCCTTCTTGGCCAAGGAATTTTCTGCCTACTGTAGTTTCACTGACAGGATTTTAAAAGGACTCAGATGAGTGTGAACCCTTACTCCGTGAGTGTGCAGTCAGGCAGCCTGTCCTCTGAAACTGGAGAACCAGGTGGGAAACTCTCTTGTTACCCAGTAGAGCTAATCAATTAATTAGCAAGGGATGATGTGCACCAAACAATCTGCTATGCCAGATGGATGCTTCAGTGTTAATTTATGTTCTCAAAATAACTGGACATAGATATGCTCAGTACTGAGCCCTAGATCCTGCTTTCTTTGGATTCAGTGGTGAAAATATTGTTGGCTTTAGTGATCCAAGTGCATAATTCTTCAGGAATAATTTGTGTTGGCATCAAACTGTAACAGTAAAAATGAAATTAATAAAAGCTGTTCAGAGCAGTGGATTTTACCTTCTTACACAGGCACACATAGGTAAAAAAAAATAATATTTGTTTTTATCTTCCTAGAACATTTCTATTATCTGAATGCCAAGAAATGAGTAATTTGTGGGGTTTTTTTTCTTTTTCTTTCTTATAAATAACTTTTGATGTGTTTTCCTAAGGAAGTTGGAACTAAAGCCTGGTCCTGGAAATGTTACATTGGACATTGCTTTCTCTTTGAAAGCCTCATGAAGGAGACTGAAAGAAAAAAAACAATTAAGTTAAAAGGTCATGGCAGTGGCTTTTTCTACCACATTTAACTTTAAAAGAAGAAGGCTTCCTTCCGTATTTTTCTTTCATTCTTTCTTTTGTTTTGGTTTTATTTTTTTAACTTCAGCTTCTCATCACCAGCAGTTGTGCCAGACAGATCCTTCTGAAGTACCTCTTGGAGACCCACAGAGCTCACAACAATCTGTGGTCAGGCTTCAGTGGGAAACTGGAGACTGTTGCTGCTGGCTGGAGGGAGAACTGGCCCTCTGTGATGCAGGGGGCATTTGCAAGTGAGAATTCAGGAGATCTCTGGGTCACATCAATAGTTCACCCGCACTTTGTAAAAGGCAGTGGATTTGTTTTGTCATGCTCATGCAAAGAGCCAGGTATTAGTTGTAAAACTGGGGAAGAGACAGGCCCTGGAGGATGGAAGAAATTTGAAATTCTCTGCTTTTGTCTTTTTCATTGAAATTCAAAATATGCGTCTTGCTAGTTTTTAACACTGAAGATAAAGCTTTCTACACTGACCTTTATCTATGCCCAGATGCTGGTTTGATAGTTATTTACAGGATCAATTGTGTGATCAAAAAGCTAATTCAAATCACTTTTTGCACTCTTAGTTTGCTTCACTGATCTCAGCACAGACTACACAGACTGCACAGACTGCTCTCAGAGGCTTTGATTCTGTTTTCAGGTTTTAACCAAAACATTGAATAACTTTCACCTTTGTGATACTATGAGGTTTCTTTTTAACTAAGTAAAGTGTTTTAACATGCTCTAATTTGTTTTTCAGCAAATGTGTCTAACACTTCATAGAGAGGGGCTAGTTCTGGGAACAAGATGTGCTGTCTTGCCTCACTTAACCTGAGAGTTGGAAAAATACTCCTTGACGATCAGCGCTGGAGAGATTATTGATGAATGACCTCCTATTATAGCCGTGTGCAGATCCCAGAATACTTGTGCGTGAACTTCTGGGAGGAGATGATGTGTGCAGGTTAAATGTGCTGATCCAGACCTCTGCAGTCTGGCATATGGCACAGAAGGCTGGCGTGGGCTGTACAGTGACTGAGCTCCCTTTGTGGGGCATGTTCCAACATCAGGGGATCAGACCAGAGAACAATGCTTGTCCCTTTCATCACCAGAATGCATGAGACCCCAGAGACTGGTGAGGAAACCCAAGTTTTCTTAGCACAGTGCAAGTTTTAGGGGACTTGAAGGGAGGATTCATGGCTCTTCCCATGAGCTTGGCCTGAGTGTGGAAGATGGGGTAAAACTGTTGTGATTTAGGAATGGTATTTACTGCTCCCACTGAGACTCTCCAAACCATGTGGCTGCTTGTTTGGTCACCCCCTTCTTCTCCCCCTGTGATGGGATGGAGAGAACTGGAGGCACAAAAGTTAAAGATCAGAAATAAGAAAAATTTATTGGAAACAGCAATGAGATAAGAAAAATAGTAACAGCAACAGTACCAATGACTGAGGGTACAAGAAAGAGGTGAACAATTAACATGGAAACCCCCCAACAACAGACAGTACCGTACTACTCCCTCTACTACACTGTGTCAGCTTGGAAGAGACTCCCTGTCCCCCGCCCTAGGCAATGAGGTGGTGTAATATAGAATAATCTCTGGGTCCTGGCCATGCCCCCTCCTGGCTACTGCAAAAATTGACCCTGTCCTGGTCAGAACCAAGGCAAACTATGGAGACGCTTAATTCAAGGATACTTGAAGATGCTGGAAAAAAGAGACTACACAGCAATGGGCAGAAGTGTGACAAAATCTGGGAAACTGAGACATGTTCTCATAATCTTGCAGTTGTAATGGGATTTTTTCCCCTTCAGAGCAAGCATTAAGATTTGCAGAGAGCTTGAAGGTCTAGGTCAGAGCTGAGTCATAGCCAGGCACTTTGGTACTGGAACTTTACTCTTTCTTCATTGCTTCCAAAAATCAGAGCTGGCTTTAGCTTAATCCTACACCTCATCTCTTGCTTACTGCAGGGTGTTCCTTCCATCTCTCCTTGTTCCTGTCAGCTTTTAATGTGTTTCCCAGTCTGATGGCAGTTAAGGTGTAGAGCTGAGATGTACCCATTGTTCTTGCATCCCATATATCACTACAGACTGAGAGAGAACTGATGAAATGAAGGATGGGGTTTCTAAAATGGTTGCCTGCAATTGTCTGGTTTACAAGCAACATTTCAGGGAAGGAGAAAAAGGGATACAGATTCTGTTTGTGAACAACAGTTTGTCGTGTTGGTTGCTCCTATTTTGGTTGCAAGTAGGACCTTTATCCATATTTGCCTAAGCTGTATTCGGGTGCTCCTGAATATGACTGTTCTCGGTTCATGTCAGCCAAAGGCATTTAAGCAGAATATACAACTAGGTGGTATCTTAATTTTATGCTTGGTAGCTTCCAAAAACTCAAGAGGCTAAACAGAGTTTATATTTGTGGTTTGTTTTAGAGGTCAGGGTGAAAGGTAGATGAGAGATGTTGACCTTGTAATGTTTAGAGAGGTAGGTTTAGAATTTGTGTTTATAGCTACCTAGTGCTAACTTGCTCAATAAAAACCCTGTAAGGTTTCCAAGTGTATCAGGAAACCCAAGGTAGTGTTGGTAAAGGAAGCCAGCTGCAAGAAAATTTGGGTTATTGTGCTGTTGTATTTATTTCTGGGTGCAGTAGGGTGGTGTGAAGTGTAAGCAGACAGATGCATTACAGATGATGGCTGGAAGTCTCTTTTGGTGTATGGACTAACTGACCAAGTGGCAGGTAGATCATTTTAGGAAGTGTACCTTCCCTTTGCTATAGTGTTAGTTCTCTGTCTCCCAGCCCAAGCAGTGTGTGGCAGTTGTACTTATTGCAAGACCTTTCAAAGCAGCACGTGGCCTCTGAGCTGTTGCACCACAGGCCCTGCAGGCTGTGCAGGGGAAAGTGGTCTGTGTCCATTCAATCAGGACTTTTGGAAGTGCCTCAATAAATACAAATACTGTATTTGAGCCATAATCACTACACTGTAGCAACATTACTTAAATGTTTAAGAATACATCTGTGAGAGGGAGTGAGAATTACATGGTTCATTCACTACACGGGTAGGAAAAATTACTTTCCTTGTGTCTCTTCTCTGTGGCTCAGCTGGGATTTATTGTCATAACTAAATAATTTTGTACCAACAAGTAGCCACTTTCTCCCACTGTAACTTTAAATACTGATCGGAGGTGGAAAGGGAGCACTGAGATCCATGCGGATTGTAGTTGCGTCATGCCCGTGATTTCTTCCAGCACAACAGGCAGAGTCCCTGGCATAGTCTAGAGTGCAGCATCCCCTCTGCTCCCAGCAGCAGCCTGGGGGGTGGTGGCAGTCCCCACCGCTGCTCTCCAAGATCTGTTCACCAGCAAAAACTGAGACAGTTCTAGCATTTCCTGGGGTGGAGACTTTGACTCCTGGTATCTCCCTGTTTTCTTAATTTTTACTTCCATAATAGCAGGTGTCCTTAGTGGAAACAAACCTGTGAGGCATTGGAGGTGTCTCTCTAGGCTTCCTGGAGGGTAGAGCCACCTTGGCACAAGGAGCATGTCAGGACTGAATGGAGGAATAGTCAGTGGTGGCAGTAGCTGGGCTTTGTCTTTGGCTACAAACAAGGACTCACAAGTGCTTCTGTATATTGTAAAGGAAGGGCTTGGATTAGTGTCTGGGCAGGGGCCTGGTCTCTGCTATTCAGTTTCAGTACTGCTGCAGCTGATTCACAGGTTTCAAGAGCCATGGCCCTTCTTTGGGCAGTGAAAACCTTCTTGAAGCCAAGTAGAGGCATTTTTTGCCTTAATTTCTCTGTCTCCTTTCCCTATCTGCAAAGCAGGATAAATGTGCTTCTATCTTCACCCTTTCCTGCTGAGTCTGTCTCGATAAGGAGGTCACTAGTGCTACAGTCATGGCTTTGTACAGGGGACATGTAGGACACTTCTCTCAATTCGCCAAGTTGTCATCCTCCAGCCTTGGAGCACCACCAGCAAGCCAAGAAAGCAGCTGCGTTCAGGACAAGGTTCTTGCAGTGCAGCTGGTGTTGTCTGGTTGGTTAGGTTTGTTTTTGTGTTTTCACCTTATTTCTAATTATGCTGATATTTACCGCTCAGCAGTTGTAGTGTGGGAAGGAGAGTAGTGAGCTCTGGCTCTGCAGCTGACACTCTCCTGGTGCCTCGGCTGCATGTCAGCAAAGGGCTATTGCTGGCCGGGGTAGAGCTGTGCGGGTTTTGCCTTCTGTTGACAAAAGGTAATTTGGAGTTACCCACTAGGTAACACCTTTAAAGTGCACCAAAAAAAAAATTATTGACCTTGTTTCTGTGGCAGGAACTACCTGGCAAATGACTGATGTTTGAGAAGGGTATCTTTGTGGAATGGGATCCGCCATAGCGAAAAACTGCCCCAAAATGAATACTGTCCTGATTCCTGGTCCTAAATTGCCTGCTGCGTGCCAGTCTGTGTTTCACTGTTTTCCCACATCTGTTTCTGAGGAATTCTAGACGTGCTAGTTTCACAGGATCCTTCCTGCTATGTCACCAGTCTGGGATAGCATCAGAAAATGGTCATGGGAACTTGTCCAGAGTCCTGCATCCTCCATCCTCTGAGACTCAGCACCGATGTGATACTGGCACTAAAAAGAAACCTGGATTGAGTGATGAAATGGTCTTTGGGCTTTAAACTATAAATTTCAGAATTCATTTAATGATTTATCACTCTTCTGATTCTGCAGTAAAGCGTGCTTTATCTTTTAAAGCAGATCCATGCTCTCATAACTGTTTCCAAGGGTCACTGTTCTAATTCAGAAGCTCTTGAATTTGCTTGATAGCTGCTTCCAATTTCCATTTCCAGTGGTGGGAGTGCAGTGTCATGGTAGGAGCATTGGACTCTCTGTGGAGCAGATATGGGAAGGAATATATGAGCTCAGGCGTGGCATCTCAGTTAATGTTAAACTTGACTTTAATCTGGGCTCTGGAAGTAGGTTTTACACCTGCGTCCTGTGTGAAGATGAAAGTGATCAAGTTATGGACAATTTACACGCTTCTGGGAGATGTGAAGATCTATTTGTAAATCCATTTGCAGACAGTGCATGTCCTGAATTGCTGAGTGCCAGGCAGTGATGGGAAACAGGCTGATGAAAGGCCTGATGCTAGGTACTGCCTTGTTCTAGGATGGGATTTAGGTGTCGTCTTCGGAGTCCCATTTTCCTCTGGGAGCATTAGACACAAATTGCCTCCTGCCCCAATGATTGCAGGCTGTTTGCCAGCATAGAGCTTTATACCAAAATCTTTGGCCAAGCATGCAGTAATTGGTTGGCTTTTAATTTCTTTCCTTTTTTTAAGCAGGACTTCAAAAACTGCAGCTTTGCCATGGAGTCATAATTACATAAGCCATAGAAATGTACTTCAGTGACCAGTCAAATGACTTTGTTTTTTCCAGTAGCTTAAGCTTGACATTTATTAAGTTGTTGAAGGAATATAATTGAAATTCATTGGGGAGTTTAATTTTATCAAGCCCTCTGTTACTTATGCTTTTGCTATGTGTCTGTGTGTATTTGGGTTGCCTATAAATGGGTTTTTTTGCTTTCATAAAGGAATTAGCACAATAGTGCAGCTGTGTAAGGAGCCAGCCCCAGTCCCCACCCCTTGCTGCTCTGGGTGGACAAGCATTGACATAAACATGTGCAGAAGTCACCTTTAAGTATTTCAGTTGGTTGAAAAGTTCTATTTTTTTTTTTAATTTTGTTGCAGACTTTTATTCTGTTTTTGAGCATAAACAGACACCTGAGGTCTAGTATATTCAAGAAGGTTTTGAAGGCTGCTCTGGGGATGCTACTGTCACTCTGACTGGTGCTGGGAGATGGCTGCTGCCCTGCAACCCTGACAGGTCTTATGGCCAGCAAGAAACTCACTTGCTTTGTCTCCCTTTAGAACTTTTCAGCTCTGTATTGCACAGTTCTCAAATGGGGGTCTTGCCTGCTGGCTCTGTAAGTATTACCTTGATCTGCTCCCAGCTTGTTGCAGGGACCTCAGTCAGAAAACAGTGCTTTGCACTGCAAAGAGTGCTCTGCAAACAGTGCTCAGTCCTTTGCTGCAACCCCCATTCCTGCACCAACCTGGATGCTTGTCTGTGTCTGCCACAAAACCCTACACTGTGTCCCCCCCATCAGCCCCTATGTTTTACCTTCTCTTCCCGCATCTAAATTGTAAGGCCTGATGATGCTTTCTGGCATTCTGAAACTGGGAGGGAGGAGTCATGGGACTTGTGCTTCTTCAGATGTGGCAGGCGTCCTCCGCTGGGAGTTCTATAACCAGCAAATCCGGGGAGGAGTTAAAGTGTCACTTGTCTGATCTGGAAACATGAACTAGGAGGAACCTTCTCCACCAGCTCCTGCTCTGCAAAAAATACTGCCTTCATATTACAGCCTGAATGGAGATCTGCCGTCTGTCATTGTGTGGCTGTCCCGGATTTTGGGTGTGGTGGCTGTGGTGCATCCAGGACATTGGTGTGCTCCTTGTGCATACTGCCTTATCTACCACCGCTCAGTATGTGCTCACAGCCATCCCCACGGAAACACAGCCACTCTTTTTTCTGTGCATGATAGTGCCTAGCCTGGATTTTGCTGCTTTTGCCAGTATTATTCCTTAAACCAGTGACTTAAGCTGTGAAAGGTGAGCATGTGGGAAAAGATTTGGTTACAGAGATCTGGGCTCTGGCTTAGAATTCTTTCCTTAAGAGGGTTCAGGCGCTCAGTTTTCTCTCTGTCCCTTGCAAGTGGGGAGGGCAGAAGGATGAACATTGTGGATGGGTTCAGTTCTGCTCCACAATCCTGGTGACCGGCTTAGGGTAAGGGTTACTGTGTTACTACGTGAGTTTTTATGTGTAAGTTGAATTTTTGCGTGGTTATAAAGATTGTTCTTTGTTTTGACTGAATTGATCCTTTCTGCTGTCCTCATTGTCTAGCATCCCTGCAATTCCTCACTTGAAAAAAGCAGGCTGACAGGGGCTGTTAGCAGGACATGTGCTTATCTGCAGTGTGGTCTCTCTGCCCTTTCTTTTAATTAAACTTCAGCATCTTCTAATTGTTTTCTAGTGATTGTGCTCCACTTTGTTGAATCCATCCTTGACAATGCTCAGCCTGCTCAGTTTGCACCAGAGCTTCTGTGCTTTTTGGCAAAGTGTTGTAATGCCGGTCCTTCTCGAACTGTTTTTCTGAGGCTGATGTGAAAGAGAGTTCACAGAGCAGAGACTGTCCGAAGATCACACAAGAAAACCTAGAATGATAGTGCAGGCAGCTGTGAATTCTCAAATTTGATCTGTAAAACATGGGACGGTGGGCTAAATCTCTTCCTTCAGTCTTACAAGGGTTAAGTGCATTAAAGGCATTTCAGAGAGTATTTCAGTTCTTATGACCATATAAACACATTGTATTTCAGGCTTGGGGGTTGCTGTAAACTGACTTCCCGGATTCTTGTCACGTTGAAAGATCCAACTGTTGTGTGTCAGCTGTAGCTGCAATTACAGAGTAAGTTTCGGGTTTGTGATTGCGTTTTGTTTGAGGGTGCTGCCCTAAGCACAGTAGCAAAACTGTTTTCTGAGTCCGTGCAGAGCAGAGAGGAAATTGAGGGGGGGTTGTGCTATACCTTGAAGTTCTTTGCTTGCTTAGTAACTACAGCTTGATTTCCACATCTGAGATGTTGTAAAAGCCTGAAATAAATACTGGGAGACAGTTGGGGGTGGAGGCGAGGGCTTTTAAGTAGCCTTTTTCAATGTAAAGTAAAATCTTCCCATCAGTTATGGGGAGATCTGTTGCATGGTTCAGAAAAATGCTACAACTAAATCATGCTTATGATGAGCCCTGGGAGGCCAGGGACATGAATACAGTGAAGTTGCTCCTCTGTTCCGTTCTATGCACAGGGTTATTTGGGAACACTGATAATTAGAGGGGTCCCTGGCCACCCATGACTAGTTTGCAATAACCCCGTGCTGTGTGCCTTTATCTGCTGGAATGTTTAAAATCAGGAATAAAATGTTAATGTGGAAATGTTCAAATTACCACTGAGTTAGCACTGAAACACTGAGTAGGTTGCTCTCTACAGAGGGGTGTGGAGCCATTGCAACTCCAGCTGCTGGCAACAGGAATTACCAGTAGCTCAGTACTTTGGAAGCTGCTGAAGGACTTGCAAGCAGATCTAGATGTCTGTCTCTAGGTAGTGAAGTTGAAAATGCTGGCCTGAATTTGCATGGCAGAGGAACATAAATAAATAGCAAGAAATTAAGCAGAACAGAGAGAGGAAGAAGTTCATGATAGCCATAATTGTAATGGGAAATGAACTCTTCCTCTGTAGCTGTTTTTAGAGTAGCAAGTCAGCAGGTGTGAACTTCGGTGGCATTAAACCAGTCACGGTGACTTGATGCTCAGGAGTTAAGAATGTGGCTGGCTGGTAGCTGGGTGTTGCATTGATCTTATATGATGGCATTGTTCCAGCCCAGTGAATCACAGGCTTTTCCTTCTGATTTAACCCCATATTCTGGTTCTGTCCAGGACAGGTTTAATTTTTGCAGTAGCCAGGAGGGGGCATGGTCAGAACCTGAGGCTATTCTGTACCACCTCAGGACAGTGGGAGGGGTTCTTTCAGGTTCATGTGCATGGCAGTGGTTGGGTATTGCCGGGCTCTGTGTGGTGAGGAAATCACATGTGGATCACTCACCTCCTTTCACACCCTGTTATTCATATTGTTGCTGTTACTGTTCATTTCCTTATGTCATTGCTGTTTTCAGTCAATTGTTCATTTCTCAGCCTGTGATCTTTACCCTTTGTGCCTCCAATTCTCCTCTTTGGCCACCGCAAGGGAAGAGGGAGTGGGGATTGAGCGAGCAGTGCGTGGTTTGGAGTAGGAGTGGGAGCACTAAGTTGGGAAATACCATTCCTAACCACAACAGTGGCATCCACAATGACCTTATCCTCCTCTCATTTAAACTGGCAATGAAATTCTTGTTCTCCATGTGCATGATAAAGTTACTACTTTCCTGCCTTTGTATTATCCTGCCAGAACTGTTCTGATGGAGTTTGCGGTAGGGAACAGGGAGAGCCTTCACCTTTGGTCCCCTTTGCTAGACAGGACTATCCCTGTTGAATTCACTCAGAGCACAAATCTGCAGAAAACCTGTTGTTAACCAGGAGTGGGGTAGTTATGGTCTTGCAGGACGGTGAACCTTTCTCACTGTAAAAAAGAGCAAAGCTCCTTATCCTGAGACTGCCTTGATACTGCTCTGCTGGGACTTCCATGTGTGCCAGGACAGTGTCACATACAAGATGGGGCTAGCTGGAAAGCTGGAGTTTTAGAGTACACTTGGCATATCTGTCTTATCTGAGAGAGAAAGTGTATAGGTTAGCCATTGATAATATAATAGGCTTTGTTCTGAAGCAGCAGTATCCTCAGAAATGCCACACTATATGCCTTATCTTCCTCCTCCTTTGTAAGCTGAGGTGAACAACTGGATGTATTGGGAGTACAAGACAGTGATTCTCAGTGTGGAAGCTAAGTCTGGCGCTACACTGAAACACAAGAGAGCATTATTATTTCTATAAAAAATGCAAAGTTAAATTTTAAAGCCATAACCGAATATACTTTTAAACCCTTATTCCATCTCCCACCTCTTTCTCTTCTCTCCTTCCTGTTTGTTTTTTGCCCTTTGCTCTGCTTTACATACACAAGTGCTTAATTCTCCCCGCAGGCTTTTTTTCAGCACATGCAACTGTGTGTCAGCCTGTACATCAAACTTCTCTTACCTAGGGAAATGCTTTTGCTCATGTAGATCTGTTGGTTCCATCAACAGAGTCAACTTCTTCAAAGATCTTCAGACATCTTCAAGCACTTTTCCAAATCTTCACTGCTGATTGAATAGTGCCTTAAGGAATTATTTGGTAAATGATAAAAGCAGTGCTGTGGACTTGGAATGCTCACAGGTGGCCAGACACAGGAATGGATCTGTGGAGATGTGTTACGGTTTGCTCTCTCCCCTTCTTTCCCTGTCATGTGAGATTAGAATTAGGGCTGTTGAACTCAAGACTTGATTCTTGTTGAATGGAGACAAGAAACAGTTTCCTCCACATTCACACAGAATTTGGAATCCTGTTTTTGGGTTGGGGAGTAATGCTTCAGGACCTTTTTCCACACCTGTCTAGCTTAGCTGCTTCATTTAAAAAGGGCATTTTTTCTTTTTTTAAATGGCATGTGATTACACAAAAACTTCATCTGTTTTCAAATACATCAGGATAAAGGCAGTCCTTTGACAATCAGAACACCACATGAATCTGGTCGCATGGCAGCAAATTGCTGCAGTTTAGTAGAAGTGTTGTGGGAAGTGTTGTTTTCGGTGCTTCTCCCTCACTTTGGTGCCAGCAATTTCTGAGTTGTTGGGACAGGATGGAAACTGTCTGAACACACAAGGGGCAATAAAGTGCTAGTGGTCTCTGTGATTAACTGGTTTTCTTTGTGCTTTGTTCTTGTTTAATAATACACCAGGGCTATGCTTCTCTTGCGTCTGTGTTTGTTGAAATTGTTTGATGCCTAAAATATGACCCTTTATTGTGTAATCTTGTCTTTGGGTTTGTAACAGGAGTTAAGTTGGTGACAGTATTTGGTCCAAAGTGCAGGCTTCTGACCCGTGTCTCACCTTTTATTTATTTTTCTTGCAGCCAAGGCAGCTGATATTATTTAAGTTGGTAATGTATCTGAAGCATGCCTGGAAATATCTGATAAGTTGCTTCATTCTTTTGATAAGAGAGTGAGGCAGAGAAAAACAGAGCTTAGTGTAAAGTTTATTAAATGGCAGAGCGTGTTTAATCTTCCCACCTCACACACTGAAGGCAGCATTTGTAAGCAACAGTGTCCCCACAGTATTACTAAAACCACATTTGTCTTTGCCACAGTAGGTTGGTTTTTTTCTTTCTCAGATGGACATAGTGGTTTATTAGTTCTTTCTCCTTGGACAGCTGAATAATATGTGCACAAACCCACCTACCTCTGTGCTTCAAAATCATGGAAGTCAGTAAGTTGCACAGCTACCCATTTTGACAGTATGGTAACATGCTGTCAGTGCTATTATTCATTAATATGCTTTGACAACTGCTTGTGTTTGAAATGAAGTATTCTATAATTCCCAGTAAAATGACAGATGAACATAAAGAAGTTGCGTCTTGAGGGATGAGTATGTGAACACTTAGAGCGTGTACATGAGCACTTACATGCCCACTTCTCTACTTATCACTTCTCCATGCCTTGGCACTTCAGTGCACTTAATTTTATCAACTTTTAAAGATGATTGCAAACTTCATGAGATCTGAATTAAAGTCCTGTGTAGATAGGTTGTCATAAACCTTTAGCCAAGTTGTAGTAGTAGCAGCAGAACTAATAATGTGTTACCCCAAATTGCATACCTTTTCTATTTTCTGGCTTTTTCTCCATTATTTTAGTGCTCTACCACTTCTACTGGTGATACCATCAGTTACCATCTGAAAAATCAAATAAATTGTCACGTTTACTGATGCTGTGTGAAAGACTTGCCTATGAATTACTGTAGTTCACCACAGCTGGTGAGTTCAGAGGATACCCAAGGTGTTGATGTGCTTTTTTTTCTACTTGGATTTTTCACTGGAAAAAATAGGTGGAAGAGGATTTTCAGCAGCCAGCCCAAAATACTGCAGTGAATGCATGTTGAAGCCATGACCTGCATCTAAGAGCCCCGAGTCCCAGTGCTGCCACTTCCATTAGGTATCTTCTGTTACTTGCAGGTAAAGATCCAGGCTCATCCTGGCAGTTTGAAGGACCATGTGCATGTACTTACGCATTTGTACTCCTGTGGCTGTCTCAGTTTTCACTCCAGCTTTCTTGGACATGTTCTTTTTATCTAGGCAGAAGTTGAAGGTAGTAATTTGCCTGCTTCTATGCTTAAGGGAAAAAAGCCTTTTCAGTCATAGACATAAAGCTGGGGAGGAATGCAGGAGCAAGCACTGCATTCTTGTTTTGTGAGGACATTGTTTTAGACTGGAGGAGCTGGCCTTTTCCTAAGGGAAGCAAGACTGCCCTTTGTATTTACCTCAAGAGTTCTTTCACACACCAAAGCATCTTAAAATGGGAAAATATCTTTTACTTTCATTTCTTCACTAAAGACACAGGACTTTATTCCAGAGAACTCAGCACCTGTATCTGCAGTTGTTTTCCTACACTCCAGGTTCTGATTTATGTGTAAGTTTCAGACTTGATGTCAAAATCTGTGGGTGTGTAGGACAAAGATCAGGAGAATATCTCCTTTTGGCACTCAAAATCCATCTTTGGAGGACTAGCATTGGTCAAACTGTGAGACTTTGTTTGTCTTTGAGGTACACAGCTTGAAAGATAAAGCCACTCTCAGTGAAACCTAAAATAAATCTGCTTGGTTGCATCAGGTAGTGTTGACATGGCCTGTGTTGACAAAGCAGATGAGTCTTGTAGGACCTGTGTGATTCCCTTCCCTGTCTTACCTGCTGCAGAATGGAATTGCTCATGATGAACATAGATCCTGAGGAAAAACTAGCAATACTAAACTCAGTCATGTCTTAAAAGAAAAAAATAAAACTGTTGGCTTCATAATTTACATTTAGCATGTCCATTTAAAGATGTGCAGCTTGAATTTATCTGAAACTGGTGCATAAGAAACCATAGCACAAATTAGTACAGGATGACATTGTTCCATGAAAGTGTTTGGCACCATGAGCTCATTTTAATCTCACTTGTTGTGTCTTTTGCCTCACATCACCTTGGAAAAGAGCTGTGCCTTAGTGAGATTAACTCAACATTAGTGGTCTGTGGTTTACTGATAGGTTATTGAATGTATTTAACTTTTATGAAAGCAAGGATTGATTACATGAAGTTTCCCTTGCCTGCTGACTCTGCTCAGTGAAATGATAACAGCTCCGAGTGAAGTCCCTTCTCATCTTACTGGGGAAGAGACCCCACGGTACAGTAGCACACAGTACTACAGAAGTTCCCCACTCTTACAGGGTGAGACTTTGCACCCATGTGCAAAGGAGGTCTCTTTATTTTGCTTACTCACATGGGTTTTCAGAGGTACTGAAGGGCCTGACTCCTTTTCCATTCCTCTTGAAGGAGTGGGTGCTATGGAAACCTCACAGGTAGCAACCCTGCCTACCTTTGAAAGTCTGACTGCTGGGTTTTAGTGTGGCAGTTGGCTGGCTGGCAAGTAACTGTGGAAAAGTCCTGCCAGCAGTGAGGTATAAATACCGCTAAGTTGATTTCCCATTTATATCAATGACTAAGATGTATTGTCACCTAGTTTGGTTTTTGGGAGGTTGTCCTCAAACCTTGTTTGCTCCATGCCTTACAGCTAATATACAATGCTGAAACCTGAAATTAGCTGAGCCATGTCAGGGCAAGGAGATGGACATTTCCAAGGAGAAGATAAGTAAGTATTCTCTATACAGGGTTTGCAGTGTGGTGAAAATCCAGGTAACAGAAACAGCCAGAAGTGAAGTCTGAATTACGCTGGATTCCTGAATCATCAGCTTTTGATGCAGAAGATCCTGCTACCTATGCTTTTCTGGTGATGCTGCTAAGTAGCATTTCCAGCCCTCTGGGCAATGACATCAAAGGGTAGCAAAGATCAAAACAGACCACTGTTGACTTTGAAAAAAATGTTCTATTTATACAGGCGGATGTTGAGGTAACCAAAAACTTTAGGACTGCTTTAATGAAAGTTTGCCAGTTCTCAGCCTTCACAAACTCATACCCAGGCTTTCCTTCTTTCCTCCAAAATCACAGAGCTGGCTTTGAATGCCCCTGCTTCTTAGCAGAGGAGACCTTCCAAAATGAATGAGGAGCTCCAGGAGAAAAGCAAGGCCTGTCGTGACCTGGCAGGGCAGAAGGGTTGGCCAAGCACTGTCATTTGCCAGAGAAGCCCCTCAGTCATGCCAGTCTCTTTTTCTAACATGGACATCTGGGTTCCTGATGTATAGACTGCTGGATTTGGATCAGCTCTGGTTCCCATCTGGAGTGGTTCCTAGCTCATGCATGGCTCTCTTCCACCAGCACAGCAGCCCGTGTGCTCTTCCCTTCGCTGGTGACACTCACTACTGGGTTTTCCACCTCTTCAGGCAATTAATATAAAGAAACACATGGGATTTCTAAACCAGCCAGGATTCTGCCTCACAAAGCCTGCCTGGGCTTCACTTCTCCAGTTGAAAAGTAGCAGCCAAACTAGTAAAGCTGGTTTCCCCTTGCTCTCTCTTGCTGTGAGATTCTCTGGAGTCTAGTGTGGTGGGAGCTCTGAGGTTCCCTGAGGTCAGAACATGCCTCTTGTGCATTCTTTGTTTTCTAGTAAGGTTTGTGCTTGCATTATGGCCTTTTCCCCAGCACTGGAGCAGGCAGTCCTTCCTCTTCTATCTAGCACCTATTTTAGTGAACCTTGTTTGAATTTAGTACCTTTAAAATCTGCAACTCTGACATTTAACAGAAGTGAGGAAATACATCAAAAACTTACATGGAAGAAACAAGCAATATGGTGTGTTCACATTAAAACTGCCTTTCATTTTAAAACTAGGCCCAAAATAGGGGATCTATCAACACTTCTTTCTCAAATCTTCCTTGCCCTGTCTCTGGGAAGAGTGTTCATCTCTTCCCTGCTTCACTTGTTGCTGAGCAATTGAACAGCAAAAAAATCAAGTACTCTTCTCATCTTAATAAGATCTTAGTTTCTTCAGCAGGTCACTGCTCCTCTTCCATGCTGGGCAGGTCCAGTGACTTGTGGCTTGGCCCATCTACCTGCAGACAGCTCCCTGGCTCAGAGCCATCTCACTGCTCTCAGTGACTGCCACGGCCCTGCAGGAGCACTCTGATGTGAGACCCTGCATCGTGCTTCAGCTGCCAGAGCACACACACAACTTCTGCACATGCCTCCTTGCAGCAGCTGAGGGGAGAGCTCCCCCTCGCCCCCCCCCTATCGCCCACGTGGTCCCCGACATGTCCCGAGGGAGAGAGACACACAGAGGCCACCGGGGAGGGTGCAGAGAAAGAGAAAGAGAGAGAGAGAAGGACAGAGAGAGAGAGAGAGAGAGAGGGGGAGAGAGAGAGATTCGGGGTTATCTAAGGGCCAATCAGGGGACTTCACCTGGCCTACAGGAAAGGATTCCTGCATTCTAAGTAGGGGGACAAGGACTCTCCCTAGGGGTTTCTGGGAAGGAGAAGGGGAAAAAGACAGGGAATCCATGTTACAATACAGAGAAAGTTTCTGCTATTAAGTCTACTCCCACACCTCCTGGGCATCCGAACCCTGTATTGAGGTTAAACAGTGAAACGTAGTTGTAGGGAAGATGGCAATTAAAAATTCACCTTCCCGAAACATTCATGTCATTTTGCCAGATTGACAGGAGACAGCAGTGCATAGACATTCCTACCAGTCTTCTCATTGCTCTGTCATGGACCAGACTTTTGACCCCACACTCACAGGGAACAGCACCTAAATCCATGGGAGAAATTGCAGTTTATGGTGCAAAATGCTCTTTTGGGCAATTTGATATGATAGGATTTGACTGCTTCGTATGTCAGAGGATCATTCTGTAATTCATGAAACTGCTGCTTTTAGCAGAGGAGCAAAAAGGCAGAGAACTTGCTGGCAAATGAATGATAACTTCCCTCTCTTGGATTTATTCAGTTCTTTGAGGTATAAATGTATTCTTGATGGCTAGAGTCATTCTGCATTAGGAAGCTTGATTGATGTCTTCAGCAGGCCTTTATGAACGGCTGTATAAGCGGTTTTGGAAATAATCTACAGGGAAAAAATAGGATGTGGTCTGGTTCATGTAATGCCCAAGTACTCAATTATGTTTTTGTACTACTACTTAAGAAAATTCTAATTGTACAGGTACATGAAGATGTTACTTCATCCGTCCTAAACATCCCTTGTGTGACATTCATCGCTGCCAAACTACTGTGACTTGCACCACATCTGAATTTTAATTATTGTACTGTTATGTTCCAATTTGATATCTCTCTTACAGTGAGAAGGTCAGATGTGTTTAATTATGGAACAGGATCCTGCTGAGGTTTACAGACAGTGCTTGCCCCAAGGATGTTGCATCTGAACTGTGTGTCTGCTCACGTGCCTTAGCAACCTTCATCGTCCATGCAACTTCCCATCCCCACGGTGAAGGTGATCGAGAAGGAAGTGGGAGAAGGTGCAACAGGGTGGGGCCAAACAGACAAGATTGTATATTGAGATATTCTGGAATAGCAAATGCTCTAAACTTGGACTAAGATGGACAGTACTGGAGTCTGAGGTCTTGCCTATGATAATGAACTGGAATAACAAAGAAGACTTAGCTTGGCAACTGGGCACAGTCATAGCCATAGAGAAGGCATTTTAGTTCCCAACCTACCAGTGAGTGAAGGAAAACTTGTGGAATAATTAGTGGGTTTCCTAGCACCTTCTCTGTGTCTCCCCCTCTTGTTTCATAACAGCTTCAAAGATCAGAGGATCATTTACGATTGTTTTCTATTCTTTGAGCAGCTTTCACTCCCTGACTCTTTGTCTGATCAAAACCCCCATGTTATTTACTTACTGACATAGGTCAGCAGGAAAAAAATGGTGATTAAGCCAATTTCTGCCAGAACAAAGCCTGCAGACTATATCTCCAACTGTGAGCCTTGGGCTCAGCAAAACATAAGTTGTCTGTATTGAAAGAAGAGATCTACCTTTCCTAGGCTGTCCTGCACTCTCTGTTCCCCTTGGCAGTGAAGTCTTGCTTTCAGATAGTTTTCTTATATATCCTCAAGGTGCTCTCTGGAACAGGAGCACAAGCAGCAAGTTTATGCAGAAACATCCTGGAACTGCTGGAGACTCAGGTTACTGGAGGTCAGATCTTGCTGGAGACCTGTAAACCACATCAGACCAAATTAGGTGTAGATTCCTAGTTGTGCTGAAAAAGTCTTGTTCAAATTCATCCTCTGTACAGGATTGAATCTTAATTTTCAGGTTGTTACTTGCTTTGCCAGCTTTTATGCTATTGCTTGGATTGATCTGTGGATGAAAATGGCAGGATGCTGGTGGTTTGGGTCATATCCACTGTCCTTTGGGCCTGTGCTGTTTCCTCCTCTCCTCGCTGCTCTCTGACTGCTTAGAGTGTGCAGAGAGCAATACCTGGTGGATTTATTCCCGTTCCTTTCTCCTGTGAAAAAAGCTGAGTGCTTGCATGAAAGTCTCATATATTGCTGAAGGCTATGCTCCCTTTATCCTTAGCATAGGTTAGAGGTGTACTTTCACTGTTAGAAACTGTTCATTCTACCAGAGGACTCAGTGAAGAGCACTAAAAGTTCAGACCTGTCTGGGCTGTGTGAGGCCAGAGTGAATATCTTCTTTTGTGCTTTGTCCTGTGAAGCTGAGATGCAACAAAACCTGATATTGATACTGACTTTCTTTAGAAATTGATTTGAGGTCTCCTTGTGAAAAGCAGCAAACAGAAGCCAGGTGACTTTCTAAGAGTCGACCACAATAGTAATTTAGCAGTTCCCTGTCAGGTTCACTCACAGCCTACAATAACTTGTGCTTTTTAGTTCAACATTGAACTTAGTTTTGTATGTTTTTCTGGGATGTTCAACTGTTTTCTGTGACCTAAATATATTTTTAAGAGAGAGCTTTTGGATGGTGAGCTGGGGGGAACTCACTGAGACCAGCCTTGTAGAGAAGGACTTGGGGTGGTTGAAAAGCTGAACATGAGCCAACTACAGATGCAGCCCAGAAAGCCAACCGTGTCCTGGGCATCCAAAGAGAAGGGGCCAACCGGTCGAGGGAAGTGATTCTTCCCTAGACCTTTACAAGAGGAAGATTGTGTAGTTTTATTGTGGGTTTTTTAATCTCAGCTAGTGATTTCACGGTTTTAATTTTCTGTAAATCTGTGATAGCTGTTATTTGGTTGCTGTAATTATTTCAATCTATTTTAATACTTACCTTGCACAGCACTTGTGCACAAGTACACAAGTACATGATTACTGCCAGCTGGGCCTTCATAAGGTCTGGGCCTTTTGCAGTCTTTGGCTGTTTCCAGAGAACATGGGTAGGGACTGTTGGCTATAGAAGCACCTCCTTTTTCCATTTCTTATCCTCCCCTTCTCTGTGGAGAAAGAGGTAATGCAGAAAACATAAAGTGACATGGGGATTAGAATTTCATGTGAAGTGGTATTCTAAATGATGCTGCACTTGATTTACTTATGTTTTAAAGCAAAGAGTGTAGGGCAAGGGAAAAGTCTGTTAGTTAAAGTATTAAAATCTGTCAGGGGCACGGCATTTTCTTTCACTTCCAAAATGCCTATCCAGTCAAAGACAATTGGAAATGGAAAGACATTGTCTGTGCCCTCACGGTCTCACTTTGAACTGCCTTAATTTCTTGCTACCTCTGATTGTGCCAGGGTTTTCTCAGCATGTTGAATGTGTTGAATTGATTCCCCATGACTTTAAATGCCTCTTTAAAATGTAGACTGACCACTGCCATTTAGGTGCTTTTTAGTTTGACTAAGATGACAGTTAACACTGATCTCTGATAGCTGGAATCTCTAAACCATTACTGCAATGCTGACTTTTTTCCTCAATACAGTTCTATCGTGTCCCCCTTCCCCAGCACAACTCATCTTGTTTGAAAAAACTTTACAAATTTGATGTGAGAGATATGCCAGAAGAGGATCTGTCTTGATAGCCGGCTTTTCCTGGCTTTTAGCTAAATCTTCTCTTTTACCCACCCTGATAGACAGGCTCAGAAGTACGAATTTGAGAATCAGGTTTTCAAGCATGGAATTCTCTGTGGTTGTATCTGAGGCAGCAGGCTCTTAGCCAGACAACCAGCTCAGTTTAGTGCTGGCAATTCTTTCTTCCTCACTCTGGGAAAGGGCTGTCAAATTTCTCCCAAAGTGGCAGCCCAGCATGAAGAACCCATCTAGGATTCATGCCTAGAAGGACCAAGAGAGGGAAATGACATGGAGAGGGCTTTGCTCTGCAACTGCATGTGTGGGGGGCTGTTTGACCCTGAGGCCAGTTACCTGAAGGGTAGAAAATGTCAGAGGTTGTCAGATTGCCCAACTACTCCCTAAAGTAATAAAACATCTAAGAATAAAAGGGATCAAGACCCACAGATTTTTATTTCATGCTGTATCTTCTTGTCCTTGCTTTGAGCCCTCCTGTCCTTTGGATTACAAAGTTGGTCAGAGCCAAGAGCCATCTTGCCCAGCACTGTGTCTCCCATTGGGCTTCTCAGGGGAGTGAAACGGGGCCAGTGTACATATTCTGGAGCATCCTCCCCGAGCCAGAAGTGCAAGAGATCTCCTAAAGGGAAGACATCATCATGTTCACTGGTGAACTCATCTTAGAATGGTCTAAGTTGGAAGGGACCTTTAAGATCATGTAATTCTTCCTTGAACCTGTCTCTTGCCTGTGCTTATTGGCTTTTGTGTTTTTAACTGGCCATCCCTCTCATATAGGTGCACAGTCATGCCAGGTTTTAAATGAAAAAGTTTGTGCTATCAGATCAATTTATTGTATGCCTCATTTTCTCACATTGTGAGACAGTGAATTATTCTTTAATCACCTTGGGCATAATAACTTTTCCCATAATCCCACACTGAGCTATCGCTTCTTGCAGTTGGGCAGTTCTCATCTGTTCAGTTTTCCACACCTTGGATCACCATTGACACTTTGTTTTTTTCCAACTGAATTCCAACTGATTTGGTAGCCTTGGGATGGTTTAATCACAAAGTACTTGGCAGCTGGGTATGTGCTGAATCTGTGCTTTGGAATAATGAGATGCACCCCCTCTCCCCCTTCTCCCCTTCCCTGATTACCTCTCTTCTCTCAGCATCTTTTAAAGCCTTGACTCTTTTGGGAAAGAGCCATGAAGACTCCAGCATCTCCTTCCTAACTGGTAATAGCTCATTTAAAACCCTGTCGTTCTTCATTCGGAACTTGTATGCATTAATTTCCATTTATTTATTTATTATTGTATTTCACCTGCCATCTTATTACTCAGTCATCAGGCATTACAAGATGTTTAAGTGGAAATTGAGTTTATGAATCCTTGGCTCTAAGCAGCTGTTTTCTCATCACCCAGCAAACTGAACAGCCTTATAAAGCAGTGTTTCTAAAGCCTTCTGTGCCACGTGTTCTCTAGAAATATTTGTGCTTTATTGTGCTGGGTGCTGCATAGAGAGCATGAGAATTCTTGTGCTGAAACTCTAAAAGGAACAAAAGCCAAATATGAAGACCCTGCAGGTACAGTGCAGTGAGTTAAATTAGCCAGCAAACATATCCAAAGCCTCAGAACATGGTAAGGGAATGGGTAACTCTATTAATTTCTGAAGACTTTTGGAGCATTGATTTGAGGCTCTGATTTGAACTGCTTTTGAGTTCATGTGTCATCTCTCACACTGGTGACCCTGCAGGGATATGAGGCAGACCCAGCGAGGCTCAACCTCACAGAGTGGCTGTCGTGTTCTTCAGTGTGACCAAGCAACAAGAAACATCAGTGGGATGGCACTGGCCATGACACTTTTTGACCCAAACAGTGACGCACTCTGCAGTATCATTTGTGACATACATGCTTCTGCAGGAGCTCTAGCTTTTGGGTTGGGTCTTGATCTGGCAGCTGGATTTTAGGAACAATATTCTGAAACTGCAGAATTCAGTCTGAGCCATGTAATGCTGAGTAGCTGAATAATCCTCATTTTCCTTGAGTCTGGTAGGCCTGTGAAGAAGTTTGATGCTTCTACCATTCCACTGGGCTCTTCCTTTGCAGCCTGAAGAGACCAATTTAGAAAGAGCTTTGTTAAAAAATATACTGTCTGGCATTTTCAAGGCTGAAACTTTGTGGATAGTCAGTACTGACTTATTTTAAAAGCCTTAAAACTCCTGAAATGCATTTTCTCCTTTGCTTATCCATATAGGGAACTTTACCCAAAAAGACAGAATTGGCACAAGAACAGCTTCCTTTTACTTCATTAGCAAAGGAAGAAAATGAAGCTTCCTTTCAGTCCCTCTGAGTGTTGTAGATTTGGTTAATTACAAAGTTTATGGAAAGCTGGCTACAGGCACATCTACAACACTATTTTGCACATAATGTGAACTAGAATATGCAGAAATATTGCTTTTCTTGTTCTTCACTGGGCTGGATAGTAACCATGTTGAGTAGGACCCAAAGGGGGAACGTGGGAAAATGAGAGCAGTAAAAGGTTGCTTCTCCCATAAAGGTGTCCTTTGTCATACAAGAAGCTAAACCCTCTCTCTGTGCTTAAGGGAAAGTTGATGAAACTATTTTTTAACATTTTTTTTATTCAGGCTCCTAAATTGTTAATGTGTATTAAATTTGGGGTTGACATGCAGCCTCACAGACAGCGTTCCCCCTCAGATGGAGTTATAATGCGGAGTTTTGGACCTGCTTGCAGATGAAAGGTCTTTGAAAATGATGAAGGCTGAAATGTGCTTTTCCTGTTGCTCAGTTCTGATAGAGTATGGCTTGCTCATCCTCCTCCTTCCTCTCTAATCCCCCTCCCACACATGTTCTCAATTACTGCCTGCATTGAAGCTGCAAACATTTCTTGCGCTTCTTACTTTCTATATTGAGCACTGGGCATGTATTTTAGTAATTTGTGGGAGAACTATTATGTCCCATGCTGGGAAAATTGTGTTTATGGTTCCTGCAGTGAAACAAGTTCATCAGTTCCAGTTCACAACAGATTTTCTGTTTCTTCCTCCTTCTTTGGTATCTTGGAGCAATATCGTAAGAACCTTTTGCCCTTGGCGTATTGAGCCTGGGTTGCCCCCATCTTTGAAATAAAAGCCATATACTCTGCACTCTGTATTTTTCAGTACTGTCCATAAAATAATCACTGGTTTTTGGCTGAACACAGTAATAGCTACTATGATCCCCAAATATTTGGGTTTGGATGTACGGCAGCATTGCATTTACAAAAACTGAGTTGTATTTTATTGTTGGTAGGATTTCAAAGTCAGTATTCTGCAACAGAGGGCATTAAAGGAGTGATATGATAGTACCAGATTTGGAAGGGAAAGGAAACAGGACTTTCTCTTTCATAGCATTTGCATTGTCATCATAGGATAATCCTTCAGAATACAGTTGGTAAAATGTATTCACAAGCTTTTATTGTATATTAAATCATGCTTTGTTTTCATCTGTAAACCTTAGGTCCCACACCCACATCTGTAATGTGTTTCTTGGTTCAGAATTTGATTTGTAGGAGAAAATTTGTGTTTAAGAAAAATTCTGTTTTGTGCTTCACCTCTGTCTTGTGCTGACAAGGGGATCAACTCTGGCAGTGATCAAGGGATACCATTACTGCTGTAGAGAGAAAGTTTTTAAAGCACAGTTACCTTCTACTTAAATAAATGATGGGCTTTTTCAAATGTAAAGAATTACTTTAGCATCTCACATGTGACTAAGTTAGCTCACAATAGATGGGCTTCCAAAAGTGCTGGCAGGCTAGGATAGCAAAGAGACAAGAGGAAAAGGTGTGTCTGGATCAATTAGTTAATTGTTAGATAATAAATGAATCCTATTTCAGTGCACACAAACTAAACTACCTTTTCATTTACTGCTCCAACTACCCCTTCAGAGATTTGATTACAACATTCCCTCCCAAGGCAAAGAGCTCTTGCCATTTTGATATGAACGCTCATTGACTCTCTGTGGAGATTTGAAAAGTTGATTTTCTGTCATTAACAATGATAAAACTGTGAACAATATTGTTAAAGATGCTTTGTGGGAGGCATCAAACCAAGAGGAACAAATTCAAGGACTTTAAAAAGTAATGTGCACTTTCGCCATTATCCTATGAGAAGAAAATCAGTACAGGCAGCACCGCACAATGCATCAGACAGTAGTTTTGTGCAAATTATTTTATAATTTTCGATGAAGGATGGGAATTCAGACTTTTTTGCTATGGCTCTGTTGCTTTGTTTCTGGTACATTTCTTAGGAAAAAAAATAGCTGGAGGAACAACAGCAACAAAACATGAGCAAAGTGATGCTTGACATACTCATTTAGCTCCCATTAGCAAATTAAATGCAAATTTGATGAAGTTTGGTTTGGTTTAGTTTTATATCCCCGTGCTTCTCAACAGCGTGATTTAGATCTGTATCACAAATGGAAGCAGAGTTGTAGCTGGCCCATAGGACCAGTATGGAACAAGGCATTGGATCTGAGTCTCTGGAGCTAGTAAAATAAACTGTGGCAGTTTTGGTGGGAGGTGGTTTTTGTTGGCAGTTGGTTGGTGTTTTTTTTCTTAAACAGGACAAGAGTCTTGTCTCATTTTCCTATTTGTAAATCCAAAGACATTGTAATCTAAATTCACAGAGTGAAGTAATTCGTGATGTTATTTATGGGTTTGCCTAAAAGGAAGCAATCTTTCCTGCCTGCCATGTAGGCTTGGGTCAGTAGAAATGGCCACAATCTTCCCTGCTAACCTTCTTGCACAAGGCAGTGTGCCTGCAGCCTTGGGGACCACATCCTGTAACCGAGGAGGAGGTGTGTTACTGCCTGCCTTCATGCTGAGACAAAGCTGCTCCCATCATGCCGGGCATGGTGGCTGGGAATGGAATCAGCTGCAGGGTGCTTTCACTTCAGAACCAGGATCTGGCTTAGCAATGACAGCCTGTTCTGACTATTCTCACGTAGCTGGCTATAATGACTGGAGGAATGTGTTATCTAAGGTTGCTTTATCTTTTGGATATTTCTTTTATTGGCTGCTCTCCTGTCTCTTGGGTCTGAGGGCTGTGACACCATTCACACTGTGAGGGTCTTAGTGCCCTCTCACATTTGTTCCTAATTTCTTGGAAAGGCAGAAGGGTGAAAAAGCTGTTTAAGTACAGGTGTTTGGTTCACAGAGCAGAACGTGCAGAGATGCCCTGCAGGCAGTTTCCTATTCTCCTTCAAGTGCTCTGGGCTGAGAGGGGGTGTCCTTGTCCTTTCTGAATGTTAATGGTTATTGCAGTTCCTGCCAATGGTTTTATAGTCAGTCAGCATATACAGGCAGCACCTCAGCACTGTGTACGGTGGCCATGGCTGCTCCATGTTCAGGGCTCTTGGTGTCACTGATGCTGGCAATGCCACACTGCTTTGGCTCCTGGGGAGACCTGTGTGCTGCTGCCATGACATGTGAGTCTGGCATTTTCTGTTGTGCTGGGGCTCACCTTCTGCCTTAGCTTAACTTTCATTCACTTTATCTAATGCCAAGCCTCTAAGTATTTCACTTTGACATGAAGAGTGACAAGTGATTGTTTTTACCAGTCTTCTGGCTTTGTGCAGCTGCACAGCACCCTGCTAGTCCTCTGTGACACTGCACTGCCCAGGCAGGAGCTGCAGAAATGTGCCCAAGCCCCATGGTGAAAAGCTGAATGCAGAGTGAGACAATCCTAATTGGAATATTGTGCGATATAGAGACTCGCTACTGCTCTTCTTTTGGATAATAGTGTTAAAGGCAGATTTCTATAAAGAAAAATATCCTCTGTTTTTGCCCTTTGCCCATGTTGCATTTAGTGAAGCTAGTGTTGAGTTTAATGGAAGACAGAAGCATTGAGAAGAGAGCTGTTGCCCTGTCAGTGTTTGCTTAAAGCTTTTATAAGACCACCTAAATAAGTAGAAATTCATGCACTATTTGAAAAAAGGGTCAGCACAGGATGAGTGCTAACTTGGGAAGAGTTGGGTATCTGAGCCGGTCCCACACCTGGTGACTCTCACAATGTGTACTTGGTGTGCATGGTGTTGTGCCATATAGCACTCCTCAGTCAAGAAGGCTTTCTGGGAATGTCGGCTCCACTGACTTGGGAAGGCCTGTGTCTTCAATGCAGACAGCAAGTCTTTTAAAGCTGGTTTTTATGCCAAGGCATAAAGCTGTGCTCAGTTTGCTTGAGCTCTGTAGAACCAGAGCTACAAAAAGGCTTTTGCCATAATAACCAATACTGACCCCAGACAGGTGCCCAGTGCTTATCGTCCAGATGGCCCACAGTGCCCAGTGTACACCTGTATGTTCTTGAGGTGAAGAATAGGTGTCCCAACCCTCCAGAGTTACTGACTACAGTGGTAGCTGGACATCCAGTTGCCACCACTTTGTGCCATGCACCAAGAAATCCAAAGGTGCAAGGGCAGCTGTGCCTTTCACTTAGCCTGCTGCCTGCCCTTATCAGAGCACCTTTTACGGACTTCATGGCTGTTTCCCTACAAACAATCATGCTCATATTTTCCATACAGTCAGGGGATAAAGATGTATAGTCTGCCCCATCCATGTTCACCCATATGCTGATGAATTTGCCTTCAGAATTACTGTGTGATGACAGGAAGGAAAACTAGTACATCACAGGCAATATTAAGCAACAGTTCTCAAAGTCTGAGAGAATAATAGATGAATGACTTGATAATTCTCTGTTTCCTGTCTCCAACAGTCAGTGCTTTCAAGTACAAATGCAACTACTTCTGTCAACAGTCTGACACCTGCATTTTTTGCCCATAATCAATCTAGAAAGTTCAAATACTCTTTGGGAAAATAATACCTAACTGAATGTATCTATTTTCTCTCATTCTCCCTTCCTCCAGCCTTCTCTCCTGCCTTACTGTGTTCCCTATGATAGAAATGAGTTATCCAAGATGGGAACGGGCCAGCACTATACTGTGCAACTCATGTGTGGCTGCAGAAGGGGCAGTGGGGTCTTGTCGTGGCTCATCTAGTACTCACCTGATGCTTCAAGGGCAGTGTCTGTAGTGCATGTGAAATGCGTAAGCCAGCGAGCCCACCCTGTGCTCCAGGGCATGCGTGAGCAAGGTGTTTGAGGCAGTCACACATACTGAGGAGCACAGTGCAGTCCCAGAAGCCGGAGAGTAGAGTGTGGGAGTGGAAGCATGAACATATACCTGTCTTTAATGCTGGTTTGATCTAATGATTTTTTACCTTTAAGATTAGTGGAGATCTTGTTCCCATCTGCACATCTAAATTGTGACTGCTGGATTCTTGCACCCCCTTTGTTTTTTGCTGCACATTTCCCAGGCAGAGGGCATTAAGCAGGGAAGATTCCTTATGGAGTTAAAATCTGAGGGGCTCAGTTATATCAAAATGTAATACTGCCTTCTTCAAAATGTTTGTTGCTGGCATGAAATTTTTATTTCAATTAAAACAAATAGGAAATGTTTCAGTTTGAAACTACAAGAAATGATGAATGAGGAGGAGAAGCGACATAATTCCCTTTCTTTTTTTCTTTATTTTCTTCAGGAAAATTTAAATTATGTTGCTGTAACTGATAGTGTTTTAGACCAAGAGCTGCCTGTCTCTGAGCACCATATATGCTTTCAAATGCTTTGTATCTCCCAAATCCTTATGAGCACCAGTATTTTAGTACCACTAATATCCAGTAAGAATGCTAAACCCTGTGCCTGTGTGAAGTGCAGCATGGGGGCAGGTCTGCTGCAGCCGCCCATCCTTGTGCTTTATGCTTTGGACTCTTGAGCACCCTTTGAGGAATGCTCCTAGAGTCTCAAAGTGCAAGTGAGCCATTTGGAGGTAGCTGGGTGACTTTGCTCAGTGTGCAGATACAAGGGCTCCTGCCGAGCTCCTGGCCCTTGCATCATCTGGGCACCTGCCAGAGCAGTAAAGTGCAGATCCAGGTTTTTTGTTCAGCCCCACTCACTAATATAGGTGGTGAGTGGTGATGTTCCAAGTAAAAATTGCACAGCAGAGGTCATTATATAAATAATTTTTGACCTGGGAAGAAAAATCTGTTCTAAGAATAACTTTTAATTACATGAGGTCAGTAAATTATTCTACAGATTCATGCCCAGGACAAGTCTTGGGTATAGAAGATATATTAACTTTAGTATACCCACACTTAGAGTCTTTCGTTTGTGTGTTGTTCTCATGGAGTTCACAAAAAAAAATCTCTATTTAGCTCCTTCAGCAGACAAGTAACAGGTGAGCATGATAACACTCACATGGTCACATGGTTTTAAGCTGCATTTGTACCTCTCTGCTGAGCACCAGAGGCTCTGTGCTGTTGGCAGTTGTTGGCATGGGAAACCAGCATCATTCATATTCATCAGGTGAAGTGGATTAGTAAGGGAGTTGCACTTGGATAGACTTGAGCCCTTTCATCTCCCTTATAGTTTCCTTGAGTAAGCTGAGCTTTTCACTCCATTCCGGAATGTAACATGCCTTAGTTTCTTCATGTAGTGAATTTTCTTCCTATTACATTGGTGTCGTTTTAGCCTGTCTCTTCATATTTGGCAGGAATTTATTTCTACACATAAGTAGAGATAAAACAGATTTTCTTACAGAATATTTCTAAATATGATGGTGGAAGTCTCTTGAAGGGGAGAAAGTAAACCAGCCAACTTACTTGTTGCCTTCTAATGGGTTCCTGGGAAGTATTAAAAAATGCTGTTATGATAAATGAAAGAAAGACAGGTGTTATCAACCTAAGTAGGTTTTAGAAAACAATACTGTAAATGCTGTGCTTTGACTACTAAAAGCATCATGACTTGGGCTTTGCAAGTCATACAAAATAAGCTCCAAGTGTCTCTTTATAGAACAAAAAGAATACCTCCTGTGGTTATATTGCAGGATAACTCTTGAATATTGTAGCTTTGTTGAATCTGCAACCTGGGAAGTCTGGACTGACCAAGTCTGACTACAGAAAAGTAGAAATTGTATCTGAATTATTGGTATTGTTTCAAGCTACTGCTAATCTTTTATTTGCAGCAGTAATTTTATTTGCATGGGCTGTCACAGCGCAGACCATGTTAACTGTCCTGAGAAAGACTTGAACCACAGTTTGATAGTGGTTTAATGAAAGCCTATAGGGTAGATGCATAGCTGACACTTTTTGAATAATCCTTGTTTATTTTTGCCATGTGTCCTGGCTTTATCAATGAGCTGTATTTAAGATCACTATCTTCTTCAGCATCTCTTTATTTCTTTGCATATTTTGTGTGTTGCATGTCACCCTTTCTATGTTTTGTCTTGATTTCAGTTCCTTCAGGGTGCTGATCATTTTTCTATTGTTCTGCTGCCAGTTGTTTCAAAGTCTAAATAAAGTCTCAAATAACTTCCCAGCTCCACTAAACTAGCAAGAAGAGGGCTTGACTGAAGGTCTCCACTTTTAACTTTACACAGTGTAATCTGTAGTTTAAACTGTCATTGTTAGTGTGGATTAAATAAGACCATCATGGTTATCATGTTGGAAGTTTTGGCATAGCACAGGCTGTAGGACTTCCCTGAAATTATGTCTGTTCATGAATACTTGCTTTCCTTGGCCAAAACTCTGTTCTGCGGGGTTTTTTGAAGATTATTAACTTTATGTAATGAACTAAACTCTGCTATCACAGTGTCTTTTTAGGTGGTCCCTGATTTTGTTTGCTAATGTCTCTGTCCCAGATCTGAGCACAACTAATGACTGGAAGGAATGTTGGCACTGTCCTTTGGCCCTTTAACTGCTGTGACATCTTTAATGTTTCCCTTGGTAGGGACGGCAGGACAGGAGAAGGGCGATCCTTCTGCTTGAGAAAATGTGGCAGCTGTATTGTCAGTTGTCAGGGGCTTTTCCATGTACATTTTTTCTTTGTCTTATATGTTTTGTTATTAATATTGTTGCTGTTACTGTTCATTTTCTTTTCTCCGAGCTGTTCCTGGTAGCTTGTTCTGGTCTCAACGCGTGATCTTTACCTTTTGTGCCTCCAGCTGGAGAGGGAGAGTGGAGCTAGGAGCAGTGTAGTTTTAGGGGAGCACTAAATTGGAGAATACCATTCCTAAACCAGGACAGCCTTAATTGGTGCCCATTGTGAAGCACCAAGGGTTGAGATAACAACAGACCTTCCCAGAACAGGTAGGAAACAAAATTGGTCTAAGCTTTTCTATGTTAGGTTCAGAGCCACTGGTCACAATGTTGCTTGGTCTGTTCATGTGGGTATGGTACCTTAACCCTGTGGATGTTCCTGTGTGTGCTCCAAGTGGTGCTCTTTCAGAGCTGGAGGAGGGATCAGGATTGCTTTGTTGCTGGACTGTGGGGTATCAGTTTATGACATGATAACATCAAGAGCAATGAGGGTCATTTGGGATGCGTGTTCAGTGTTGCTCTCCTGCCCTGGCCTTGGGTTCTACCTCTGGGAATTCATTAATAGTCATACCCAGTCTGTGGAGGGAACAGGAGAGGATCATTTCCGCCACCTTTTCACACCCTTTTCCTTCTTCAGGCTTGTTACAACAGCTTCTGAGAATTCTGAATTCCTTTTGTTTGTTAAGGAAAGCATGCTTTTGTTACAAAGCCTGCCAGGTTTCCTCAGTGTGGTCCATACCGTGTTTAGAGTCAGGAAAGATTTCTAGGGAGGTTATTCAGAGTTCTGCCTCCAACAGTGGATAGTCATGGCTGGTGTGAAATGTGAGAGAAAATGGGCCAAGTTTTGGGAAAATTCTCTGCTTGGAATGGTGGTTTGGAAGGTCATCCCTGAAAAACTATAACATCCTGATAAAGTGACAGAATATTTGCAAGAAGAATGCTGTGGCAACTCCAGAGATGAGCAACTTACTGCAGTGTAAGCCAGGTCCTGGCTACTGTTTATCAGACACTGCTTGTGACTAGACAGTACCCTCACACCCTCAGCAGGAGGAGGAAAACAGCAGACCAACAGGCCACTCAAACTGCAGCTGAACCAGAGGAACAACCCGTGCCAGGAGCACTGGCCCCTATACAGAAGAAGAAATCCAAGACAAAATTAGTTTTGCTTAGTGAGGGATGAAGAGGAAACAGGGCCCTCAGAACAGGAGGAGGAGGCATGGCCAGAGATAATCACCCCATCCCTATCCCTAGGTGACCTGCAAGATGTGCAAAAAGATTTCAGCTGCCAGTCAGGAGAGCCCTTGGTGTCCTGGCTACCCCAGTGTTGGGGTATTGCAGCCCATGATATGAACCTAGGTGGTAGTGAAGCCAAGCAACAGGGTTGGATCCCTGTCCCAGGATGTGGGCATTGACAAGGGGAATGGGAAGAGGACAGAAACTCTCAGCTTCTGGAGGCAACTCCTATCAAGCGTGAACGAAACGTGTTCTCTCAAGGGTGAGCTAATAGTGCACCCGAGCAGGTGGAGCACCATGGAGAAAGATATCCAGTACCTGAGAGAATCAGCAGTGCTGAAGGTAACCTATAGAGATTCAAATAAGGAGCAGTCCCCTGTATGAGGTCCAGTGCACACAATCCATGTGACAGAAGTTTGTACAGAGAGTGCCATGGTCATTCACCCACTCATTGGCATCGATGTCAATGGAAGGAGGAGGAC